>ONZH01022265.1:0-426353 GCA_900303285.1 Rhinella marina
CCCCAACAAAACGGAGGCCTCTGCCTGTAGAAGACCCGCTAGAGTCTGACATGGAGACAAATGGGAGGCAGAATGACCCGGACTCTGTGCTATGATGATGAGGACCTCACTGCTCTTATTGTGCTTTGCACTGATGGCTGGGTTTTCTTTACAAATAGTTTCCAGCAATGTGAATAGTGTTAAAGTCAGGAGTACAAGACATGCAGTGTACGAGCACCTGAGGTACCTGGACGCAGACGTCATCTTTCTGCAGGAGACCCGTTTGACCACATCTGGGTTTTTACGTGAGGCTGAGAGGGAATGGAGGTCTGGTCCTTCTTTCTGGTCACTGGCTGTGGAGCCTTATGCCGGGGTCGCCATACTCTTTAACACCAATGATGTGACTGTCCATAGACTGACGGAGGTTGTTATGGGTCGGTGTCTGGTCCTGGAGGTCACAATCCACGGTAGACGACTCCGGCTCATTAATATCTATGGCCCACAGTCAGTGACAGAAAGGATCCAGTTGTTTGATAAGGTCAAGCAGTATCTTTTTACCTCGGTGCCAGTGGTGTTGGCTGGAGACTTTAATGTCACTAGGACATCGGGTGACAGATCCTCCGGCCGAGCTGTGACCAGAGACGCCAAGGTCTTGAACAACATCATTCAGCAGACAGGCCTTAGTGATGTGTTCACACAGGGAGGTAGGAGGCCTAAGTTTACGTACACCTATGCCGACAGAAGCAGTCGGATCGATATGGCCTTTGTTTGTCCTACAGAAACTATTAGTGGAAGGAGTGAGAAGGTCGTCCCGTTTTCTGATCATCTCGCCCTGTGTTTCTGTTTAGGAGATACTAAACGCCCTGATGTTGGTAGGGGATTATGGAGGCTTAACTCCAGTCTCTTGGAGGATCCTTTACATCCAGAGCTGTGTCCATTCTCTTTTTCAGCGTCAACTAGAGAGGGTGGACTTCTATGAAAACATGGCCGACTGGTGGGAGGACGTCAAGGAGGAGATCCGGTCCCTCTTACAGAGACTGTCATTTAAGAAGGGGAAGAGTAAGTACAGCCAGTATCTGAGACTGCGGAAAGAATTGGAGTCACTGTATTCGGCAGACGGGAGGGACCAAGAAAAGATAAACCGACTGAAATCTGAGATGAGTCAGTATCAGTACAGCAGGTACACCTCAATAGGACTGCCGGGAGCGTGTGGCCAACAAAGTGGTGGCCGGTCTCACTGACTCCCAGGGTGTTTTGAAGGAATCTCGGGAGGGTATCCTGGGGGGTGGTGAGATCTTACTATACTGACTTGTTTCAGAAGAAGGTTTTGGATAAGGAGAAGATGACTCAATTCTTGGAGGCAACTCCAGGCCCTGACACTAATGATGTGGACTTTTCTCCTTTAACGGCAGAATTAACGGTGGAGGAGGTTAAAGTGGCCATTGATCAGTTACATCTGAAGAAGGCACCAGGTCCAGACGGTATTACCACAGAATTCTATAAGAAGTTCAGAGACCACTTAGCCCCAATCCTCGTGGACGTGTACAAAAATTGCCTAGAAAATCACCTGATGCCACCGTCCATGAGGGTGTCCTCGTTAATTCTGCTGTCTAAAGGTAAGGAGCCTAGTGACATCAAGAACTGGAGGCCGATTGCCCTCTTGAATGTCGACAGGAAGATTCTGGCAAAAATTCTGTTCTCTAGATTAGTCTGTTTGTCCCGGGCACTGTTGTCAGGCTGTCAGTTCGGCACAGTAAAAGGGCGGAACATCTCTGGAGCAGTCATCTCGATAAGGGAGATGTTTGAGAGATGTAAAGCTCTGAGGTGTGGGAGATATGTTGTAGGTCTGGACCAGGCTAAAGCCTTCGACAGAGTAGACCACGAGTATCTATGGGCCACTTTGTCAAAGTACGGTATTCCGGGACAATTTATTGATTGGCTGAAGACCTTGTATAGAGAGGCGGAGAGCTTTCCTCTGATCAATGGTTGGCAGGGGGACACATTCAGGGTAGAGGCAGGGGTGAGACAGGGCTGCCCGCTGAGTCCCCTCCTGTATGTGTTTGCCTTAGACCCGTTTCTGAGGTCACTGCAGGAGTGTGATTTTCAGGGGGTGCCGGTCCCCCACTGCTTGCCCCTGAGTGTTGTCGCCTACGCGGATGATGTGACTGTGGTGATATCTGAGCCTCGTGAGGTGGAGATGTTGTCTGCAGCCATCAGAAGCTACTCGGAGGCCTCCGGGTCTCTGGTCAACCTTGAGAAGAGTCAAGCTTTCTGGACACTGAGTTCCGATCCAGACTTTGATCTGCCGCAATTTGCGAAAGCCTCCCCCCATATTAAGATCTTAGGGGTTAAATTCGGGAGGGATGATAATGCCAGGATAAATTGGGAAGAGAAGTTGGAAGCCGGAAATGCAAAGGTTCAGCGATGGAAGAACTGGAGGCTGACCTATAGAGAAAGGGTGACTATGCTGAAGACTTACCTGGTCCCTGTCTTCTTGTACGTCTCTGTTGTCTTTCCTTTGCCAGAATCTTTCTCAGCTAGGCTCTTCAGCCTGTTCTTCCAGCTTCTTTGGGGGAACAGGTTGAACCCAGTTAAAAGAGGGATCACCTACCTGCAGAGGAGAGAGGGGGGGCTGGATATGATAAATCCAAGGGTGTTCTTTGACTCCATGTTTCTGAAAGTTAATTTTGGTGGCCTGGACTCAGAGAACAGCTCCCTGTGGGTGAACAGTGTCAGGGACTGGATATTGCCTTTTGCAGAGTCTTGGGTGCGAGGCGGCAGTCTCAAGAGGGGTCGGTTGACTCGTGACTTCCTCCCACAGTACCTGGAATATGGTATTAGGTGTCTGAAGAGATGGAGTATAGAAAAGTCTTATCTTCAGACAAAGACCAGGAAAGAACTTTACTCCAGGATATGTAGGACGTTCTTCTGGTTACAGCCGACACTAAAAGACTGTACGACCAACACCTTACGAGACAGTTTGAGGCTCCTCAATGGGGCAAGGCTCCCTCCTAAGTTATATGACATCGCCTGGTTATCACTGCATGGGAAACTATTTGTTAAAGGAAATTTAAAGTTTCTGAGTGTGTCAGAGAGAAAGTGTCCCTTGGGTTGTGGTCAGGATGAAACAATGGCACATTTTATATCGGAGTGCTGGGGAGGGAGGAAAATATGGCAGGAGATATCCCGTAAGTTAAAACTCCCAAGACTGCTGTCCCTGCAATACCCTGAAATCATTTATGGCGTACCATCTAATGTAGGTGACGTTGACCGGGGGACCATGTATCTCATCATTACTATAGTCAAATATTATCATTGGAATACCAGAACCCGAGTGTCCATCAGTGGGGAACCATTTGAGCACATGAAGGCAGTGAACCTCATCATGTCCGAGCTGAGGTGGGTGAAGTCACTGGAAGTTAGGAAAAATCCCAATAACATCAAATTATGGAGGAATGTATATATAGATTAATTTTATAAATTTTGTTAACAAAACTGGACTCAAGTTAAGTTGATTTATAAGTTTACTCTGTTTTATGGTTGTATGAATTTAGTTTGACTATATTGTTTATCAACTTTGTCAGAAATGTATATATTATATTTGTTTGTTTCTACTAATAAAAATTGCCTTATGTACCTGTAAGAATGTACAAGAATATAACTACTATAATACTGATGTACAAGAATATAACTACTATAATACTGCTCCTATGTACAAGAATATAACTACTATAATACTGCTCCTATGTACAAGAATATAACTACTATAATACTGCCTCCTATGTACAAGAATATAACTACTATAATACTGCTCCCTATGTACAAGAATATAACTACTATAATACTGCTCCTATGTACAAGAATATAACTACTATAAAATACTGCCTCCTATATGTACAAGAATATAACTACTATAATACTGCTCCTATGTACAAGAATATAACTACTATAATACTGCTCCTATGTACAAGAATATAACTACTATAATACTGCCTCCTATGTACA
Source organism: Rhinella marina (assembly GCA_900303285.1). Classification (NCBI taxonomy): domain Eukaryota; kingdom Metazoa; phylum Chordata; class Amphibia; order Anura; family Bufonidae; genus Rhinella; species Rhinella marina. The sequence goes on from ONZH01022265.1 coordinate 3,985, forward strand.
AGAATATAACTACTATAATACTGCCTCCTATGTACAAGAATATAACTACTATAATACTGCTCCTATGTACAAGAATATAACTACTATAATACTGCCTCCTATGTACAAGAATATAACTACTATAATACTGCTCCTATGTACAAGAATATAACTACTATAATACTGCTCCTATGTACAAGAATATAACTACTATAATACTGCTCCTATGTACAAGAATATAACTACTATAATACTGCTCCTATGTACAAGAATATAACTACTATAATACTGCTCCTATGTACAAGAATATAACTACTATAATACTGCCTCCTATGTACAAGAATATAACTACTATAATACTGCTCCTATGTACAAGAATATAACTACTATAATACTGCTCCTATGTACAAGAATATAACTACTATAATACTGCTCCTATGTACAAGAATATAACTACTATAATACTGCTCCTATGTACAAGAATATAACTACTATAATACTGCTCCTATGTACAAGAATATAACTACTATAATACTGCTCCTATGTACAAGAATATAACTACTATAATACTGCTCCTATGTACAAGAATATAACTACTTAATAGCCTCTATGTACAAGAATATAACTACTATAATACTGCTCCTATGTACAAGAATATAACTACTATAATACTGCTCCTATGTACAAGAATATAACTACTATAATACTGCTCCTATGTACAAGATATAACTACTATAATACTGCTCCTATGTACAAGAATATAAACTACTATAATACTGCTCCTATGTACAAGAATATAACTACTTATAATACTGCTCCTATGTACAAGAATATAACTACTATAATACTGCTCCTATGTACAAGAATATAACTACTATAATACTGCCTCCTATGTACAAGAATATAACTACTATAATACTGCTCCTATGTACAAGAATATAACTACTATAATACTGCTCCTATGTACAAGAATATAACTACTATAATACTGCCTCCTATGTACAAGAATATAACTACTATAATACTGCTCCTATGTACAAGAATATAACTACTATAATACTGCTCCTATGTACAAGAATATATAACTACTATAATACTGCTCCTATGTACAAGAAATATAACTACTATAATACTGCTCCTATGTACAAGAATATAACTACTATAATACTGCTCCTATGTACAAGAATATAACTACTATAATACTGCCTCCTATGTACAAGAATATAACTACTATAATACTGCTCCTATGTACAAGAATATAACTACTATAAATACTGCCTCCTATGTACAAGAATATAACTACTATAATACTGCTCCTATGTACAAGAATATAACTACTATAATACTGCTCCTATGTACAAGAATATAAACTACTATAATACTGCCTCCTATGTACAAGAATATAACTACTATAATACTGCTCCTATGTACAAGAATATAACTACTATAATACTGCTCCTATGTACAAGAATATAACTACTATAATACTGCTCCTATGTACAAGAATATAACTACTATAATACTGCTCCTATGTACAAGAATATAACTACTATAAATACTGCTCCTATGTACAAGAATATAACTACTATAATACTGCTCCTATGTACAAGAATATAACTACTATAATACTGCTCCTATGTACAGAATATAACTACTATAATACTGCTCCTATGTACAAGAATATAACTACTATAATACTGCCTCCTATGTACAAGAATATAACTACTATAATACTGCTCCTATGTACAAGAATATAACTACTATAATACTGCTCCTATGTACAAGAATATAACTACTATAATACTGCTCCTATGTACAAGAATATAACTACTATAATACTGCCTCCTATGTACAAGAATATAACTACTATAATACTGCTCCTATGTACAAGAATATAACTACTATAATACTGCCTCCTATGTACAAGAATATAACTACTATAATACTGCTCCTATGTACAAGAATATAACTACTATAATACTGCCTCCTATGTACAAGAATATAACTACTATAATACTGCCTCCTATGTACAAGAATATAACTACTATAATACTGCTTCCTATGTACAAGTATATAACTACTATAATACTGCTCCTATGTACAAGAATATAACTACTATAATACTGCTCCTATGTACACAGAATATAACTACTATAATACTGCCTCCTATGTACAAGAATATAATACTATAATACTGCCTCCTATGTACAAGAATATAACTACTATAATACTGCCTCCTATGTACAAGAATATAACTACTATAATACTGCTCCTATGTACAAGAATATAACTACTATAATACTGCTCCTATGTACCAGAATATAACTACTATAATACTGCTCCTATGTACAAGAATATAACTACTATAATACTGCTCCTATGTACAAGAATATAACTACTATAATACTGCCTCCCTATGTACAAGAATATAACTACTATAATACTGCCTCCTATGTACAAGAATATAACTACTATAATACTGCCTCCTATGTACAAGAATATAACTACTATAATACTGCTCCTATGTACAAGAATATAACTACTATAATACTGCTCCTATGTACAAGAATATAACTACTATAATACTGCTCCTATGTACAAGAATATAACTACTATAATACTGCTCCTATGTACAAGAATATAACTTCTATAATACTGCCTCCTATGTACAAGAATATAACTACTATAATACTGCTCCTATGTACAAGAATATAACTACTGTAATACTGCCTCCTATGTACAGGAATATAACTACTATAATACTGCTCCTATGTACAAGAATATAACTACTATAATACTGCTCCTATGTACAAGAATATAACTACTATAATACTGCCTCCTATGTACAGAATATAACTACTATAATACTGCTCCTATGTACAAGAATATAACTACTATAATACTGCTCCTATGTACAAGAATATAACTACTATAATACTGCCTCCTATGTACAAGAATATAACTACTATAATACTGCTCCTATGTACAAGAATATAACTACTATAATACTGCCTCCTATGTACAAGAATATAACTACTATAATACTGCCTCCTATGTACAAGAATATAACTACTATAATACTGCTCCTATGTACAAGAATATAACTACTATAATACTGCCTCCTATGTACAATAATATAACTACTATAATACTGCTCCTATGTACAAGAATAATAACTACTATAATACTGCCTCCTATGTACAAAGAATATAACTACTATAATACTGCTCCTATGTACAAGAATAATAACTACTATAATACTGCCTCCTATGTACAAGAATATAACTACTATAATACTGCCTCCTATGTACAAGAATATAAACTACTATAATACTGCTCCTATGTACAAGAATATAACTACTATAATACTGCCTCCTATGTACAAGAATATAACTACTATAATACTGCCTCCTATGTACAAGTAATATAACTACTATAATACTGCCTCCTATGTACAAGAATAAACTACTATAATACTGCTCCTATGTACAAGAATATAACTACTATAATACTGCCTCCTATGTACAAGAATATAACTACTATAATACTGCTCCTATGTACAAGAATATAACTACTATAATACTGCTCCTATGTACAAGAATATAACTACTATAATACTGCCTCCTATGTACAAGAATATAAACTACTATAATACTGCTCCTATGTACAAGAATATAACTACTATAATACTGCTCCTATGTACAAGAATATAACTACTATAATACTGCTCCTATGTACAAGAATATAACTACTATAATACTGCCTCCTATGTACAAGAATATAAACTACTATAATACTGCTCCTATGTACAAGAATATAACTACTATAATACTGCTCCTATGTACAAGAATATAACTACTATAATACTGCTCCTATGTACAAGAATATAACTACTATAATACTGCTCCTATGTACAAGAATATAACTACTATAATACTGCTCCTATGTACAAGAATATAACTACTATAATACTGCTCCTATGTACAAGAATATAACTACTATAATACTGCTCCTATGTACAAGAATATAACTACTATAATACTGCCTCCTATGTACAAGAATATAACTACTATAATACTGCTCCTATGTACAAGAATATAAACTACTATAATACTGCCTCCTATGTACAGGAATATAACTACTATAATACTGCTCCTATGTACAAGAATATAACTACTATAATACTGCTCCTATGTACAAGAATATAACTACTATAATACTGCCTCCTATGTACAAGAATATAACTACTATAATACTGCTCCTATGTACAAGAATATAACTACTATAATACTGCTCCTATGTACAAGAATATAACTACTATAATACTGCCTCCTATGTACAAGAATATAACTACTATAATACTGCTCCTATGTACAAGAATATAACTACTATAATACTGCCTCCTATGTACAAGAATATAACTTCTATAATACTGCTCCTATGTACAAGAATATAACTACTATAATACTGCTCCTATGTACAAGAATATAACTACTATAATACTGCTCCTATGTACAAGAATATAACTACTATAATACTGCTTCTATGTACAAGAATATAACTACTATAATACTGCTCCTATGTACAAGAATATAACTACTATAATACTGCTCCTATGTACAAGAATATAACTTCTATAATACTGCCTCCTATGTACAAGAATATAACTACTATAATACTGCTCCTATGTACAAGAATATAACTACTATAATACTGCCTCCTATGTACAGGAATATAACTACTATAATACTGCTCCTATGTACAAGAATATAACTACTATAATACTGCTCCTATGTACAAGAATATAACTACTATAATACTGCCTCCTATGTACAAGAATATAACTACTATAATACTGCTCCTATGTACAAGAATATAACTACTATAATACTGCTCCTATGTACAAGAATATAACTACTATAATACTGCCTCCTATGTACAAGAATATAACTACTATAATACTGCTCCTATGTACAAGAATATAACTACTATAATACTGCCTCCTATGTACAAGAATATAACTTCTATAATACTGCTCCTATGTACAAAGAATATAACTACTATAATACTGCTCCTATGTACAAGAAATATAAACTACTATAATACTGCTCCTATGTACAAGAATATAACTACTATAATACTGCTCCTATGTACAAGAATATAACTACTATAATACTGCTCCTCAACCTACCCCATGTACAAGATATAACTACTATAATACTGCTCCTATGTACAAGAATATAACTACTATAATACTGCCTCCTATGTACAAGAATATAACTACTATAATACTGCCTCCTATGTACAAGAATATAACTACTATAATACTGCTCCTATGTACAAGAATATAACTACTATAATACTGCTCCTATGTACAAGAATATAACTACTGTAATACTGCCTCATATGTACAAGTATATAACTACTATAATAATGCCTGCTATGTACAAGAATAGAACTACTATAATACTGCTCCTATGTACAAGAATATAACTACTATAATACTGCCTCCTATGTACAAGAATATAACTACTATAATACTGCTCCTATGTACAAGAATATAACTACTATAATACTGCCTCCTATGTACAAGAATATAACTACTATAATACTGCATCCTATGTACAAGAATATAACTACTATAATACTGTTCCTATGTACAAGAATATAAGTACTATAATACTGCTTCTATGTACAAGAATATAACTACTATAATACTGCTTCTATGTACAAGAATATAAGTACTATAATACTGCTCCTATGTACAAGAATATAACTACTATAATACTGCTCCTATGTACAAGAATATAACTTCTATAATACTACCTCCTATGTACAAGAATATAACTACTATAATACTGCTCCTATGTACAAGGAATATAACTACTGTAATACTGCCTCCTATGTACAGGAATATAACTACGTATAATACTGCTCCTATGTACAAGAATATAACTACTATTAATACTGCTCCTATGTACAAGAATATAACTACTATAATACTGCCTCCTATGTACAAGAATATAACTACTATAATACTGCTCCTATGTACAAGAATATAACTACTATAATACTGCTCCTATGTACAAGAATATAACTACTATAATACTGCCTCCTATGTAACAAGAATATAACTACTATAATACTGCTCCTATGTACAAGAATATAACTACTATAATACTGCCTCCTATGTACAAGAATATAACTACTATAATACTGCCTCCTATGTACAAGAATATAACTACTATAATACTGCTCCTATGTACAAGAATATAACTACTATAATACTGCTCCTATGTACAAGAATATAACTACTATAATACTGCCTCCTATGTACAAGAATATAACTACTATAATACTGCTCCTATGTACAAGAATATAACTACTATAATACTGCCTCCTATGTACAAGAATATAACTACTATAATACTGCCTCCTATGTACAAGAATAGAACTACTATAATACTGCTCCTATGTACAAGAATATAACTACTATAATACTGCCTCCTATGTACAAGAATATAACTACTATAATACTGCTCCTATGTACAAGAATATAACTACTATAAATACTGCCTCCTATGTACAAGAATATAACTACTATAATACTGCTCCTATGTACAAGAATATAACTACTATAATACTGCTCCTATGTACAAGAATATAACTACTATAATACTGCTCCTATGTACAAGAATATAACTACTATAATACTGCCTCCTATGTACAAGAATATAACTACTATAATACTGCTCCTATGTACAAGAATATAAACTACTATAATACTGCTCCTATGTACAAGAATATAACTACTATAATACTGCTCCTATGTACAAGAATATAACTACTATAATACTGCTCCTATGTACAAGAATATAACTACTATAATACTGCTTCCTATGTACAAGAATATAACTACTATAATACTGCTCCTATGTACAAGAATATAACTACTATAATACTGCTCCTATGTACAAGAATATAACTACTATAATACTGCTCCTATGTACAAGAATATAACTACTATAATACTGCTCCTATGTACAAGAATATAACTACTGATAATACTGCCTCCTATGTACAAGAATATAACTACTATAATACTGCTCCTATGTACAAGAATATAACTATAATACTGCCCTATAAAACTACAACTGCCTCCTATGTACAAGAATATAACTACTATAATACTGCTCCTATGTACAAGAATATAACTACTATAATACTGCTCCTATGTACAAGAATATAACTACTATAATACTGCCTCCTATGTACAAGAATATAACTACTATAATACTGCTCCTATGTACAAGAATATAACTACTATATACTGCCTCCTATGTACAAGAATATAACTACTATAATACTGCTCCTATGTACAAGAATATAACTACTATAATACTGCTTCCTATGTACAAGAATATAACTACTATAATACTGCTCCTATGTACAAGAATATAACTACTATAATACTGCTCCTATGTACAAGAATATAACTACTATAATACTGCTCCTATGTACAAGAATATAACTACTATAATACTGCCTCCTATGTACAAGAATATAACTACTATAATACTGCTCCTATGTACAAGAATATAACTACTATAATACTGCTCCTATGTACAAGAATATAACTACTATAATACTGCCTCCTATGTACAAGAATATAACTACTATAATACTGCCCTATGTACAAGAATATAACTACTATAATACTGCCTCCTATGTACAAGAAATATAACTATAATACTGCTCTATGACAAGAATATAACTACTATAAACTGCTCCTATGTACAAGAATATAACTACTATAATACTGCCTCCTATGTACAAGAATATAACTACTATAATACTGCTCCTATGTACAAGAATATAAACTACTATAATACTGCTCCTATGTACAAGAATATAACTACTATAATACTGCCTCCTATGTACAAGAATATAAACTACTATAATACTGCCTCCTAATGTACAAGAATATAACTACTATAATACTGCCTCCTATGTACAAGAAATATAACTACTTATATACTTGCCTCCTATGTACAAGAATATAACTACTATAATACTGCTCCTATGTACAAGAATATAACTACTATAATACTGCTCCTATGTACAAGAATATAACCTACTATAATACTGCTCCTATGTACAAGAATATAATACTATAAATACTCGCCTCCTATGTACAAGAATATAACTACTATAATACTGCTCCTATGTACAAGAATATAACTACTATAATACTGCTCCTATGTACAAGAATATAACTACTATAATACTGCTCCTATGTACAAGAATATAACTACTATAATACTGCCTCCTATGTACAAGAATATAACTACTATAATACTGCCTCCTATGTACAAGAATATAACTACTATAATACTGCTCCTATGTACAAGAATATAACTACTATAATACTGCTCATTTTTATTTCACACGATTTCCTTTCTCTACTGGGACTGTTCTGTCGCAGACATGCAGTACCTACCTCAGAAGGACACCACACAGCTGCTCTGTGTCCTTGAAGAGATTCCCTTCTGTGGAGTAGGGTCAAGGTTGGAGCGTGGCGGATTCATCGGTGGTAGGTGACTAACCACAATACTGTAACATGGGGTCAGTTCTGATCTCTGCTCTAGGGCCCCTCTATGTGTTGTAAGCCACAATCATAACTTCTGAGGTGCCACTGACAATCATTGATTTTTCCTGACCAGGTTGGTGACAGGTTGGTGACTCTCTAGTGACTAGAAAGTCTGAGCTCCGTGGTTTACTCTTCTTTGTTCATTTTTCTTACACTGACTGTCTCCAATTACACAGAAATAATCACCGGGATGGAAGGCACATAACATCAGACAGATCTCTGAGGCCTCTTATCCAGGGTCATGAACGTCTCCTCAGAGTCAAAGTGCTGCACACAAGGCTAATTGAGTATGAGCTCTACACGTGGATTCATTACCGTCTCTCTCTTCTGGTTCACAAGCCATTATACAGTAACATCTCCTCTAAGTAATTATGGAGAGCATGCCAATTAATATATCTCCAGCCAGGGTGATGAGGTCCTGGAGTTTTTCCATTTATTAACCTTTATAAAAAGCGTCTCTTGATGCGTATATTTCAGGAGAAAACACACAAGTGTGTCAGAAAGACCATACCGAGAGCAAGATACAAGCTGGAGCTACCTGAGAATGGAGAACTGAAGTGATCAAATGAAGAGGTGGGCTCATGTTCTAATACAATCTTTACTAGACTCTAAATACACCAGAGGAACCTTCAGGAACCGGTCAACCAGCGAAGACTGTGACCTCCAAGGCTATAACAGCTCACCTTGCAAAATTCTGGGATGTTTCCTTTTCACAAAATGCACTGTAGAGATACCTCATGTAGGAAAGCTGGAATGAGGAGGTGGATTTATGTCATAACATAGACTTTGCTAGACTAAAATCACCTTAGGATACTTCAAGGACTGGTCAACCAGGGAAAATCCTGACTTCTGGGGCTTTAACAAGTAACCATGAAAATTTTGGGAAGTTTCCTTTCACAAAATGCACTGTAGAAGTATCTGATGTAGCAAAGCTGGAATGAGGAGGTGGATTCATGCCATAACATAGACTTTGCTAGACTCTAAAAACACATGAAGAACCTTCAAGAACCAGTAAACCAGTGAAAATCCTGACCTCTGGGGTTATACCAGGTCACCATGGAAAATTTTGGGAAGTTTCCTTTCACAAAATGCACTGTAGAGGTATCTGATGTAGCAAAGCTGGAATGAGGAGGTGGATTCATGCCATAACAGACTTAGACTCTAGACTCCAAAAACACTTGAGGAACCTTCAAGAACTGGTCAACCAGGGAAAATTGTAACCTCTGGGGCTATAACAGGTCACCATGGAAAATTCCGGGAAGTTTCCTTTCACAAAATGCACTGTAGAGAAACCTCATGTAGGAAAGCTGGAATGAGGAGGTGGATTCATCCCATAACATAGACTTTGCTAGACTCTACAAACACTTGAGGAACCTTCAAGAACCGGTCAACCAGGGAAAATCATGACCTCTAGGGTTATACCAGGTCACCATGGAAAATTTTGGGAAGTTTCCTTTCACAAAATGCACTGTAGAGGTATCTGATGTAGCAAAGCTGGAATGAGGAGGTGGATTCATGCCATAACGTAGACTTTGCTAGACTCTAAAAACACATGAAGAACCTTCAAGAACTGGTCAACCAGTGAAAATCGTGACCTCTGGGGTTATACCAGGTCACCATGGAAAATTTTGGGAAGTTTCCTTTCACAAAATGCACTGTAGAGGTATCTGATGTAGCAAAGCTGGAATGAGGAGGTGGATTCATGCCATAACAGACTTAGACTCTAGACTCCAAAAACACTTGAGGAACCTTCAAGAACTGGTCAACCAGGGAAAATTGTAACCTCTGGGGCTATAACAGGTCACCATGGAAAATTCCGTGAAGTTTCCTTTCACAAAATGCACTGTAGAGAAACCTCATGTAGGAAAGCTGGAATGAGGAGGTGGATTCATCCCATAACATAGACTTTGCTAGACTCTACAAACACTTGAGGAACCTTCAAGAACCGGTCAACCAGGGAAAATCATGACCTCTGGGGCTGTAACAGGTCACCATGCAAACTTCTGGCAAGTTTCCTTTTACAAAATGTACTGTACAGTTATCTGATGTAGGAAAGCTAGAAGGATGGAATATGAAATAGGTTTATGCTATAACATAGGCTTTGCTGGACTAAAATCACCTGAGGATACTTCAAGGACTGGTCAACCAGGGAAAATCCTGACTTCTGGGGCATTAACAAGTCACCATGAAAATTTCTGGGAAGTTTCCTTTCACAAAATGCACTATAGAGGTATCTGATGTAGCAAAGCTGGGTTGAGGCTGTGGATTGATGCCATAACAGACTTAGACTCTAGACTCCAAAAACACTTGAAGCACCTTCAAGAACTGGTCAACCAGGCAAAATCGTGACCTCCAGGGCTATAACAGGTCACCATGAAAAATTCTGGGAAGTTTCCTTTCACAAAATGCACTGTAGAGAAACCTCATGTAGGAAAGCTGGAATGAGTAGCTGGATTCATGCCATAACATGGACTTTACTAGACTCTAAAAACACTTGAAGAACCTTCAAGAACTGGTCAACCAGGGAAAACCGTGGCCTCTGGGGATTTATGAAGTCACCATGCAAAATTCTGAGAAGTTTCCTTTTCGCAAAATGCACTGTAGAGATATTGGATGTAGGAAAGCCAGAAGGAAGGAATGTGGATGTAGGTTTATGCTATAACATAGGCTTTGCTAGACTAAAAACACCTGAGGAACCTTCAAGAACTGGTCAACTAGGGTAAATGGTGACCTCTGGGGCTTTAACAGGTCACCATGCAAAATTCTGGGAAGTTTCCTTTTCACAAAATGCACTGTAGAGGTATCTGATGTAGGAAAGCTGTAATGAGGAACTGGATTCATGCCATAACGTAGACTTATCTAGACTCTAAAAACACTTGAAGAACCTTCAAGAACTGGTAAACCAGGGAAAATCGCGACCTCTGGGGCTATAACAGGTCACCATGGAAAATTATGGGAAGTTTCCTTTTACAAAATGTACTGTATAACTATCTGATGTAGGATGGCTAACTGTTCCCTCTATAACAGGGGCTCAGCTAAGCTGCATGGGGTATGCCTGGTCACAGGATTGCTGACTGTTTCCAAGCAGCAGAACTGTATGAACATACTGAATCATCGATGCGTAGAGTGAAGGCCTGGGCCCCGGCACCCGGCTGTGCGTGGAGTCTGTAGACACATCACAATCAATGTTCTGGTGCTTAGTAAGCAGCGCGCTCTGTCATCTGGAGATGAGGCCATAAAACGAATCTAAAGATGTAATTAATTATAATTGGCCGCTGAAGCGTGACTATTCCCGTTTATTTCTGCGCTGTGATGGATTCTACGGCTGAGCAAATATTACATTAGAGCTGAATTAATAGGACTGGAACACACGGGGTACGCAGGACACCTGCACGGAGCACAGGTGGAGGGTCTATACACACAAGTAGTCCGCTGAGCACAGCTCTGCATGTACAAGGTAGAAAACATCATTTGGAGCCGCTGCTTAGTTATATCTAGCTCTAGGAAAGCTGGGTTACAATAAATATGGCCGTCATTACAGCTCTGCAGGGGTCATACCCAGCTTTCCCAGACCTCTGAATGCCGAATCTGCAAAGTTAAACCCACAATAAACAGAAAATCTTTAAATTATTTTTATCTTTTCTGTAGTCTGCTGAAACCTAGAGGAATTAAAAGGTAATTTAAGCCCCACCCTCGCTTAACTAGGAACACCCCCAAGGAACCTCTGTGTATCCAGATAACCATAAACGATGCACCTTTTGCCATTTGCTTTGTGGCATAGTCCCAAAAACTATTAGGGACTGTTAGCAACTGTTTCTAGAAAAGCTGTATGGTAACTGGTATGACCACGACAAGAGTTCTTTAAAATTAAGGGGATCACACCCAGAAACTCCACCGGCATATGAGAAAGTGCCATTGGTGGAGTTAGAGGAACGGGGACCTGGCCAATGCCCTGAACATGAGGGTGACTGTACTGGTTTTCCAGTAGGTAGACACTTTAACACTTCTCTGAAACCTTGGGTGTACCTCTAGGGGGTACACTTAGCAGTCACACTCGGGCCCTGGTGCCCGAGGGGGCCCAAAATTCCCTCTGCCACATAAGAAGGCACTAGTATACATATGGCACCTGGATGGTAGGGGCCCTGCTTTAGGACCCAGAATCTCCAAGTTACACCATTGGGGGGGGGGGAATGGTTTGTAGACTACACATGGAAACCAACAATAAGCTGCTGTTGATGGATCTGCTTGTTTAGTTGGGCTTATCTCCACGGGAGTCCAGAGAGAAGATCTCTGTGTGACATCTATTTGCCCTCCCAAAGCATATGGACAGAGGTTGTCGTGTATATTGCTGTCCTGAAATGGTAGTCAGACTTTCTAGACATTTAAGTATTAATGAGGTTACTTGCTGGATGTATTAAGATTAACTATAACGATCCATCAGCAGCAAAGAACCTACTTGTTGATGGTTTCCACGCAGAAATAGATTTTTTTCTACAGTGAAAAAAGTAATAACAAGGTGGCCATTTTTTTTTCATCTTAAAAAGTCCTGAATTCTTATACATGTTGGATCTACATGTGTCTGATACAAAGCTCCAAATCCTCTGCTGCCTTTTACACAACATCTATAATCAAATGATAAACTCCTGTCTTCCTACAGTTGCCCCATGGGTTGACAGGACACGTTGCAGCCCTAGCCTGGCTCATGATGTTCCAGCTACCTGCAGCCACCACTAGAGGGAGCCTGGAAATGAACTACATGCTTATTATACACTGCCCTCCATAGTGAAACAGTATTATGTAATTGTAAAGCTCCCCCTAGTGGTGGCTGATCATTTTATGATTCATCCCTGTCTGTGCAGGGAATATGGGGCTCTGTATAAGAATAAGGAGCTCTGAATGCTATAAAAATACATTAGGAAAAAAAACACCACAGAAGTAGTTTCTGCAGATAACCCCTTTAAGGTCTTAAAGGGGTTTTCCTAGAAATCAAAATCAATGACCTAACCTGACAGCGCTGTATAGTGGCTGTGCTCGGTATTGCAGCTCTATCCCACTGCACTAGGTCATGTGACCGATGAATTTAACTTCTCTGGTCTAGGAAGAGGCCGCAGCCCTTGGTGGAGCACCTGAGCCTCTTCAGGCTGCTGATGGGGGAAGGAAGGGGGACCCACTGATCCGATCGTGATGCCCTACCCTGAGTATACGTCACCCATATTGTGCTCCTGGAAAACCCCTTTAATACAACGTGTTACAATGTATCAAACCTGGCATAGTAACAATCCCTCTGCTGACACAATGTATCATTCCCGTCACTAATCCCTCGTTTGCTGACAGTCCCTCATAATGAACAGTTCATGATTTATCAGGAATGTGCTCAGTATTGAAAATGACTACATCACTCATCATTCACTCTAGAGGATAACTTCAGTGTATTTCATGGGCAGATGGGTCTTATTCCCTTCTTTACCTGCTGAAGGTTTTATCTCCTTCCCTTTACCCAGGTGACTTCATGCAGCGCTTTAAAGGGGGTCCCCAAGACCCCAGTGGACACTTGGACCTCTGTTCTCAGGACTCCAAATAACGAAAATTGTGACCCTCAAATAACGAGGCGTTAGAAGACGGAGATTCATTTTACAAAACCGTCTCCTTTTATACCAGGACCCCGCGGCAAGAAAAGGCCAAGGAAGGCAACTTCCACCGAATCCACCGGTCACAGCCGGGAGCAGTGGACAGTCAGTCCTGCTACACAGGGAGTCACAGAATATAGAAACCGCTATATATACAGTATATATATATATATGGGGCAGGTGGACGCATTCACTAGATACAGCTGAGCTCATCCTATAACCAGCAGACGATAGACGGAGAAGATTTATTAAGTCTGTAGACTTAAGAACTTAGAGTGAAGGACCTGCAGCAGATTCATCACAGGGGCTCAGGCTGGAAGATAAATGTGGTGCAGGGGAAGAAACTATAGGAGAGAGAGATAGATAGATATTGGTTAGAAAGATTATAGGAGATAGATAGATAGATAGATAGATAGATAGATAGATAGATAGATAGATATTGGTTAGAAAGATTATAGGAGATAGATAGATAGATAGATAGATAGATAGATAGATAGATAGATAGATATTGGTTAGAAAGATGATAGGATATAGATAGATAGATAGATAGATAGATAGATAGATAGATAGATAGATAGATAGATAGATATTGGTTAGAAAGATTATAGGAGATAGATAGATAGATAGATATTGGTTAGAAATAGAGATGAGCGAGTAGTGTTCGATCGAGCCGGTATTCGATCAAATACTACGCTATTCGGCATACTCGATTTCAATCGAGTATAACGGCGATGGCGCACTTAGAATTCGTTTCCCCTCCCACCTTCCCTGGCGCTCTTTTTCCACCAATCACCATGCAGGGGGGGTATGACAGGCCCGCGGAGCACGCTGGCAGCGCGAAAACGGCGTCTACATGGATTGGCTGGAAAAACCATGTGACCTCGAATATTAAAAACTCAGCTCTTCCTGCTCGTACGCATATGCTGCGTGAACTTAGTCAGGGACAGAGGCTGGAGAAGGGACAGATAGGTTTTAGCTGTTGGACAGGCAGGAGCGTGATTAAAAGCCCTTATCAGGGCTACTATAGTGCACTACAGTGATAGCTTTACTACAAGATACACTTTACAGAGAACGGCTGCCGTATTCAGGGATAGCTGCTGGAGTAGGGACAGAGAGAGGCATTAGTGGTGTATTAGGTGCTCTGCTACATACCAAACTATATTTGGCACTACTGTTCTGCGTTCTTTTTGGCTGCAAAACCCTGTTATATAACTAGTGTGTATATGCACCATCTGATCTTCTGTCAGTATACGGCTGTGTACTTTTTTTTTTTTTTTTTTAAATACAGTTTATTTGGCTCTAGTGTTCTGGGTTCTGTCTTCCTGCAATACCCTTTTTGTATACCAGGTGTAAATACCCACCGTCTGTACAGTTAGTACACGGCTGTGTACCTTGAAATATAAAATATATAGGCCTTTTCATTGGCACCTGTACTGTGCGTTCTCTTGCAAAATAATTGTATATACGTAGTGTTCATACACACCGTCTGAACAGTTAGTACACGGCTGTGAAGGCAAAATATTGTAACCAAAAAAAAAATAAAATGCGGAGGGGGGCTAGCGGAATAGGACGTGGACGAGGACGGGGGCGCGGAAATGCGGTTGGGGGCCTTGTTGAAGCCAGTGGGGATACAATGCGTGCTGGTGAGGGTCAGCCAGGATCCCGCACATCCAGAATCCCTGCCTTTATGGGACAGTTAAGCAGGGGGCGAGTTACACCGCTGTTGAGGCCTGAGCAGGTTGAACAGGTGGTGCAATGGATAGCCGATAGCGCTTCCACACAGTTGTCCACCAGCCAGTCATCCACACAGTCTCACTCTGACCCTCCTTCCTCCACACCTGGCCAACAGAGTCATCCCACCATTGACCCCTCCCAGGAGCTCTTTTCGGGTCCTTTTTCAGATGTGCCGGAAGAATCCCAGGAGCTAGCAGAGGAATTTGTTTGTAGTGATGCCCAAACACTTGAGTGTTCGCCATCTCCTGCTGATGTGGACCCTGAACCATCATCTGTTATCATGAGCGATGATGATGATAAGACGCAGTTGCCATCAAGGGAGGCTGTTGGAATGTCCAGTGGGCAGGAGGAGGAGCAGAGTGAGGAAGAGGAGGTGGTGGATGACGAAATGACCGACCCCACTTGGCCAGGGGTGATGTCCAGCGGGGAAAGCAGTGGAGAGGTGGTGGTCTGCGCAGCACCGAAAAAGGCAGCAAGAGGCAGAGGGATGTCCAGAGGCAGAGGGATGTCCACAGGCAGAGGCATGTCCAGAGGCAGAGGCATGTCCACAGGCAGAGGGATGTCCAGAGGCAGAGGGATGTCCAGAGGCAGAGGGATGTCCACAGGCAGAGGACAGTCCAGACAGAGAAGTGAGGCCACAGCCAGCAGGGCCGAAGCTGTTCCCGGCAGCGGGCAGTCGCGCGAAGCTCCCCCATCGAGGCCTCGTACTTCTGTGGTGTGGAGATTTTTTAATGTTTGTGCGGATGACAAACTGAGCGCGGTTTGCACACTCTGCCACTCAAAACTGAGTAGGGGCTCTGAGAAGAGCAATCTGACCACCTCAGGCATGCGGCGTCACTTGGAATTCAAGCACTGGGCTGAGTGGGAGAGAGCAAACGCAATACAAACTGCGCCCGGTCTTGCTGCCACTGCCTCTTCCCCTTTGTTGTGTGCTGCCACTGCGGTCCAGACCTCCAGCCAGGACACCTCCACATCTGCCTCTGCCTCGGCTACTTTGGGGCCTTCTCCTTCAGCCTCCCCTTCCCCCGCCTCTTCGCCTGCACCCTCACACTCCTCGTCCCAACAACTGTCCATCTCGCAGGCGTTCGACCGCAGGCGGAAGTACGCCTCGAGTCACCCCCAAGCCCAAGCCTTAAACTGCCACATCTCCAAACTGCTGGCCCTGGAGATGTTGCCGTTTAGGCTTGTGGAGACGCAGGCCTTCCGCGACCTGATGGCGGCTGCCGCACCTCGCTATTCCGTCCCCAGCCGCCACTACTTTTCCCGGAGTGCCGTCCCCGCCCTGCACCAGCACGTGTCGCGTAACATCAGGCGGGCCCTGAGGTGCGCAGTCAGCGCAAAGGTCCACTTGACCACCGACTCGTGGACAAGCGCTTGCGGCCAGGGACGATACATCTCTTTGACGGCACACTGGGTGAATGTAGTGGAAGCGGGGACGGGGTCGCAAACAGAGACGGCCTACCTACCACCCCCGCCCAAGATTGCCAGCATGGGTTCTGATAAACCCCCCTCCTCCTCCTCCTCCTCCTCTGCCTTAACATCGCCCTCAGCCGCTAGCTGGAAGCGTTGCAGCACTGGCGCGGGGAGACGTCAGCAGGCGGTGCTTAAGCTCATCAGCTTGGGCGACAGGAAGCACAGCGCCCCAGAGGTGAGGGACGCCATATTGCAGCAGACGGAGATGTGGCTGTCGCCGCTGCAGCTAGGACCAGGCATGGTCGTGTGCGATAACGGCCGTAACCTGGTGGCGGTTCTGGAGCTTGCCGAACTCAATCACGTACCATGCCTGGCCCACGTTTTTAATCTGGTAGTCCAAAAATTTCTAAAGACTTACCCCAACCTGGCAGAGCTACTGGTGAAAGTGCGGCGCTTGTGCGCTCACTTTCGGAAGTCAACTGTAGCTGCTGCTAGCTTAAAAAAACTCCAGCAACGCCTCCATTTGCCTGAACATCGCTGTTGTGCGACCTGCCGACTCGCTGGAATTCCACCTATTCCATGTTGGCCAGGGTGTGTGAGCAGCAGAGAGCATTGATGGAGTACCAGATTATGAATCCACGCGTGCCTCCAACTCAGCTCCCTCAGTTTGCCAACCACGAGTGGCCATGGATGGCAGACATATGCGAAGTACTGCGTATCTTTGAGGAGTCCACCAAGAAGGTCAGCAGCGAGGACGCTATAGTGAGCGTAACCCTCCCGCTCCTATGCGTCCTTAAAGAATCACTCATCGCAATAAGGGAGAACGCATTGCACGCAGAGGAGACGGGGGTAGAGGAGACGCAACGGAGCTACACAGTCAGACCACACTTTTGTCTGCTTCACGGTGGCAGTTGCAGGAGGAGGAGGATGAGGAGGAGGACGATGTGGAGGTGGCTGTGGAAGAGGAGGAGGATGCTGGCGGCGAGGGTAGCAGTCAGGCTGTGTGCGTCCCATTGGTTCAGCGCGGATGGGGCGGAGAGGAGGCGGAAGAGGAAGAGGAGGAAATGGCAAGTGATCCTTCTGGTGGGGGCAGTGAGGTCATGCCTATTCAGAGTCTGGCACACATGGCTGACTTCATGCTGGGCTGCTTTTCCCGGGACACACGTGTTGTCCGGATAGTGGAGAACAAACTGTACTGGGTCTTCGCAATCCTGGACCCCCGGTATAAAGATAACGTCTCCTCTTTTATTCCGGTAGAGGAGAGGACGAATCGATTGCTGGAATACCAGAGGGAACTCGTGCAGAACATGATGGAGATTTTCCCACCCACCATCGCTGGCAGCAGAGAGGAGAGGGTCTCCCAGAGTCCCACAACATCAATCAGGCCCACAGCCACCAGGGGAACACTCTCCAAGGTGTGGGACACGTTCATGGCACCCCCTCGTGCAACTTCCATCACTGCAGGGCCCGCTATCAGCAGGAGGGACAAGTATCGGCGGATGTTGCGGGAGTACCTGGCAGACCGTAACCCTGTCCTCCCCGATCCCTCGGCGTCCTACACTTACTGGGTCTCCAAGTTGGACACGTGGCTGGAACTGTCTCTGGACGCCTTGGAGGTGCTTGCCTGCCCTGCCGCCAGCGTGCTATCAGAAAGGGTGTTCAGCGCAGCCGGGGGCATTATAACCGATAAGCGCAGCCGCCTGTCAACCGACAGTGCCGACAGGCTGACGCTAATCAAAATGAACAGCAAGTGGATTGACCCGGACTTTGCTTCTCCAACAGTGGAAAGCAGCCAAAAGTGAAGTGCCATCTGTATGAAGTGCCATTTCCTCCTCCACCTCCTCCTCCTTAACCGCCGTAGAATTGCTCCGTAAATAAAAAAATTTATATATTTATGGCTCACCTCTTGGGCCTCCACAAAATTTTTAAGAGGTCTCACCTCTTGGGCCGCCACATAATTTTTAAGAGGTCTCACCTCTTGGGCCTCCACATAATTTTATCGAGGTCTCACCTCTTGGGCCTCCACATAATTTTATCGAGGTCTCACCTCTTGGGCCTCCACATAATTTTTAAGAGGTCTCACCTCTTGGGCCTCCACATAATTTTATCGAGGTCTCACCTCTTGGGCCTCCACATAATTTTTAAGAGGTCTCACCTCTTGGGCCTCCACATAATTTTATCGAGGTCTCACCTCTTGGGCCTCCACATAATTTTTAAGAGGTCTCACCTTTTGGGCCTCCACAAAAATTTTTAAGAGGTCTCACCTCTTGGGCCGCCACATAATTTTTAAGAGGTCTCACCTCTTGGGCCTCCACATAATTTTTAAGAGGTCTCACCTCTTGGGCCTCCACATAATTTTTAAGAGGTCTCACCTCTTGGGCCTCCACATAATTTTTAAGAGGTCTCACCTCTTGGGCCTCCACATAATTTTTAAGAGGTCTCACCTCTTGGGCCTCCACATAATTTTTAAGAGGTCTCACCTCTTGGGCCTCCACAAAATTTTTAAGAGGTCTCACCTCTTGGGCCGCCACATAATTTTTAAGAGTTCTCACCTCTTGGGCCTCCACATAATTTTTAACAGGTCTCACCTCTTGGGCCTCCACATAATTTTTAAGAGGTCTCACCTCTTGGGCCTCCACATAATTTTTAAGAGGTCTCACCTCTTGGGCCTCCACATAATTTTTAAGACGTCTCACCTCTTGGGCCTACAAACAATTTTTATTATGGCTCACCTCTTGGGCCTTAATACAATTTTTAAGAGGTCTCACCTCTTGGGCCTCCATATAATTTTTTTGAGGGCTCACCTCTTGGGCCTCCACTTAATTTTTTCGAGGTCTCACCTCTTGGGCCTCCATATAATTTTTTCGAGGGCTCACCTCAAGCTAACTTTGCGCACTCATTAAAATATTTTCACAACAAGGACCTAAGAGCCCTCGATGGGAGAGCTTTGTGTGGGGGCCTGTTATAGGGAAGAGATGCGGCCCTGCGGGCTCTAGCCTGCCTTCTCCATGAGCCTCTGGCCAGCCCACGGCCTCTTCCTGCCTTTTGCGGTCCTACGCATCCCTCAACATCCCCACTGCTTTACCTGCTAGACATGACACTGGGCCAGGTCGGGTCACTGACATCTCAAGCGCCAACAATTTGGGCATTTTAAGGCTTCTGCATGTGTTTGAGTTGTTTTTACATTTTAAAGAAGACATGTCTGACCACATCTCACACACACACACAATGACAATTAGGGGTGGGGTCTATTTGCTTTCCCCCTTGCCTATGCCATCTGTGGTTGTCATAGGCAACGTGATTTTAAGGGGTGCAGAATTTTATCTTCTTTTTTGTCTAGTTTGGCTTGGGGTCCATGGCAATGTAGAGGAAAGAAGGTTTCCTTGTATGGTCTCACTTTACAGAGAGGTTACATTGTCTTTGGAGTGTATTGTTGAGAGGCTGTGATAGTGGCGTAATAGTGCGACTTGGGCGCGTTATATGCACCCAGACATGCTTCCCCTGCTGTCCCAGTTGCATTCCAGCAGTGTTGGCATCCTTTTCTGAGGTTTCAGGGTGGACTTGGTGACCTCCAAGTGGTCGAATTGAGATTTCCAAGTGGCGAGCATTTTTTTCCCATAGACTTTAATGGGATTCGATATTCGGTCGAATAGTCGAATTTCGCGGTCTATTCGAATCGAATTTCGAACTTTCGAATATTTCACTACTCGCTCATCTCTAGTTAGAAAGATTATAGGAGATAGATAGATAGATAGATAGATAGATAGATAGATAGATAGATAGATAGATAGAAAAATAAATCCACGGCACTATCCAAATAGTGATTATAAGTGATGTTCTTTATTCACCAGCGCCGGTGAATAAAGAACATCACTTATAATCACTATTTGGATAGTGCCGTGGATTTATTTTTCTATATATTTGGGAAGTTGGATCACTTCCACAGCCGCTGGCACATCATCTTCACAGTCTTACAGCAGTGCCGCTTCCACATTTGTTTTTCATAGATAGATAGATAGATAAAAAATGAAGAGAAGCAGCACTTACAAGGAATGGGTGCAAAGAATCCTCCCAAGAACCTGAGACCAAGGTTCAGCAGTTCAGTAAATAGCAGCACTCCAATGGTATCGTGAAGAAAGCAGTGGTTTATTCACCCATCTAGCAGCAACGTTTCAACCGTTCAATACAGTCTTTGTCAAGCTGTGTACATGTGCTCCAAACATCACTTTACGTAGTCACAGTGCATATAATTCAATAATCACATCTCATTACATAATTACAGTGTTTTAGTATCAAAATTCAATTAAGAAAAAAATACATAAAAAAGTTTTTTAATTGATCCAAAAGAAAACAAAATACAACTTATACGCAATTGTGGCACCAAGACGTCTTGAGAACATAAGGGCCCAACATCCATTGTTTTCCTCCATATCTCATCCCTTGATAAGTATCTGTAAACAAAAGACACAAATGTCAATACATATCCTCCCATCTATCTCTAAGCACATGTTCTTCAAACACACGGGACGATCCAAACGGGTCCCACATAGCCAGAACAGACGACATTATCCCATCATATCAAATCACTCTAAAGTCTACATTCAATCCATTTGGTTTTAAGGTCTGTATATCCAGAATAATTCTTTTCTCTTTAGTATTGTAGACCTATCTCCACCCCTTCTAGGCAAAATCACCTGTTCCAGTATTCTGAATTTCAAGTCCTTCTCTGTATGTTGTGCCTCAGCAAAATGTTTGGACACCGGAAGATTTCATTTCTTTTTCCGGATAGAGTACCGGTGTTGGTTTAGACGTGTCTTGAGGTCCCATGTGGTCTCCCCTACGTAGTAGAGACCACATGGGCATTCCAACAGGTACACCACGTAGCTGGAATCACATGTTAAGTATTGTCTGATCTGAAATGATTGTCCTGTTTTAGCGTGTATAAAGCCATTCCCACGCAACATTAAAGGCCAATTCACGCAATTAAAACAAGGATAGCATCCTACCCTGGTAGAAACAACAGGATTGCTCCTTCCTTTGTTTGTGCCCACATCTGACTTGACTAATCTGTCTGCCAGGTTCCTCTTTCTCCTGTAGGCACATAAAGGGGGGGATTGGAACTCCTCTACTTCTGGGAAGCTACTTCTCAGGATACCCCAATGTCTCTTCACTATGGAGGCCATTTTGACACTATCACCCCCATAGTCAGAGACAAACGGGATCCTAGTGTTGACTCTCTGTGAACGTGTGGAACCCTGTAATAGGGATTCCCTCGTAATTCCATTTACCCGACTTCGACAGTCTGAGATCAATTTCCTTTTTCTGAACTTATTACTCATGTCTTCTAACCTAGAAGGCAGTAATTTCGGGTCCTGTACGATTTTCTTCACCCTAAGCATTTGGCTAAAAGGGAGAGATCTAATCTGGAACAGGTGATTTTGCCTAGAAGGGGTGGAGATAGGTCTACAATACTAAAGAGAAAATAATTATTCTGGATATACAGACCTTAAAACCAAATGGATTGAATGTAGACTTTAGAGTGATTTGATATGATGGGATAATGTCGTCTGTTCTGGCTATGTGGGACCCGTTTGGATCGTCCCGTGTGTTTGAAGAAGATGTGCTTAGAGATAGATGGGAGGATATGTATTAACATTTGTGTCTTTTGTTTACAGATACTTATCAAGGGATGGGATATGGAGGAAAACCATGGATGTTGGGCCCTTATGTTCTCAAGACGTCTTGGTGCCACAATTGCGTATAAGTTGTATTTTGTTTTTTTTTGGAACAATTAAAAAACTTTTTTATGTATTTTTTTCTTAATTGAATTTTGATACTAAAACACTGTAATTATGTAATGAGATGTGATTATTGAATTATATGCACTGTGACTACGTAAAGTGATGTTTGGAGCACATGTACACAGCTTGACAAAGACTGTATTGAACGGTTGAAACTTTGCTGCTAGATGGGTGAATAAACCACTGCTTTCTTCACGATACCATTGGAGTGCTGCCTGCAATTTTTGTAGATAGATAGATAGACAGGGAGAGCAGATTGTGCCCGCAGTGCGACCAGGAGGCCGTGGAGGATGAGGCTCACTTCCTGCCGCAGTGTCCCAAATACTCAGCAGTGAGGGACTCTCACTTCAGGAGACTGTCTGATCTCTGCCCAGACTTCACCTCCATGGAGGAGGAAGAGAGACTCTCCATACTGCTGGGGGAAGAGGAGAACAAGGCGACCATAGCAGTACAATATATTACTGTCTGCCATAGACTGAGAGGAGCCTGATATACCATGGACTCCTATATCCTCATGGATGTGTCCTCATCCCCCAACCCTACACAATTATTTCTCACTTGCTTTGGCAATGCTAATATGTATTTAGACCGGAAAATAAAGCTGATTTGAATGTGAGAGATAGATAGATAGATAGATAGATAGATAGATATAGATAGATAGATAGATAGATAGATAGATAGATAGATAGATAGATACTGTGCATAGATAGATAGATAGATAGATAGATATAATTGCAAAAAGCGGACAGCACCTCCTAGAGTCAGGTGCAAGCTACCTACTGGCTACTAAATACTAAGCTGCCATTTTCTGTTTAGTAGATAGATAGATAGATAGATAGATAGATAGATAGATAGATAGATAGAAATCGTAATTCCACAGCACCACCGATAGTAAGTTGAAAAAAAAAGTGATTTATTTCACCAAGACAGCGACATTTCAGTCCTCTCACTGGGACTTTTCTCAAGCAGTCATGTTAGTGATATCAGTGTTACAGGGGTATATATAGTCATTACAATGTGCTCACAATAAAACAATCAATTACATAATCAAGTACAAAAAATATATATCCATGATTTTTCAGTGCATAAAAAACTCATGATTCTTACATCTCCGTGTCATATACATAATTCCGTGTGAATATCAATATTCATACCAATGTAAAATCCATAAAAAACCAAAGTGCATTAATTGGTTCTTAATCACAAATTCATTACAAGTGTGCAAACCATGTGATATTAATACATAATAAATACAAGATATTTAGACTAACCAGCATCTGTCCTTCCCTTCAGTATGTGTGGCGTGGTGGAGTATCAACTGAGCATGCGCTACTCACAACAAGTCGGATATGCGTTCCAACTTGGAGCGCACATGTGAGTCATCATGTGATCTCCTATCAGGAAGTAATCAGAGTATCAAGATGTGGAGTGTCACGCCTGCGTATCCAGGAGCAGGAACCATGTATTCCACCCTGGAACGCACACGTGACCTATGTTTTATGGTCACATGATTAACATATCTATGTGCGCTCAAGATTTTAACCAACGTATCACAATATCCATATTCCGACCTTCAAAAAACCAAGGGACATGTGCCTCACAATCAATGTTGCACAATCCCTATATGTTAGATAGATAGATAGATAGATAGATAGATAGATAGATAGATAGATAGATACTGTAGATAGATAGATAGATAGATATGAGATAGATAGATAGATAGATAGATAGATAGATAGATAGATAGATAGGAGATGATAGATAGATATGAGACAGATAGATAGATATAGATAGATATGAGATAGATAGATAGACAGACAGATAGGAGATGATAGATAGATAGATAGATACTGTAGATAGATAGATAGATACTGTAGATAGATAGATAGATACTGTAGATAGATAGATACTGTAGATAGATAGATAGATAGATAGATAGATAGATAGATAGATAGATAGATAGATAGATAGATAGATAGATAGATAGATATGAGACAGATAGATAGATATAGATAGATAGATAGATAGATATGAGATAGATAGATAGACAGACAGATAGGAGATGATAGATAGATAGATAGATAGATAGATAGATAGATAGATAGATACTGTAGATAGATAGATAGATAGATAGATAGATACTGTAGATAGATAGATAGATAGATAGATAGATAGATAGATAGATAGATAGATAGATACTGTAGATAGATAGATAGATAGATAGATAGATAGATAGATAGATAGATAGATACTGTAGATAGATAGATAGATAGATAGATACTGTAGATAGATAGATAGATAGATAGATAGATAGATAGATAGATAGGAGATAGATAGATAGATAGACAGACAGATATGAGATAGATAGATAGATAGATAGACAGATAGGAGATGATAGATAGATAGATACTGTAGATAGATAGATAGATAGATAGATAGATATATAAAAAGATAGATAGATAGATATGAGATAGATAGATAGATAGACAGATAGATAGGAGATAGATAGATAGATAGATAGATAGATAGATAGATAGATAGATAGATAGATAGATAGATAATCATAATAAGTAGAAAAGTCCTGGTGACAACCTCTAGGGGGAGCTGCAGTGATGTCCACAGATTAGATAAAAGACCAGGACTCCGTCTAGAAATAACATGACAGTAACTAATGTGAGGACTACAGATAAACCTCCATAGATGTGCCCCTCCCCCGGCAGATTGATGGGGGTCATTAGGCCTCAGGATTTGGGGCTCACGTATTTCTCTTTTTAGCTTTCTTTTCATTTTTCCACTCTGTTTTTGAACATGAGGTCCATTAAGTCCGTGCACTGTCCCGGCTGTAAGCGCTCTGCACCGATCCCCCGGAGAACTCAAGTAAATTGAATCTTGATTTATGGAGCATTTTATGTTGGAAAAAACCCGGGTGTCAGTTAACCGGAGAGGAGGCATCAGTCATATGTACGGCCGAGGCGCCGCTTATACCGCGGCCGAGACTGCTAGAGCGCGAGACATCCCACCGACAAGTGCAGCAGCTAAGCCTGCGTCTTCACATGTAACAAGACGTCTACACGCCGAGGTGGGGGGGGGGGGGGGGTCTCAGGATGTGTGCGCTGGGATATGATTCACAACCGTGAGACGTCAAGAGAGAGATGATTGAAGAGATGAATAGAAATCCACGGACAGAAGAAATGCCGCACCAGATAGAAATGTCCGTCTGCTGTAGAACTCATCCTGCCGTCATCTCAGATACGTAAATAATTACAAAGACACTGGGTCTAAAAGGATGCTTCCCCTGCTGCCCTATAAAAAGGCTCTCAGGGGCTACTTTTGGGTAGTGTACCTCTTGGTGAGAGAGGTGTTACGGCGCCCATTATATGTCCTGCCATTGACAACCAGCCACCGTCACTGGTGTCAGAGAAACCTGGACTGCTATGGACTGGAGCCTTATGGTCTTATGGGGAGCTCTTCAATCCTGATTTTGCCATGGAGCAACACACTGCCCCAACTGGTATGATGATCTGAGGAGCCATCGCATACGGCAGTCAGTCACCCCCAGTAGTAATACAAGGGATGTATTAATTAATATGAAAAAGTTATGTTCGTGTAATGTGTCTGGTTCACCAGCAGGTGGCAGCATAAATGGCAGAGCTATCCTTAAACAGAATGGAACTCACCATTCCGTTTTCCCCCCTTTGGGAAGAAGTGGGACAGTCCCGCTTCCTATCAAAAGGGAGCGGCAGCAGTTCCAGTTAGTTCTAGTTCTAAGCTAGTCTGGACAGGAGCAATGTGGAGCACGCTCAGGCGTGCCTACGTCAGCCAGAGCAGCCTAAGCTCTGCTGACCATGGAAGCCATGTGGACCAGAGGAAATCGTTCACTATAAGAGAAGTCAGCAAGAGGAATAGTTCTCCAGCTGAAGATAAGTTAATTACTGAGTGTCAGGAGGGGAACAGTCGACGACACCCCATCCAAGGATACCAGGGCAGACCTAAAGTACAGAAACTGGACTTAAGCAGAGTTTAGTGCAGCAGAGAAAGAGAGAAAGCAGAGTTGTTGAGTTTGCCTGCCAGTTTATGCCAAAGCTGCTGGAACCAAGACAAAGCCTGGGGGGCTTGGGGGGTAGGGGCCGTATCCACTCTTGTATCCAGACTAGAAGCAGTATCTCATCTTGTATCCAGGCTAGAAGACGCATTTCATCTTGTATCCAGGCTAGAGGCCTTATCTCATCCTGTATCCAGGCTAGAGACCGTATCTCATCTTGTATCCATGCTAGAGGCCGTATCTCATCTTGTATCCAGGCTACAGGCCGTATCTCATCTTGTATCCAGGCTAGAGGTCGTATCTCATCTTGTTTCCAGGCTAGAGGCCGTATCTCATCCTGTATCCAGGCTAGAGACCGTATCTCATCTTGTTTCCAGGCTAGAGGCCGTAACTCATCTTGTATCCAGGCTAGAGGCCGTATCTCATCTTGTATCCAGGCTAGAGGCCGTATCTCATCTTGTATCCAGGTTAGAGGCCTTATCTCATCTTGTATCCAGGCTAGAGACCGTATCTCATCTTGTATCCAGGCTAGAGGCCGTATCTCATCTTGTATCTAGGCTAGAGGCCTTATCTTATCCTGTATCCAGGCTAGAGACCGTATCTCATCTTGTATCCAGGCAAGAGGTCGTATCTCATCTTGTTTCCAGGCTAGAGGCCGTATCCCATCTTGTATCCAGACTATAGGTCGTATCTCATCTTGTTTCCAGGCTAGAGGCCGTATCTCATCCTGTATCCAGGCTAGAGGTCGTATCTCATCTTGTATCCAGGCTAAAGGCCGTATCTCATCTTGTATCCAGGCTAGAGGTCTTATCTCATCTTGTATCTAGACTAGAGGCGTAATCCCATCTTGTATCCAGGCTATAGGTCGTATCTCATCTTGTTTCCAGGCTAGAGGCCGTATCTCATCCTGTATCAAGGCTAGAGGCTGTATCTCATCTTATATCCAGGCTACAGGTCGTATCTCATCTTGTATCCAGGCTACAGGTCGTATCTCATCTTGTATCCAGGCTACAGGTCGTATCTCATCTTGTATCCAGGCTACAGGTCGTATCTCATCTTGTTTCCAGGCTAGAGGCCGTATCTCATCCTGTATCCAGGCTAGAGGTCGTATCTCATCTTGTATCCAGGCTAGAGGCCGTATCTCATCTTGTATCCAGGCTAGAGGTCTTATCTCATCTTGTATCTAGACTAGAGGCGTATCTCATCTTGTATCCAGGCTAGAGGTCGTATCTCATCCTGTATCCAGGCTAGAGGTCTTATCTCATCTTGTATCTAGACTAGAGGCCGTATCTCATCTTGTATCCAGGCTAGAGGTCTTATCTCATCTTGTATCTAGACTAGAGGCGTATCTCATCTTGTATCCAGGCTAGAGGTCGTATCTCATCTTCTATCCAGGCTAGAGGCCATATCTCATTTTGTATCCAGGCTAGAGGCTGTATCTCATCTTGTATCCAGGCTAGAGGTCTTATCTCATCTTGTATCCAGGCTAGAGGTCGTATCTCATCTTCTATCCAGGCTAGAGGCCATATCTCATTTTGTATCCAGGCTAGAGGCTGTATCTCATCCTGTATCCAGGCTAGAGGTCGTATCTCATCCTGTATCCAGGCTAGAGGTCGTATCTCATCTTGTATCCAGGCTAGAGGCCGTATCTCATCCTGTATCTAGAGGCTGTATCTCATCTTGTATTCAGGCTAGAGGTCATATCTCATCTTGTATCCAGGCTACAGGCTGTATCTAATCTTGTATCCAGGCTACAGGCAATTTCTCAGGGTCCTAGAGCCTCCTTTCCATTGGTTATATCTACTTTTAGGTTATTATAGGTCAAATTTATGAAGAAATATAGAAACTCTGAAGCGTTCACAGACTTTCAGGCAGCACTTTATCTGTGGTACACAGTGAGGCCAGGACTGGTGATCATGGAGAAGACCCTGTATTGGGTAGGATGACATGACGAGTCCTCAGATTCATCAGCCAGCTTATTACAGTCATTCAGAAGGACTGAAATGCGGCAGTGATTGCTGGTAATTAATTTTTGATATCATCGTTCTTTTATGTACAATCTGCCGGCTCAGAAATTTGTATTTCAAAGGATTCCTGCATTTTGTGTCACTTGTCATCTGCTTCAGGAACATTCATGGAGGGAGTCCCGATGAGCTACAACAGAGGGAAACGAGGAAAGAACAAAGGGTCTGGGATACATGGGCCCTGAGCCTTCTACTGACCCCAAGAGATGTCACCAAATGTGAATGCGGCCTATCCATTCACTAGAGATCAGTGGTGACATCACTGAGAATGCAGCCTATCCATCACTAGAGATCAGCAGTGACATCACTGAGAATGCAGCCTATCCATCACTAGAGATCAGTGGTGACATCACTGAGAATGCAGCCTATCCATTCACTAGAGATCAGCGGTGACATCATTGAGAATGCAGCCTATCCATTCACTAGAGATCAGTGGTGACATCACTGAGAATGCAGCTTATCCATCACTAGAGATCAGCGGTGACATCACTGAGAATGCAGCTTATCCATCACTAGAGATCAGCGGTGACATCACTGAGAATGCAGCTTATCCATCACTAGAGATCAGCGGTGACATCACTGAGAATGCAGCTTATCCATCACTAGAGATCAGCGGTGACATCACTGAGAATGCCGCCTATCCATTCACTAGAGATCAGCGGTGACATCACTGAGAATGCAGCTTATCCATTCACTAGAGACCAGCGGTGACATCACTGAGAATGCAGCCTATCCATTCACTAGAGATCAGTGGTGACATCACTGAGAATGCCGCCTATCCATCATTAGAGATCAGCGGTGACATCACTGAGAATGCAGTCTATCCATCGCTAGAGATCAGCGGTGACATCACTGAGAATGCAGCCTATCCATCACTAGAGATCAGCGGTGTCCATCACTGAGAATGCAGCCTATCCATTCACTAGAGATCAGCGGTTACATTACTGAGAATGCAGCCTATCCATTCACTAGAGATCAGCGGTGACATCACTGAGAATGCAGCCTATCCATCATTAGAGATCAGCGGTGACATCACTGAGAATGCAGCCTATCCATCACTAGAGATCAGTGGTGACATCACTGAGAATGCAGCCTATCCATCACTAGAGATCAGCGGTGACATCACTGAGAATGCAGCCTATCCATTCACTAGAGATCAGCAGTGACATCACAGAGAATGCAGCCTATCTATTCTCTAGAGATCAGCGGTGACATCACTGAGAATGCTGCCTATCCATTCACTAGAGATCAGCGGTGACATCACTGAGAATCCTATCCTATCCATTCACTAGAGATCCAGCGGTGACATCACTGAGAATGCAGCTTATCCATTCACTAGAGACCAGCGGTGACATCACTGAGAATGCAGCCTATCCATTCACTAGAGATAGTGGTGACATCACTGAGAATGCAGCCTATCCATTCACATAGAGACCAGCGGTGACATCACTGAGAATGCAGCATATCCATTCACTAGAGATCAGCCGGTGACATCACTGAGAATGCCCGCCTATTCATCACTAGAGATCAGCGGTGACATCACTGAGAATGCAGCCTATCCATTCACTAGAGATCAGGCGGTGACATCACTAAGAATGCAGCCTATCCATCACTAGAGATCAGCGGTGACATCACTGAGAATGCAGCCTATCCATCAATAGAGATCAGCGGTGACATCACTGAGAATGCAGCCTATCCATTCACTAGAGATCAGCGGTGACATCAACTGAGAATGCAGCCTATCCATCATTAGAGATCAGCGGTGACATCACTGAGAATGCAGTCTATCCATCGCTAGAGATCAGCGGTGACATCACTGAGAATGCAGCCTATCCATCACTAGAGATCAGCGGTGTCATCACTGAGAATGCAGCCTATCCATTCACTAGAGATCAGCGGTGACATCACTGAGAATGCAGCCTATCCATTCACTAGAGATCAGCGGTGTCATCACTGAGAATGCAGCCTATCCATTCACTAGAGATCAGCATGACATCACTGAGAATGCAGCCTATCCATCACTAGAGATCAGCGGTGACATCACTGAGAATGCAGCCTATCCATTCACTAGAGATCAGCGGTGACATCACTGAGAATGCCGCCTATCCATTCACTAGAGATCAGCATGACATCACTGAGAATGCAGCCTATCCATTCACTAGAGATCAGCGGTGACATCACTGAGAATGCAGCCTATCCATTCACTAGAGATCAGCGGTGACATCACTGAGAATGCAGCCTATCCATTCACTAGAGATCAGCGGTGACATCATTGAGAATGCAGCCTATCCATTCACTAGAGATCAGTGGTGACATCACTGAGAATGCAGATTATCCATCACTAGAGATCAGCGGTGACATCACTGAGAATGCAGTCTATCCATTCACTAGAGATCAGCGGTGACATCACTGAGAATGCCGCCTATCCATTCACTAGAGATCAGCGGTGACATCAACTGAGAATGCAGCTTATCCATTCACTAGAGACCAGCGGTGACATCACTGAGAATGCAGCCTATCCATTCACTAGAGATCAGCGGTGACATCACTGAGAATGCAGCCTATCCATCACTAGAGATCAGTGGTGACATCACTGAGAATGCCGCCTATCCATTCACTAGAGATCAGCGGTGACATCACTGAGAATGCAGCCTATCCATTCACTAGAGATCAGCGGTGACATCACTGAGAATGCCGCCTATCCATTCACTAGATATCAGCGGTGACATCACTGAGAATGCAGTCTATCCATTCACTAGAGACCAGCGGTGACATCACTGAGAATGCAGCCTATCCATTCACTAGAGATCAGCGGTGACATCACTGAGAATGCAGCCTATCCATTCACTAGAGATCAGTGGTGACATCACTGAGAATGCAGCCTATCCATTCACTAGAGATCAGCGGTGACATCATTGAGAATGCAGCCTATCCATTCACTAGAGATCAGTGGTGACATCACTGAGAATGCAGCTTATCCATCACTAGAGATCAGCGGTGACATCACTGAGAATGCAGCCTATCCATTCACTAGAGATCAGCGGTGACATCACTGAGAATGCCGCCTATCCATTCACTAGAGATCAGCGGTGACATCACTGAGAATGCAGCTTATCCATTCACTAGAGACCAGCGGTGACATCACTGAGAATGCAGCCTATCCATTCACTAGAGATCAGTGGTGACATCACTGAGAATGCCGCCTATCCATTCACTAGATATCAGCGGTGACATCACTGAGAAATGCAGCCTATCCATTCACTAGAGATCAGCAGTGACATCACTGAGAATGCAGCCTATCCATTCACTAGAGATCAGCGGTGACATCACAGAGAATGCAGCCTATCCATTCTCTAGAGATCAGCGGTGACATCACTGAGAATGCTGCCTATCCATTCACTAGAGATCAGCGGTGACATCACTGAGAATGCAGCCTATCCATTCACTAGAGATCAGCGGTGACATCACTGAGAATGCCGCCTATCCATTCACTAGAGATCAGCGGTGACATCACTGAGAATGCAGCCTATCCATCACTAGAGATCAGTGGTGACATCACTGAGAATGCAGCCTATCCATTCACTAGAGATCAGTGGTGACATCACAGAGAATGCAGCCTATCCATTCACTAGAGATCAGCAGTGACATCACAGAGAATGCAGCCTATCCATTCACTAGAGATCAGCGGTGACATCACTGAGAATGCAGCCTATCCATTCACTAGAGATCAGCAGTGACATCACAGAGAATGCAGCCTATCCATTCTCTAGAGATCAGCGGTGACATCACTGAGAATGCTGCCTATCCATTCACTAGAGATCAGCGGTGACATCACTGAGAATGCCGCCTATCCATTCACTAGAGACCAGCGGTGACATCACTGAGAATGCAGCTTATCCATCACTAGAGATCAGCGGTGACATCACTGAGAATGCAGCCTATTCATCGCTAGAGATCAGCGGTGACATCACTGAGATGCAGCCTTCATCCTAGAGATAGGTGACATCCTGAGAATGCGCCTATCCATCACTAGAGATCAGCGGTGACATCACTGAGAATGCAGCACTAGAGATCAGCGGTGACATCACTGAGAATGCAGCCTATCCATTCACTAGAAATCAGCGGTGAACATCATTGAGAATGCAGCCTATCCGTTCACTAGAGATCAGCGGTGACATCACTGAGAATGCAGCCTATCCATCACTAGAGATCAGCAGTGACATCACTGAGAATGCAGCCTATCCATCATTAGAGATCAGCGGTGACATCACTGAGAATGCAGCCTATCCATCGCTAGAGATCAGCGGTGACATCACTGAGAATGCAGCCTATCCATCACTAGAGATCAGTGGTGCATCACTGAGAATGCAGCCTATCCATTCACTAGAGATCAGCGGTGACATCACTGAGAATGCAGCCTATCCATTCACTAGAATCAGCGGTGACATCACTGAGAATGCCGCCTATCCATTCATTAGAGATCAGCGGTGACATCACTGAGAATGCCAGCCTATCCATCGCTAGAGATCAGCGGTGACATCACTGAGAATGCAGCCTATCCATCACTAGAGATCAGCGGGTGACATCACTGAGAATGCAGCCTATCCATCACTAGAAATCAGCGGTGACATCATTGAGAATGCAGCCTATCCATTCACTAGAGATCAGCGGTGACATCACTGAGAATGCAGCCTATCCATTCATTAGAGATCAGCGGTGACATCACTGAGAATGCAGCCTATCCATCGCTAGAGATCAGCGGTGACATCACTGAGAATGCAGCCTATCCATCACTAGAGATCAGCGGTGTCATCACTGAGAATGCAGCCTATCCATTCACTAGAGATCAGCGGTGACATCACTGAGAATGCAGCCTATCCATCACTAGAGATCAGTGGTGACATCACTGAGAATGCAGCCTATCCATCACTAGAGATCAGCGGTGACATCAACTGAGAATGCAGCCTATCCATTCCACTAGACATCAGCGGTGACATCACTGAGAATGCCGCCTATCCATTCATTAGAGATCAGCGGTGGACATCACTGAGAATGCAGCCTATCCATTCACTAGAGATCAGCGGTGACATCACTGAGAATGCAGCCTATCCATTCACTAGAGATCAGCGGTGACATCACTGAGAATGCTGCCTATCCATTCACTAGAGATCAGCGGTGACATCACTGAGAATGCAGCCTATCCATTCACTAGAGATTCAGCGGTGACATCACTGAGAATGCAGCCTATCCATTCACTAGAGATCAGCGGTGACATCACTGGAATGCAGCCTATCCATTCACTAGAGATCAGCGGTGACATCACTGAGAATGCAGCCTATCCATTTCACTAGAAATCAGCGGTGACATCATTGAGAATGCAGCCTATCCATTCACTAGAGATCAGCAGGTGACATCACTGAGAATGCAGCCTATCCATCATTAGAGATCAGCGGTGACATCACTGAGAATGCAGCCTATCCATCGCTAGAGATCAGCGGTGACATCACTGAGAATGCCGTCTATACATTCACTAGAGATCAGCGGTGACATCACTGAGAATGTAGCCTATCCATTCACTAGAGATCAGTGGTGACATCACTGAGAATGCCGCCTATCCATTTACTAGAGATCAGCGGTGACATCACTGAGAATGCAGCTTATCCATTCACTAGAGACCAGCGGTGACATCATTGAGAATGCAGCCTATCCATCACTAGAGATCAGCGGTGACATCACTGAGAATGCAGCCTATTCATCACTAGAGATCAGCAGTGACATCACTGAGAATGCAGCCTATCCATTCACTAGAGATCAGCGGTGACATCACTGAGAATGCCGCCTATCCATTCACTAGATATCAGCGGTGACATCACTGAGAATGCAGCCTATCCATTCACTAGAGATCAGCAGTGACATCACAGAGAATGCAGCCTATCCATTCTCTAGAGATCAGCGGTGACATCACTGAAAATGCTGCCTATCCATTCACTAGAGATCAGCGGTGACATCACTGAGATGTAGCCTATCCATTCACTAGAGATCAGCGGTGACATCACTGAGAATGCCGCCTATCCATTCACTAGAGACCAGCGGTGACATCACTGAGAATGCAGCCTATCCATTCACTAGAGACAGCGTGACATCACTGAGAATGCCGCCTATCCATCACTAGAGACCAGCGGTGACATCACTGAGAATGCAGCCTATCCATTCACTAGAGATCAGCGGTGACATCACTGAGAATGCAGCCTATCCATTCACTAGAGATCAGCGGTGACATCACTGAGAATGCTGCCTATCCATCACTAGAGATCAGCGGTGACATCACTGAGAATGCAGCCTATCCATTCACTAGAGATCAGCGGTGACATCACTGAGAATGCAGCCTATCCATTCACTAGAGATCAGCGGTGACATCACTGAGAATGCAGCCTATCCATTCACTAGAGATCAGCGGTGACATCACTGAGAATGCAGCCTATCCATTCACTAGAAATCAGCGGTGACATCATTGAGAATGCAGCCTATCCATTCACTAGAGATCAGCGGTGACATCACTGAGAATGCAGCCTATCCATCATTAGAGATCAGCGGTGACATCACTGAGAATGCAGCCTATCCATCGCTAGAGATCAGCGGTGACATCACTGAGAATGCCGTCTATACATTCACTAGAGATCAGCGGTGACATCACTGAGAATGTAGCCTATCCATTCACTAGAGATCAGTGGTGACATCACTGAGAATGCCGCCTATCCATTTACTAGAGATCAGCGGTGACATCACTGAGAATGCAGCTTATCCATTCACTAGAGACCAGCGGTGACATCATTGAGAATGCAGCCTATCCATCACTAGAGATCAGCGGTGACATCACTGAGAATGCAGCCTATTCATCACTAGAGATCAGCAGTGACATCACTGAGAATGCAGCCTATCCATTCACTAGAGATCAGCGGTGACATCACTGAGAATGCCGCCTATCCATTCACTAGATATCAGCGGTGACATCACTGAGAATGCAGCCTATCCATTCACTAGAGATCAGCAGTGACATCACAGAGAATGCAGCCTATCCATTCTCTAGAGATCAGCGGTGACATCACTGAAATGCTGCCTATCCATTCACTAGAGATCAGCGGTGACATCACTGAGAATGTAGCCTATCCATTCACTAGAGATCAGCGGTGACATCACTGAGAATGCCGCCTATCCATTCACTAGAGACCAGCGGTGACATCACTGAGAATGCAGCCTATCCATTCACTAGAGATCAGCGGTGACATCACTGAGAATGCAGCCTATCCATTCACTAGAGATCAGCGGGTGACATCACTGAGAATGCAGCCTATCCATCACTAGAGAACAGCGGTGACATCACTGAGAATGCAGCCTATCCATCACTAGAGATCAGCGGTGACATCACTGAGAATGCCGCCTATCCATTCATTAGAGATCAGCGGTGACATCACTGAGAATGCAGCCTATCCATTCACTAGAGATCAGCGGTGACATCACTGAGAATGCAGCCTATCCATTCACTAGAGATCAGCGGTGACATCACTGAGAATGCTGCCTATCCATCACTAGAGATCAGCGGTGACATCACTGAGAATGCAGCCTATCCATTCACTAGAGATCAGCGGTGACATCACTGAGAATGCAGCCTATCCATTCACTAGAGATCAGCGGTGACATCACTGAGAATGCAGCCTATCCATTCACTAGAAATCAGCGGTGACATCATTGAGAATGCAGCCTATCCATTCACTAGAGATCAGCGGTGACATCACTGAGAATGCAGCCTATCCATCATTAGAGATCAGCGGTGACATCACTGAGAATGCAGCCTATCCATCGCTAGAGATCAGCGGTGACATCACTGAGAATGCCGTCTATACATTCACTAGAGATCAGCGGTGACATCACTGAGAATGTAGCCTATCCATTCACTAGAGATCAGTGGTGACATCACTGAGAATGCCGCCTATCCATTTACTAGAGATCAGCGGTGACATCACTGAGAATGCAGCCTATCCATTCACTAGAGATCAGCGGTGACATCACTGAGAATGCAGCCTATCCATTCACTAGAGATCAGCGGTGACATCACTGAGAATGCAGCCTATCCATTCACTAGAGATCAGTGGTGACATCACTGAGAATGCAGCTTTCCATCACTAGATCAGCGGTGACATCACTGAGAATGCAGCCTATCCATTCACTAGAGATCAGCGGTGACATCACTGAGAATGCAGCTTATCCATCACTAGAGATCAGCGGTGACATCACTGAGAATGCCGCCTATCCATTTACTAGAGATCAGCGGTGACATCACTGAGAATGCAGCTTATCCATTCACTAGAGACCAGCGGTGACATCATTGAGAATGCAGCCTATCCATCACTAGAGATCAGCGGTGACATCACTGAGAATGCAGCCTATTCATCACTAGAGATCAGCAGTGACATCACTGAGAATGCAGCCTATCCATTCACTAGAGATCAGCGGTGACATCACTGAGAATGCCGCCTATCCATTCACTAGATATCAGCGGTGACATCACTGAGAATGCAGCCTATCCATCACTAGAGATCAGCGGTGACATCACTGAGAATGCAGCCTATCCATTCACTAGAGATCAGCAGTGACATCACAGAGAATGCAGCCTATCCATTCTCTAGAGATCAGCGGTGACATCACTGAAAATGCTGCCTATCCATTCACTAGAGATCAGCGGTGACATCACTGAGAATGTAGCCTATCCATTCACTAGAGATCAGCGGTGACATCACTGAGAATGCCGCCTATCCATTCACTAGAGACCAGCGGTGACATCACTGAGAATGCAGCCTATCCATTCACTAGAGATCAGCGGTGACATCACTGAGAATGCAGCCTATCCATTCACTAGAGATCAGCGGTGACATCACTGAGAATGCAGCCTATCCATCACTAGAGAACAGCGGTGACATCACTGAGAATGCAGCCTATCCATCACTAGAGATCAGCGGTGACATCACTGAGAATGCAGCCTATCCATCACTAGAGATCAGCGGTGACATCACTGAGAATGCAGCCTATCCATTCACTAGAGATCAGCGGTGACATCACTGAGAATGCAGCCTATCCATCACTAGAGATCAGCGGTGACATCACTGAGAATGCAGCCTATCCATCACTAGAGATCAGCGGTGACATCACTGAGAATGCAGCCTATCCATCACTAGAGAACAGCGGTGACATCACTGAGAATGCAGCCTATCCATCACTAGAGATCAGCGGTGACATCACTGAGAATGCCGCCTATCCATCCACTAGAGATCAGCGGTGACATCACTGAGAATGCCGTCTATCCATCACTAGAGATCAGCGGTGACATCACTGAGAATGCAGCCTATCCATCT
The DNA here is from genome assembly GCA_900303285.1 of Rhinella marina. NCBI lineage: Eukaryota > Metazoa > Chordata > Amphibia > Anura > Bufonidae > Rhinella > Rhinella marina. The sequence continues at coordinate 42,662 of ONZH01022265.1, forward strand.
CTAGAGATCAGTGGTGACATCACTGAGAATGCCGCCTATCCATTCACTAGAGATCAGCGGTGACATCACTGAGAATGCAGCCTATCCATCACTAGAGATCAGCGGTGACATCACTGAGAATGCAGCCTATCCATTCACTAGAGATCAGCGGTGACATCACTGAGAATGCAGCCTATCCATTCACTAGAGATCAGTGGTGACATCACTGAGAATGCAGCCTATCCATCACTAGAGATCAGCGGTGACATCACTGAGAATGCAGCCTATCCATCACTAGAGATCAGTGGTGACATCACTGAGAATGCAGCCTATCCATCACTAGAGATCAGCGGTGACATCACTGAGAATGCAGCCTATCCATCACTAGAGAACAGCGGTGACATCACTGAGAATGCCGCCTATCCATTCACTAGAGATCAGCGGTGACATCACTGAGAATGCAGCCTATCCATCACTAGAGATCAGCGGTGATATCACTGAGAATGCAGCCTATCCATCACTAGAGATCAGCGGTGATATCACTGAGAATGCAGCCTATCCATCACTAGAGATCAGCGGTGACATCACTGAGAATGCAGCTTATCCATTCACTAGAGACCAGCGTTGACATCACTGAGAATGCAGCCTATCCATCACTAGAGACCAGCGGTGATATCACTGAGAATGCAGCCTATCCATTCACTAGAGATCAGCGGTGACATCACTGAGAATGCAGCCTATCCATCACTAGAGAACAGCGGTGACATCACTGAGAATGCAGCCTATCCATTCTCTTACTTTTATTGGACTTCTGAGAAAAGCCAAGCAAGTGTTCATGCTGGGAGTTGTAGTTTCCCAACACAAGGAGTGCTGGAGGTTGCTGACTGCTGATCCACCATGTATGGGGACGTCTTGATGTCGGGGGAGCGAAGGATCAGGCAGTTGGATTTCATCATGCCCGATCCTTTTGTTCTGAGGGGAGATAAGCTGCTGTCAGAGTTGCATGCTTGGCTGAACCGAGCATGCATGTGTATGTGGGGGTCTGGAGGATTAGCTCCTGTTCGGCTGATAGTAGTCAGGATTTAAAGTTTTGGTAAATTGCAACATTGTAGCAGCCGCATCACATAATAACAGTAAAGAAAAATATTTACAAACGATTCAAAATTGAAACATTTTACATGAAATACATAAACAATTATTATAACCCACACCTCCCGCCATCCCTCCGGCACGCCCGCTGCCGCTCCGTTCTTCTCAACGGGAGTTCTGTAAATAGCTGAGCGCTGTCTACGGAGTTCCCTTTCAGATGAATGTTGCGGTGTGCATGCCCGGCTGTCCGCTCCATTCATTTTGGGGACTCTGAGGGGTATGAAGTCCCCGGTTTTGTGATTGGTGGTGGTCCCAGTGGTAGGACCCCCACCGATCTAACCTTGATCTCTCATCCTGTGGATAGGGGATAATTTGTAACAACCGGAATACCCCTTTAACTTAGATAGGGGGCGTGTCCCTGCACAGTCATCTTCTATCCAATCAGTGCTGCCAGACTGCGCAAGGACACACCCCCAACACCCAGCTGGACCTGCATTGCAAACCGCCTGCAATTCAGTCATAACTTCTAGCAGGAATAACAGAGGAATGGCACATCATAGAGTCATAAGAATAGATGCTCCAGAATTGTTATTACATGGGTCCCTTTAAGTTTACAAACTGACCGGAATCTACAACGCCGGTGCAGCTCAGAGAGGAACCATTCCTAAATATTTGTCCCCTGTAGCTGGACATCAGGACCAGGACCAGAGATTAGAATTTCAGCAGGCGGTAGGTCCTAAACCTTGGCATAGTCACCCCAGGATGTCACCAGGGCAACCGGAGATTTCAAGTTCTCCAAAAACTTTTACAAGCGGAGCTCCCCTTGAAGCCGTCACACACAGAGCAGATGTCTCTTACCTGTCATGGTGCAGGACAGGATGTAGCACACGGCCCCCGCCACTGACAGCCCGCCAGCCGCACCGGAGCCCATGCTGTCAGGTGAGGAGCGGCTGATATTCCGAATGCTTTTCTTGTAAGTCTTGTAACCTCCGGGGACCCTCCTAACCTGAGCGGAGGCCTGAGCCTGCCTGCTTCATACTGTCCATTAGTGGAGCGGCTGCCGGCTGAGTGCGCTCTCTGCGCGGTCCAGGAGCGGCCCCAGGGGGCCCCGGAATCTGTGCAAGGCTTCACATTCTCTTTGTTCCGAGGAAGATGCCCTGAAAAGCAAGAAGACCGCGCAGATTAGAATAAGAGCTGGCGGGATTAACCCCTTGTCTGCTGCAAGTCACCGGGAGACCCGCAACAGGCATGAGGGGGTTCACAGATACAGCAGATTCCTATGGTCTGCGCTTTCCCCATAGACACAGTGCATGTTAGCAAGCCCCCCACCAAGACCAAAACATCGGTGGCAAACCTCCTAAAAAAAAAGGTTCCTGACAGATTAACACCTTATCTGCTGAAAACACTTATCTGCTGAAAAGCCCAGGGAACATGGATGAGGTATAAGCACAAAAAACCCAATAAACAGTCCTAGTCCACAGACACAGTGCATGTTAGCAAGCCCCCCACCAAGACCAAAACATGGGGGGCAAACCTCCTAAAAATGGGTTCCTGGCAGATTAACCCCTTATCCGCTAAAAACGCTTAGGAAAAGCCTAGGGAACATGTATGAGGTATAAGCACAATGATCAGTGCTAGTCCATAGACACAGTGCATGTTGGCAAACCCCCCACCAAGACCAAAACATTGGGGGCAAACCACCTAAAAAAAAAGGGTTTCTGACAGATTCATCCCTTATCTGCTGAAAATGCTTATGAGAAGCCCATGGAACATGTATGAGATATAAGCACAAAGATCCCGATGGTCAGTGTTAGTCCATAGACAAAGTGCATGTCGGCAAGCCCCTCACCAAAACTAAAACGTCAGGGGCAAACCCCCTTAAAACGGGTTCCTGACAGATTAACCCCTTATCTGCTGAAAATGCCTATGAGAAGCCCGGGGAACATGGATTAGGGATACACTCTATGGTCCGTGCTAGTCCATAGACACAGTGCATGTTAGCAAGCCCCCCAATTCTTGCACCCGAGTATCGCGGTGTGGCACGGCAGCCATAGAAATGAATGACTCGCATGTTTGCTGCGACCGTGACCCCAGAATCACACCAAAAAAAAAAAATCATGTGTCACATGACTTTTTACGACACAATCCCCTTAACAAGTGCTCCTTGTAGAGCGACCCTTTATCAGTCACTAGGAAAATAAAATTTTCCTACATAGACGTTGGGGGTTATTGCAAAGACTAAAACAGGCCGGCTTTCAGGAGCTGCTTGACACTAGCACACTCCTGGCCACCTGCACATCAGGTCCTGCTCCCTCCATCCTATTTTCATGACCACATCCCGCCAAAGGACTTGTCTATGGACACAAGACCACAACCCCCAACGAATGCCGGACTGGACCCCTATAGTGTCCTAGCTGATTAACCCATTCAGTGCAGCTCCAGTCAGAGTTGGGGGTGATGGTGCGTACCCCATAGCAGCCCCTTCAGCTCTGCGTCACTCTACAGACGTGTCACCTGAGGTGTCCAACCTGTCACCCTCCAGCTGTTGCAAAACTACAACTCTCAGCCAGTCCTCGCAGCCACATGATGGGAGTTATCATTTTTCATAAAAACTGGAACTGGATAATATATCATGTAAAACACATTATGTGAGATAAAGTAGAGCTGGGTTTGTCATTTGGCATATTCTGATGATGTCAGGATAAGGTGTCAAGGGTCTTACATAGGACTGCCGGTAAACCCACTGCATTACAGGGTACTGAGAGGTATTAACAGGAACAAGCAAAGAGTACAAATTCAGCTCTGCTACATCTGTGTGTATGCGGGAACTGAGGGGAGGATTACATACAGGATGTACAGTGTGCTGTTCTGTAAAGAAGGCAAAGGGAGGATAATATACAGTATAGTAATAATATAAAAGAAATAATAATGATAATAACAATAAAATAATCTGAAAAAAATCATGAAAAAATATAAAAAAATAAAATAATGATCTAAAAATCATTATACATTAATAAATCAATAATAATGTTTATATTTCCTATGCTTCTCCCCCATAATCCTCTCTTCTCAGCTGCGTTTTCCATGTCTAACAAGCGCAAAAATGACAGGTGAGTGGGGGTTGTGTGCACTGCACACATGTAGCAGAGTGCAATGCGTCCTTTAACCTTTTGGGGGCTGTATTGTATGTTAGGAGTTTTACCTGCAGCCCTACAGTATGTAAAAACCACAGATCACAGGATCGCTGTAATAGAGTCATCTCTGCTACATCTGACATACTCAGCTCTACTACATTTCATAACCCCCACTTTCCTATAGCTTTCCACATCTTACAAACACTACTTTGCTACTCCTGACGATCTGCTATAATGAACCCATCAAGCACAGCTGCATCCAACAACAAAACTACCACTAGACTGCATGTGACATAATCGACTCTGCTACATAATCTCTGCTCTAACATTATATCCGGTAGGTCAGATGGACTCATCCTTGGTGCAATTGACATAATAATCTGCTACTCCATCAGACAAACTCATCTCTTCTGCACCGAACACACAATACCCATGTCAAGTTTAATATATCTACATCTGCTACATCAGACACTACATCAGACATACTCATCTCTACTACGTCAGCTATACCCCGCTCTGCTACATCACACATAATTATCCCTTCTATATCAGATATTCTCATCCCTTCTACATCAGACAAATTCTTTTTTTTAATGTCAGATATACCCAGCTCTGCTACATTATACATACCCTCCTCAAGGTTTGATATGTCCAACATTGCTTCACCAGACATAACCATCCCTTCTAAGTCAGCTTTTCTCATCTCTACTACTTCAAATAAACCCGGCACTGCTACATCAGATACAGATAAACCCTGCTCTTCTGCATCAGACAAACTCATCTCCTCAATGTCTGATATGCCCAGCTCTGCTACATTTGAGATAACCTGAGACATACTCAGGTATGCTACATCATACTTATCCCTTCAGTGTCAGATCTGCCCAGCTCTGCCACGTTGTTAATAGGCATCTCTTCCACATCCAGAAATACTCAGCTCTGCTACATTGTTCTTAAGCATCTCTTCCACATCCAGAAATACTCAGCTCTGCTACATTGTTCTTAAGCATCTCTTTCACGTCCAGAAATACTCAGCTCTGCTACATTGTTCTTACGGTAGGCATCTCTTCCACATCCAGAAATACTCAGCTCTGCTACATTGTTCTTCAGCATCTCTTCCATGTCCAGAAATACTCATCTCTGCTACATTGTTCTTCAGCTCTGCTACATTGTTCTTAGGCATCTCTTCCACATCCAGAAATACTCAGCTCTGCTACATTGTTCTTAAGCATCTCTTCCACATCCAGAAATACTCAGCTCTGCTACATTGTTCTTGAGCATCTCTTCCATGTCCAGAAATACTCATCCCTGCTACATTGCTCTTCAGCATCTCTTCCACATCCAGAAATACTCAGCTCTGCTACATTGTTCTTCAGCATCTCTTCCACATCCAGAAATACTCAGCTTTGCTATCTCAGAGATACTCATCTGGGATGCATAAAACACACTCATCCCTGCTACATACCAAATCTGCTACACCTGGCCACATCTCGCATAGTTTTGAGTAACACCTGACAGCATCAGCACTGCTACATCCAGAAAACCCCACGACCCCCAGATGAACATAAGGTTCAGGAGAACTTTACCTTCTTGCCTCAGATTCTCCAGGAGATTAGGAGCTCCCTGAGGATCCACCACCCTCCAGATATAGCTCCACGAGGACAGGCTGGTGCAGAAGTATTCACACCCCTCACTTTACATGCCAGTTGTACTTGAGGAACCTTCTGCAGAAGATCCCAGCTCCTCCTGGACCTCCTCCACACCTGGGCTCCTTGCTCTACACTCCAGACCATCGAAGGTAGTTCTTGGCTCAGCTGAGATGAAGCAGCTCCAGACCTGACCATGGATGGAGGGAAGCTGGAGGAGGAGCGAGCAGAGGGCTACCCAACCTGTCAGGAGCTGCACTCTACACTAGGAGGGGGTGAAGACATTCCAGGGGCCATGCTCTAAGTTAACCCCTGAGGTGCCAGGCTGCAGTGCTGAGCCCAGGATGTGCAGGTGCAGAGAAGACAAACTGCAGCACTGAGGGAAGAGCTTCGTTTAGAAGAAGCTGAGTTAGCAGAGATATAGCAGAGCTGAGCATGTACAGTAAGCAGCAGAAGGGTGATGGTGTAGCAGAGCTGAGTGTATCATGTGCGATCAGATGAAGCAGAGTTGGCACAGCTGTAAGATAAAGGAAGACTGGGTAAGGTACAGCAGAGCTGAGCTAGTGGTGGCAGGTTAATAGTAATGAAAGCCACTGTTGTGAGAGTAAGCCTGGTTCTGGTGTAGCAGTGCTGAGTGTTTCATATGTGGCAGGTTGGGTTTAACAGATGAAGCAGTGCTCAGTTAGTACAAAAGTAAGATAAAGAAAGGCTGAGTCAGGTAAAGCAGAGTTGAGCTAGTGGTGGCAGGATAATATTAATGATAGCAAGACTGGTTCTAGTGTAGCAGAGCTGAGTGTATCAAATGAAGCAAAGCAGAGTAAGAGCAGCAGTCAAATAAAGAGATAAGCTTCTCATTTAGCACAGTTGTAAAAGATAGAAAGGTATAGATATAGCAGAGCTGAGCTTGTACAGTAAGTGATAGAAGGATGATGTGAATGACGGTCACTATTGTAAGAAAGAAGACGTAAGGGCCTGGTGTAGTAGAGCTGAGTGCATCATATATAGCAGGCTAAGATTATCAGATGAAGCATAGCTGAGTTGGCACAGCATAGATGTCAGACAAAGGAAGACTGATCAGGTACAGTAGAGCTGGGCTAGTGGAAGAAGGATAACCTGAATGATAGGCTCTGCTGTAAGGTACAGCAAGTCTGCTTCTGGTGTAGCAGAGCTGAGTTTATAAGTGCAGTTCAGTGTGTCCTATGCAGCAGGCTGTGTTTATCAGATGAAGCAGAGCTGAGTCGGTCAGCTATGGCAGAAATACATCTGTCACTGAGATCCTAGAGGTCTTCTGTGGTTTTGCCTAGGACTGGAGGTAAAACAGTGACTTATAACTGGACCCTTGGGGATGTCTCATGATATGTCACGACAACAGGTAAATATACTGAAGGATGCAGGCAGCCAATTATCAAGATGCACAAGCAATGCAGGCTTACTTGATAAACTCAGCTCTGCTACATCAGTACAATACATGAAATACTCATGGTGGCTTCCAGGTGCTTATAGCTGAACACAATGCAGTCCCCTCCCTTATACACGGTGACGAGCTCCGCAGCTCTAGAAGCTGACCCCACCATGCAGCAGATCAGTCAGTCCGGTGCAGTCCCTGCTCTGCACACCAGGGGGCGCTGGGGACATGGAGACATCTGGATGTATCCAGGAGCTGGACCGCGATCTTCTACATTTCATTTGGAGGCCCCTTAAAGCTGGGAGGTTATTTATGAGGGTGACATCGTGATGTGTAAAACCCTGGAATCAATGGATGGAGAAATGATTTACGCTTCATTGAGAGCGAAGCCTCCAGAGAAAATCCGAGAGAGAGCGCAATTAAATAAATGTATCTCCACGAGGCAGAAGAGACACGCAAGAGTGACCCCGAGCGGTGACCCCCAAACTGTGTCTACGTATCCAAACCAGTCACCCCCACAGACTGTATCTACATATCCAAACCAGTGCCCCCCAAACCGTATCTAAATATCCAAACCAGTGACCTCATAGACTCTACCTAGCCATATCCTGACCAGTGATCTCCTCATTTCCATGTAGCCACAAATCCTGACCGGTGACTCCCTCATCTTCATGAATCTACTTATTCCACCGGTGGTCTCCTTATCTACATATATACACATAATCCACAGGTGATATCCTTATTTGTGGTTAGTAAATATCCAGACCGGTGACCTCCTCTTCTCCACATATCTATGTATCTTGACTGGTGACCTCCTCATCTCCATGTATCTATGTATCTTGACTAGTGACCTCCTCATCTCCATGTATCTATATATCATGACTGGTGACCTCCTCATCTCCATGTATCTTGACCAGTGACCTCCTCATCTCAATGTATCTACATATCATGACTGGTGACCTCCTCATCTCCATGTATCTTGACCAGTGACCTCCTCATCTCCATGTATCTACATATCATGACTGGTGACCTCCTCATCTCCATGTATCTACATCTCTTGACTGGTGACCTCCTCATCTCCATGTATCTACATATCTTGACTGGTGACCTCCTCATCTCCATGTATCTACATATCTTGACTGGTGACCTCCTCATCTCTATGTATCTACGTACAGGAGCGGATTGGCCATAGACTCTACAGAGAAATTTCCCGGTGGGCCGATGCCTAGGAGGGCCAACCACTAGCCGGGTACATAATGATCTGATTCTTTCCTATGGACCTGGCCAGCAGCTGCAGGTGTCCTCCTGAATTCAACTGTATCTGTGTCCTCAAGACGGTGATACAGTTGAATACTGTTCAGCAGGTGGCAGTATTTTGTGCTGCACTGTAGTATTTGGTTCAGCTAAGGCAGTATATTGCTATGCACTATGGTATTGCTGGCCCTGTCTTATTATGTTGCCCTGTCTTCTGTCAGTTTGGACCTACCTACAACATGAGGCCACTTTTCCGATTTTTTTCCAGGGCCACTTTTCGTTCCCAGTCCGCCCCTGTCTACGTATCTTGACTGGTGACCTCATCATCTCTATGTATCTTGACTGGTAACCTCCTTATCTCCATGTATTTATGTATCTTGACTGGTGACCTCCTCATCTCCATGTATCTATGTATTCTGACTGGTGACCTCCTCATCTCCATGTATCTACGTATCTTGACTGGTGAACTCCTTATCTCCATGTATCTACATATCATGACTGGTGACCTCCTCATCTCTTTGTATCTAGGTATCTTGACTGGTGACCTCCTCATCTCCATGTATCTTGACCGGTGACCTCCTCATCTCCATGTATCTATGTATCTTGACCGGTGACTTCCTCATCTCTATCTATCTTGACTGGTGACCTCCTCATCTCCATGTATCTATGTATCTTGACTGGTGACCTCCTCATCTCCATGTATCTACATATCATGACTGGTGACCTCCTCATCTCTTTGTATCTAGGTATCTTGACTGGTGACCTCCTCATCTCCATGTATCTTGACCGGTGACCTCCTCATCTCCATGTATCTATGTATCTTGACCGGTGAACTCCTCATCTCCATGTATCTTGACCGGTGACTTCCTCATCTCTATCTATCTTGACTGGTGACCTCCTCATCTCCATGTATCTATGTATCTTGACTGGTGACCTCCTCATCTCCATGTATCTACATATCATGACTGGTGACCTCCTCATCTCTTTGTATCTAGGTATCTTGACTGGTGACCTCCTCATCTCTTTGTATCTAGGTATCTTGACTGGTGACCTCCTCATCTCCATGTATCTATGTATCTTGACTGGTGACCTCCTCATCTCCATGTATCTTGACTGGTGACCTCCTCATCTCTTTGTATCTAGGTATCTTGACAGGTGACCTCCTCATCTCCATGTATCTTGACCGGTGACCTCCTCATCTCCATGTATCTTGACCGGTGACTTCCTCATCTCTATCTATCTTGACTGGTGACCTCCTCATCTCCATGTATCTACATATCATGACTGGTGACCTCCTCATCTCCATGTATCTACATATTATGACTGGTGACCTCCTCATCTCTTTGTACAGTATCTAGGTATCTTGACTGGTGACCTCCTCATCTCTTTGTATCTTGACCGGTGACTTCCTCATCTCTATCTATCTTGACTGGTGACCTCCTCATCTCCATGTAACTACATATCTTGACTGGTGACCTCCTCATCTCCATGTATCTATGTGTTCTGACTGGTGACCTCCTCATCTCCATGTATCTACATATCATGACTGGTGACCTCCTCATCTCCATGTATCTACATATTATGACTGGTGACCTCCTCATCTCTTTGTACAGTATCTAGGTATCTTGACTGGTGACCTCCTCATCTCCATGTACCTACAGATCTTGACTGATGACCTCCTCATCTCTATGTATCTATATATTTCAGATGTCCTAGTCCATAAATCACTGAAGTCACATTGTATAACCACTTACTCTTTGTTAGTTGTCAAAACCACTTATTTGTAAGTTTTAGTTGTCAGGACCACTTAGCTTTCATGTTTCTTGTATGTTGTCAAACGGTTTATGACCCACAATGTATGTTTTACTCAGGACCATGTACAGATGTAATCTAGAAGAGCAATTGGAGCAATGAATGTGGAGATCTCTGGATCCATGTGAGGTACAGGGCTGGTTCTAGCTTTGTAAGAAAGAGATTATTATGTACTCTACGACGTCTGATTTTTATTTTTTACATCAATCATGGCATAACCCCTTTAAGGCCTAAGAGCTTCCTTGAGCACCACAATGTGAGTGGAGTCCCACATATCCTTCCACGATTGTCAAACACGTGTCCTCTTATGGTTGTCAGAACCGCATATGTATTTAAACACATTGGTTGTCAAGATCACATACACAGCATATTAGTTGTCAGAATTTTATACTCACTTATTAATTACCATCTTATGTTAATTGTCAGAGCCTTAAACTTTATATTAGGTGTCAGGATCACACGGTCTTCATGTTAGTTGTCAGAGTTGCCCTTTTTGTTTACTTTCTGATGTTAGTTGTAGACATGGTAGATGTCAGGATTTATTCTTTACATGTTAGTTTTTTGTCCGGCTGACAGCTGCCATTTGCATTGGATCAGGAAGCCAGATCTCCAAAATGGAGATGTGAACGTAGCCATAGTTGTCAGAACTGCCCTCTCTGTCCAGTTGTCAGGATTTTACATTTTACATGTTATCTGTCAATACCGCCCTCTTCGTCTACTTTTATGCCACATCACATTGTCTACATACTAGTTGTGAGGAATTTACACCTTACATGTCAGTTGTCAGAACCACCCTATCTGTCCACTTTGTGTCAGTTGTCAGCGCCGCCTGATCGCTGTGGTCTTTGACAGAAGCACAAACTGTGTAAATGACAAGCTTTAGAGATCTGCCGAGGACGTTCATCCGTAATTCATCCCATCTTTAATTCATTTCACCGGAGAACGACTTCCAAACCGCTGACTTAATGAGCATTTTGTCTAAATGTACGTCAGAGGAGATGTGCCGGGCGAGTCCCCGGACGCCCCCAGTAATGGAGCAATCACAGAGCCATCAGTTACTGGGAGCGCCTCCACCAGGGAGACGGGGAAAAGTGTCACTGATATATACAAGACGCCGGCGGTGAGTGTCGCTCTACTCCAAGGGGATTGTGGGATGTAATCAACGGCTCCCTGGCATCTTCTGTGCCCGGCGCCAGCTCAGCACACGCCACGCTGACACCTGCAAGTAAATCGTATTTTATTTTTATCTTAATGCTCTAAATACGGAATAATGTCACAATAATACAGCTGTGATGTGGACCCGCCCCCGCGTAAATATACAAAAATATCACAATAATATGGCAGTAACAGGGCCCCGCCCCCCGCGCAAATATACAGAATAATATCAGAATATGGCAAAGACTTGGCCCCGCCCCCCGGGCAGATATGCAAAATAATATGACAATAATAAAGCAGTGGTATGGCCCCGCCCCCATGTAAATATACAGAATAATATCATATGGCAGTGACGCAGCCCGGCGCCTGCGGAAATAAACAGAATATCACAAAAATACAGCAGTGACACGGCCCCACCCCGAGTAAATATACAGATTAATATCACAATAATACAGCAGTGATGTGGCCCCGCCCCCGCATAAATATACAGAATATCATAATATGGCAGTGAAGCAGCCCCGCCCCCATGCAAATAAACAGAATAATATCACAAAAATACAGCAGTGACACGGCCCTACCCCCGAGAAAATATACAGAATAATATCACAATAATACGGCAGTGACACAGCCCCGCCTCCGAGCAAATATGCAGAATAATATCACAATAATACTGCAGTGACACAGCCCCGCCTCCGAGTAAATATACAGAATAATATCACAATAATACAGCAAGTGACGCGGCCCCACCCCTCACAAATCCTATTACACATCAAAAGCTGCACCTCAAGTCCAAGTATGGTGTAGACTGTCATGTTTAGGTCTCTCCAGAGATGTTCCATTGGGTTCAGGGCTCTGTCTAGGCCACTCAAGGACATTCACAGAGTTGTCCCTCAGCCGCTCCTGTGTTGTCCTGGCCGTGTGCTTAGTGTTGGAAGGAGAACCTTCAGCCCAGTCTGAGGTCCAGAGTCTGGATCAGGTTCTCAGTAACAATATCTCTGTACTTTCTTCCATTCAGCTTTCCCTCCACCCTGACCAGTCTCCCTGCCCCCCCAGTATGATGCTGCCACCACCATGCTTCACTGTAGGGATGGTATTAGGCAGGTGATGGGCACAACCTGGTTTCTTCAATAGATGGCACTTAGAATTGAGGCCAAAAAGTTCAATCTTGGTTTCATCAGACCAGAAAATCTTGTTTCTCACAGTCTGAGTCCTTGAGGTGATCTTTTTGTAAACCTCAGACGATCTTCATGTGTCTATTACTGAGGAGAGGCTTCTTTCTGGCCACTCGTCCATAAAGCCCAGATTGGTGGAGGCTGCAGTGATGGTCGACCTTCTGGAAGATTCTCCCATCTGTACACAGGATCTCCGGAGCTCAGCCAGAGTGACCATTGGGTTCTTGGTCACTTCTCTTACCAAGGTCCTTCTCCTGAAATTTCTTAATTTGGTGGGGTGGACAGTTGTAGGAAGAGTCCTGGTTGTTCAAAACTTCTCCCATTTAAGAATTATAGAGGCCACTGTGCTCTTAGGAACTTTCTTGTAGTAGAAATGTGTTTTTCCCCTTCCTTTTCCCAGATCTTTGCCTCCACACAAACCTGTCTCTGAGCTCTACAGGCAGTTCTCTCCTCCTCATGCCTTGGTTTTTGCTCTGATATACATTGTCAGCTGTGAGATCTTATATTGACAGAGATGAGTCTTTCCAAATCATGTCCAATCCACTGAATTTACCACAAGTGACTCCAATCAGGGTGAAGAAAATCTCATAGATGATTAAGAGGAATGGGAGGCCCCGGAGCTAAATGTCAAGTGTAGTAGTAAAGGGTCTGAATACTTATGTCCAGGAGAAATTGTGATTTTCCTTTTTCACTAAATTCGCAAAGAATTCTAAAATTCTGTTTTCACTTTCTCATTATAGGCGATTGAGAGCAATATGATGATGAGCTTGATTTATTTTTATTTTCGGACAAGGAGCAACATAACAAAATGTGAAAACAGTGAAAGGTTCTGAAGGCTTTCCGAATGCACTGTATTACTTACGTCTTGGGAGACGTGTCTATTACAAGGGTTTTGTGCACATTTTGCTGCATACATGTGGTGAAGATGTAAATCTGAAAACAATGTGATTGTAAAACTATTCCAGAAAATGGTTCATGAGATTAAGAAAATCGTAGGATTACAGGAATTTTTATTCAATGGTTGATGAAGCCAGGAAGTCAGTCATACAGATGTAAGGTTATGCATATGGGAAGGAATAATGCAAGTCACCAGTACGTACTAAATGGTAAAACATTGGGTAACTCTGACATGGAAAAGGACCTAGGAATTTTAGTGAACAGCAAACTAAGCTGCAGAAACCAGTGTCAGACAGCTGCTGCCAAGGCCAATAAGATAATGGGTTGCATCAAAAGGGGCATAGATGGCGGTGATGAGAACATAGCATACCTCCCAAGTGTCCCTCTTTGGGAGGGACAGTCCCTCTTTTTGACCCAAGTCCCCCTGTCCCTCTTTACTCCTTAAATGTCCCTCTTTTTGACCTGGAGAATTAATGCATAAATGTGCATTAATAAATTTACTAAATTGCTCCTTACTAAGCTATCTGTTTGGTTTTTACCTGCATATTAGACAATAACTCCATTATTTGGTGCAATTTGGACCTTAAAATAGCTATAATCTGATGATTTATGTGCTAATATTTATATGGACATTGAAGCGCAAGAAAAAAAAGGCCGCAGGGGCTCCAGTAATTATGATTTGGGTGGAGTTAGAGGCGTGGCCTAGTATTAAAAAACTGCCATGATGCGCGCCGCACACATTGTCCCTCTTTGCAATTTTCAAAAGTTGGGAGGTATGACATAGTCCTGCCACTTTACACATCACTAGTCAGACCACACATGGAGGACTGTGTACAGTTCTGGGCTCCTGTGAACAAGGCAGACATAGCAGAGCTGGAGAGGGTTCAGAGGAGGGCAACTAAAGTCATAACTGGAATGGGTGGACTACAGTACCCAGAAAGATTATCAAAATTAGGCTTATTCACTTTAGAAAAAAGACGACTGAGGGGAGATCTAATAACTATGTATAAATATATCAGGGGTCAGTACAGAGATCTCTCCCATCATCTATTTATTCCCAGGACTGTGACTGTGACGAGGGGACATCCTCTGCGTCTGGAGGACAGAAGGTTTGTACATAAACATAGAAGAGGATTCTTTACGGTAAGAGCAGTGAGACTATGGAACTCTCTGCCTGAGGAGGTGGTGATGGTAAGTTCACTATAAGAGATCAGGAGGGGCCTGGATGTATTTCTGGAGGTAATAATATTACAGGTTATAGTTACTAGAGAGGGGTCGTTGATCCAGGGAGTTATTCTGATGCCTGATTGGATTTGGGAAGGAATTTATTTCCCCCTAAAGTGAGGAAAATTGGCTTCTACCTCACAGGGTTTTTTTTTGCCTTCCTCTGGATCAACTTGCAGGATAACAGGGAGAACTGGATGGACAGAGGGCTTTTTTGGGCCTTATAAACTATGTTACTATGTTAGATGGTCACAAATCAGAAACAACGTTCCATTGACTATTGACTAGAATGTCCACCAACTCCAAAGGAAAACGAGTGACTTGGCTATTACTTTATGATTGGTGGGAGTCTGACCTCTGAGACCCACATGATCCTGAGAATGAAGAGAAGGCATCACTCATATAGTGCCACATCCCCTTTTTTCTTGCCACTTCTGGCCTTACAGCTGTAGCTGGGGCCATGCCCTGCCGCCCAATTTGCAGGGGGAAACAATGAAGGGGGCACAGTGCTAAACCAGTGATGCAACCCCTTCATAATAACTGCATATATAACTGCTAACAAGTACTCGATATCTCTGGGGAATCTTTCTTTACTTTTCTTCTGGTTCCCCCTCCCTCCTCCGTAGATGAGGTGAAGTTCTGTTGTCAGTCACTTCTCATCTTCTAGGTGAACATTTGCATCACTGCATGTGTGTGGTAACTATATAAATACCTACATAAACTACATATAAAACTTCTAATTAGTATTGAAAACCTCTGGGGCATCTTTCTTTATTTTCTTTCTGCTGCCCCCTCCCTCCTCTGTAGATTATGTTGAGTACAGTTGTAAATCACTTATCTTCTAGGTGAACTTTTGTATCATTACATGTGTGTGGTAGCTATATAATAACCTACATAAACTGAATATATAACTTCTAATTAGCATTGAATACCTGGGGCATTTTTCTTGACTTTCCTTCTGGTGCCCCCTCCCTCCTCCGTAGATTACGTATGTGGAGTTCTGTTGTCAGTCACTTCTCATCTTCTAGGTGAACATTTGTATCACTACATGTGGGCTGTAGCTATATAAATACCTACAGTACATAAACTGCATATAAAACTTCTAATTAGTATTGAAAACCTCTGGGGCATCTTTCTTTACTTTCCTTCTGGTTCCCCCTCCCTCCTCGGTAGATTATGTTGAGTTCAGTTGTCACTAACTTCTCATCTTCTAGGTGAACATTTGTATCATTACATGTGTGTGGTAACTATATAATAACCTACATAAACTGCATATAAAACTTCTAATTAGTATTGAAAACCTCTGGGGCATCTTTCTTTCCTTTCCTTCTGGTTCCCCCTCCCTCCTCCGTAGATTACATGGAGTTCTGTTGTTAGTCACTTCTCATCTTCTAGGTGAACATTTGTATCATTACATGTGTGTGGTAACTATATAAATACCTACAGTACATAAACTACATATAAAACTTCTAATTAGTAATGAAAACCTATGGGACATCTTTCTTTACTTTCCTTCTGGTGCCCCCTCCCTCCTCGGTAGATTATGTTGAGTACAGTTGTAAGTCACTTATCTTCTAGGTGAACTTTTGTATCATTACATGTGTGTGGTAACTATATAATAACCTACATAAACTGAATATATAACTTCTAATTAGTAATGAAAACCTCTGGGGCATCTTTCTTTACTTTCCTTCTGGTTCCCCCTCCCTCCTCGGTAGATTATGTTGAATACAGTTGTAAGTCACTTATCTTCTAGGTGAACTTTTGTATCATTACACGTGTGTGGTAACTATATAATAACCTACATAAACTGAATATATAACTTCTAATTAGTAATGAAAACCTCTGGGACATCTTTCTTTACTTTTCTTCTGGTTCCCCCTCCCTCCTCCGTAGATGAGGTGAAGTTCTGTTGTCAGTCACTTCTCATCTTCTAGGTGAACATTTGTATCATAACATGTGGGCGGTAGCTATATAAATACTTACATACATTTGTATCTGCTGTGCTGGAGACTTCTTCTCCAAGCTTCACAGACTTGTCCAAGGATCCTCCTACTCGGGGAACAGGAAGGAATCTGGAAGAACTTCTTCAGGGCAAAGGCAAGTAGGGAAATTCGCAGGAAGGAAAAAAATTGCAAGTTGTTTGCTATCTCATGGGGGGTGCAGCAAAATGGAGGAAGGCCTTTCAAAAGGGTCATTGAGCTTATCCTACTATCAAACCCTCACAAATTGTTCAGGAGCCTCCCAAAAATTGGTATAGCTCCCTGACCAACACAAGGACAGGAAGTCTCCAAAAAAGGCAGGAATCTTCTACAGAAGTGGGCAGTGGTCAGTATACCTCCCTGTAGCGTACCTCAGCGGAAGACCGGACATGGCATGGGAGCGGCCACATATCTGGTGCCGTTTATGGGGATACTCTGGCCCTGTTAATTGGCTTATATGATTAAACATTTTCTCACTAGACCATATCAAGAAAAAAGAGGGGACTTCAGGTGTTTCCCAACACAGCTATGGAAGGGGCAAGGCTTGATTACATATGGAAGATGGGCATCATACACATGTTGATCCCTATGGACATACCCCAAGTCTGCAGATGATCAAACATCAAAGTGCCATTCCAAGAGGAGAGGGGGCCCCATAGGAAAGCTCAGTATGGGCCCTCATTACTGTGCCACGTTTTAGAACCTTGAACAGTTCTCTCCAAACCCTATCTATCGCCTTTGGGCCAGTTCCTCAATGCTTTGCTCCTCTGGAGAGGGGAGTCCTGTTCAGGTCCTTTTGGTTCACTCAGTCACACAGGGGATGGGATCAACCAGGACTGGGTCCATTATCTCTATGGTAGCCACATGGACTGCGTCTATGGTGTAGGCACCATTGATCCATAGGGACCTGCAAATGTAATCAGTCCGTGATTGAGCATACACAGCATCAACATGTCCTGTATCCATCAGTGTATGTGGCAGTATCCTCATTCATGTCACTTGTAATAGCATAAACGTTAGAGCGTATCTAGTCTTCTCTAAGTTATAGCTGAATATTCCTTGGAAAGCCTAAAAAGAATCAGCCCTGTTTATCCCCATGTCATTTCTAGATTCAGTTTTCTGTTCTGAACAATTTCCTAATAGTTCTTTATAAGGGTCGGAGCTCCATTTCTCACAGCTCCAAATCCTAGACATTTATGTAAGAGATAATATTTGGACTGCCTGCAGTCACCACTAGAGGGAGCTCATTACACACTCTAGTATACACAGGATGCAGAAAGCTCCTAAGCACCTTCTAGTGGTGGGAGGAGTTGAAAACATCCATGGCAACTTCTGTCTAAGTAGAGGATTTTGAGCTTTGTATCAGTAAAACAGAGCTCCGACCATTATAAAAAAGACACATTAAGAATACAGTCATACAGAATTCTGGGCCTATTTAATAAAAAGAAAATCTCATTAAAGACAGAAGAATGACACCATATGTTTTCCTTTCTGCTCTCTAAGACATATTTGGCTGAAGGAGTACACCGCATGATTACTAATCCGCTATCACATCAGCTACATGGATGAAAAATCTATAAATCTGCATTAAAGATAATTCACAGCATACACGTATATAGGAAAATACACATTTTTTAGCACAATGTCTGAAAAAGGCAGCTGATGCCAACGAACAACCGCCATTGTGTGGACTACATGAATGCCGCTATTGTGTTCAACACATAAAGTACGTCAAAGCTGTAAGTAAGTGGAGCTGAAAGCCGCCATTGTGTTGAAGGCACATCATGTAGCTTTGACCAGATACTTGTTGGCTGGGATTACGGGAGCCCTCAGTGGTGGTCCGAGGTGTCCGTACCATACTGATGGCCCATGTGGCTAGTATGGGGCACATGGAGAAGGAAATCCAACTCGGGAAGCCCCCATCACCTCTTCCAATGGTTGGTTTGAACATACACAAAGCTTCTCCTTTGAAAGGCACCGCAACATTGGCCACACATAGGGGAAACCAGCCAAGGGTTGTGGTACCTCTCCAAGCATGGAGGTATAAGCCCAGATTGATATTTGGTTTGGGACCCACTCTCCTCTCTGTGAACCCCTAGTTGTGCTTGATGATCCATGATCAGGATTTCAACATGTTTCTGTAGGCCAAAGCAGTGGATCTTTCCAGCTGTTTCTCCAGGAGGACATCAAGATCTTGAGACTTCTTGTCCAACTTCTCCGCCAAGTAGAAGGTCGTCTGTAGAAGATCATCCATCATTAGGAAGTTTTTCTTGATTCTAAGGGAGAGTAAAGGAAGATTGGAGTAATGAAAAGTTGGATTATGAATAAGAATAGACTAATCTGGTTATAAGACTGATGGCAGGTGTATACAAACAACCAAAATAATTATATGGAGCATGCTGGTATAACCTGGGTATCTCCTGTATATAATTATATATGTACAGCTGGTATAAGTTATACATCTTCTGTATATAGTGATATGGAGCATGCTGGTATAACCTGGGTATCTCCTGTATATAATTATATATGTACAGCTGGTATAAGTTATACATCTTCTTGTATATAGTGATATGGGGCATGCTGGTATAACCTGGGTATCTCCTGTATATAATTATATATGTACAGCTGGTATAAGTTATACATCTTCTTGTATATAGTGATATGGAGCATGCTGGTATAACCTGGGTATCTCCTGTATATAATTATATATGTACAGCCGGTATAAGTTATACATCTTCTGTATATAGTGATATGGAGCATGCTGGTATAACCTGGGTATCTCCTGTATATAATTATATATGTACAGCTGGTATAAGTTATACATCTTCTGTATATAGTGATATGGAGCATGCTGGTATAACCTGGGTATCTCCTGTATATAATTATATATGTACAGCTGGTATAAGTTATACATCTTCTTGTATATAGTGATATGGAGCATGCTGGTATAACCTGGGTATCTCCTGTATATAATTATATATGTACAGCTGGTATAAGTTATACATCTTCTTGTATATAGTGATATGGACCATGCTGGTATAACCTGGGTATCTCCTGTATATAATTATATATGTACAGCTGGTATAAGTTATACATCTTCTGTATATAGTGATATGGAGCATGCTGGTATAACCTGGGTATCTACTGTATATAATTATATATGTACAGCTGGTATAAGTTATACATCTTCTTGTATATAGTGATATGGAGCATGCTGGTATAAACCTGGGTATATCCTGTATATAATTATATATGTACAGCTGGTATAAGTTATACATCTTCTTGTATATAGTGATATGGAGCATGCTGGTATAACCTGGGTATCTTCTGTATATAATTATATATGTACAGCTGGTATAAGTTATACATCTTCTTGTATATAGTGATATGGAGCATGCTGGTATAACCTGGGTATCTTCTGTATATAATTATATATGTACAGCTGGTATAAGTTATACATCTTCTGTATATAGTGATATGGAGCATGCTGGTATAACCTGGGTATCTCCTGTATATAATTATATATGTACAGCTGGTATAAGTTATACATCTTCTGTATATAGTGATATGGAGCATGCTGGTATAACCTGGGTATCTCCTGTATATAATATATATGTACAGCTGGTATAAGTTATACATCTTCTTGTATATAGTGATATGGAGCATGCTGGTATAACCTGGGTATCTCCTGTATATAATTATATATGTACAGCTGGTATAAGTTATACATCTTCTTGTATATAGTGATATGGAGCATGCTGGTATAACCTGGGTATCTCCTGTATATAATTATATATGTACAGCTGGTATAAGTTATACATCTTCTTGTATATAGTGATATGGACCATGCTGGTATAACCTGGGTATCTCCTGTATATAATTATATATGTACAGCTGGTATAAGTTATACATCTTCTGTATATAGTGATATGGAGCATGCTGGTATAACCTGGGTATCTCCTGTATATAATTATATATGTACAGCCAGTATAAGTTATACATCTTCTTGTATATAGTGATATGGAGCATGCTGGTATAACCTGGGTATCTCCTGTATATAATTATATATGTACGGCTGGTATAAGTTATACATCTTCTTGTATATAGTGATATGGACCATGCTGGTATAACTGGGTATCTCCTGTAATATAATTATATATGTACGGCTGGTATAAGTTATACATCTTCTTGTATATAGTGATATGGAGCATGCTGGTATAACCTGGGTATCTCCTGTATATAATTATATATGTACAGCTGGTATAAGTTATACATCTTCTTGTATATAGTGATATGGACCATGCTGGTATAACCTGGGTATCTCCTGTACATAATTATATATGTACGGCTGGTATAAGTTATACATCTTCTTGTATATAGTGATATGGAGCATGCTGGTATAACCTGGGTATCTCCTGTATATAATTATATATGTACAGCTGGTATAAGTTATACATCTTCTTGTATATAGTGATATGGACCATGCTGGTATAACCTGGGTATCTCCTGTATATAATTATATATGTACAGCTGGTATAAGTTATACATCTTCTTGTATATAGTGATATGGACCATGCTGGTATAACCTGGGTATCTCCTGTATATAATTATATATGTACAGCTGGTATAAGTTATACATCTTCTTGTATATAGTGATATGGACCATGCTGGTATAACCTGGGTATCTCCTGTATATAATTATATATGTACAGCTGGTATAAGTTATACATCTTCTTGTATATAGTGATATGGAGCATGCTGGTATAACCTGGGTATCTCCTGTATATAATTATATATGTACAGCTGGTATAAGTTATACATCTTCTTGTATATAGTGATATGAAGCATGCTGGTATAACCTGGGTATCTCCTGTATATAATTATATATGTACAGCTGGTATAAGTTATACATCTTCTTGTATATAGTGATATGAAGCATGCTGGTATAACCTGGGTATATCCTGTATATAATTATATATGTACAGCTGGTATAAGTTATACATCTTCTGTATACAGTGATATGGAGCATGCTGGTATAACCTGGGTATCTCCTGTATATAATTATATATGTACAGCTGGTATAAGTTATACATCTTCTGTATATAGTGATATGGAGCATGGTGGTATAAACCTGGGTATCTCCTGTATATAATTATATATGTACAGCTGGTATAAGTTATACATCTTCTGTATATAGTGATATGGAGCATGGTGGTATAACCTGGGTATCTCCTGTATATAATTATATATGTACAGCTGGTATAAGTTATACATCTTCTTGTATATAGTGATATGGAGCATGCTGGTATAACCTGGGTATCTCCTGTATATAATATATATGTACAGCTGGTATAAGTTATACATCTTCTTGTATATAGTGTTATGGAGCATGCTGGTATAACCTGGGTATCTCCTGTATATAATTATATATGTACAGCTGGTATAAGTTATACATCTCCTTGTATATAGTGATATGGAGCATGCTGGTATAACCTGGGTATCCCCTGTATATAATTATATATGTACAGCCGGTATAAGTTATACATCTTCTTGTATATAGTGATATGGAGCATGCTGGTATAACCTGGGTATCTCCTGTATATTATTATATATGTACAGCTGGTATAAGTTATACATCTTCTGTATATAGTGATATGGAGCATGCTGGTATAACCTAGGTATCTCCTGTATATAATTATATATGTACAGCTGCAGTGGCATAGCTAGAAATTACTGGGCCCCACAGCAAATTTTTGAACAGGGCCCCCCTCAGCAACTTCTTCATAACCTCCTCCTCCCTTGCAGACCAGGCCTGGTAGCCACTCTGTCTGTTTCCTACACATATATACTGTATGTCATGTCGCTGTATATAATATAATTGTATAATACTGTTGATTAAGCTCTGACAAAATCCTTCAGTCCTCCTCCTGGATGGGCCCCTTCTGAGCTCGGGCCCCAAAGCAGCTGCTTCCCCTATAGCTACGCCCCTGTACAGCTGGTATAAGTTATACATCTTCTTGTATATAGTGATATGGAGCACTTTGGTATAACCTGGGTATCTCCTGTATATAATTATATATGTACAGCTGGTATAAGTTATACATCTTCTTGTATATAGTTATATGGAGCATGCTGGTATAACCTGGGTATCTCCTGTATATAATTATATATGTACAGCTGGTATAAGTTATACATCTTCTTGTATATAGTGATATGGAGCATGCTGGTATAACCTGGGTATCTCCTGTATATAATTATATATGTACAGCTGGTATAAGTTATACATCTTCTTGTATATAGTGATATGGAGCATGCTGGTATAACCTGGGTATCTCCTGTATATAATTATATATGTACAGCTGGTATAAGTTATACATCTTCTTGTATATAGTGATATGGAGCATGCTGGTATAACCTGGGTATCTCCTGTATATAATTATATATGTACAGCTGGTATAAGTTATACATCTTCTTGTATATAGTGATATGGAGCATGCTGGTATAACCTGGGTATCTCCTGTATATAATTATATATGTACAGCTGGTATAAGTTATACATCTTCTTGTATATAGTGATATGGAGCATGCTGGTATAACCTGGGTATCTCCTGTATATAATTATATATGTACAGCTGGTATAAGTTATACATCTTCTTGTATATAGTGATATGGAGCATGCTGGTATAACCTGGGTATCTCCTGTATATAATTATATATGTACAGCTGGTATAAGTTATACATCTTCTTGTATATAGTGATATGGACCATGCTGGTATAACCTGGGTATCTCCTGTATATAATTATATATGTACGGCTGGTATAAGTTATACATCTTCTTGTATATAGTGATATGGAGCATGCTGGTATAACCTGGGTATCTCCTGTATATAATTATATATGTACAGCTGGTATAAGTTATACATCTCCTTGTATATAGTGATATGGACCATGCTGGTATAACCTGGGTATCTCCTGTATATAATTATATATGTACAGCTGGTATAAGTTATACATCTTCTTGTATATAGTGATATGGACCATGCTGGTATAACCTGGGTATCTCCTGTATATAATTATATATGTACAGCTGGTATAAGTTATACATCTTCTTGTATATAGTGATATGGAGCATGCTGGTATAACCTGGGTATCTCCTGTATATAATTATATATGTACAGCTGGTATAAGTTATACATCTTCTTGTATATAGTGATATGGACCATGCTGGTATAACCTGGGTATCTCCTGTATATAATTATATATGTACAGCTGGTATAAGTTATACATCTTCTTGTATATAGTGATATGGAGCATGCTGGTATAACCTGGGTATCTCCTGTATATAATTATATATGTACAGCTGGTATAAGTTATACATCTTCTTGTATATAGTGATATGGAGCATGCTGGTATAACCTGGGTATCTCCTGTATATAATTATATATGTACAGCTGGTATAAGTTATACATCTTCTTGTATATAGTGATATGGACCATGCTGGTATAACCTGGGTATCTCCTGTATATAATTATATATGTACAGCTGGTATAAGTTATACATCTTCTTGTATATAGTGATATGGAGCATGCTGGTATAACCTGGGTATCTCCTGTATATAATTATATATGTACAGCTGGTATAAGTTATACATCTTCTTGTATATAGTGATATGGAGCATGCTGGTATAACCTGGGTATCTCCTGTATATAATTATATACAGTACAGACCAAAAGTTTGGACACACCTTCTCATTCAAAGAGTTTTCTGTATTTTCATGACTATGATAATTGTAGATTCACACTGAAGGCATCAAAACTATGAATTAACACATGTGGAATTATATACTTAACAAAAACGTGTGAAACAACTGAAAATATGTCTTATATTCTAGGTTCTTCAAAGTAGCCACCTTTTGCTTTGATTACTGCTTTGCACACTCTTGGCATTCTCTTGATGAGCTTAAAGAGGTAGTCACCTGAAATGGTTTTCACTTCACAGGTGTGTCCTGTCAGGTTTAATAAGTGGGATTTTTTGCCTTATAAATGTGGTTGGGACCATGAGTTGTGTTGGGCAGAAGTCAGGTGGATACACAGCTGATAGTCCTACTGAATAGATTGTTAGAATTTGTATTATGGCAAGAAAAAAGCAGCTAAGTAAAGAAAAACGAGTGGCCATCATTACTTTAAGAAATGAAGGTCAGTCAGTCCGAAAAATTGGGAAAACTTTGAAAATGTCCTCAAGTGCAGTTGCAAAAAACATCAAGCGCTACAAAGAAACTGGCTGACATGAGGACCGCCCCAGGAAAGGAAGACCAAGAGTCACCTCTGCTGCGGAGGATAAGTTCATCCGAGTCACCAGCCTCAGAAATGGCAGGTTAACAGCAGCTCAGATTAGAGACCAGGTCAATGCCACACAGAGTTCTAGCAGCAGACACATCTCTACAACAACTGTTAAGAGGAGACTGTGTGCAGCAGGCCTTCATGGTGGAAACCACTGCTAAGGACAGGCAACAAGCAGAAGAGACTTGTTTGGGCTAAAGAGCACAAGGAATGGACATTAGACCAGTGGAAATCTGTGCTTTGGTCTGATGAGTCCAAATTTGAGATCTTTGGTTCCAACCACCGTGTCTTTATGCGACGCAATAAAGGAGAATGGATGGACTCTACATGCCTGGTTCCCACTGTGAAGCATGGAGGAGGAGGTGTGATGGTGTGGGGGGCTTTGCTGGTGACACTGTTGGGGATTTATTCAAAATTGAAGGCATACTGAACCAGCATGGCTACCACAGCATCTTGCAGCGGCATGCTATTCCATCCGGTTTGCGTTTAGTTGGACCATCATTTATTTATCAACAGGACAATGACCCCAAACACATCTCCAGGCTGTGTAAGGGCTATTTGACCAAGAAGGAGAGAGATGGGGTGCTACGCCAGATGACCTGGCCTCCACAGTCACCAGACCTGAACCCAATCGAGATGGTTTGGGGTGAGCTGGACCGCAGAGTGATGGCAAAAGGGCCAACAAGTGCTAAGCATCTCTGGGAACTCCTTCAAGACTGTTGGAATACCATTTCAGGTGACTACCTCTTGAAGCTCATCAAGAGAATGCCAAGAGTGTGCAAAGCAGTAATCAAAGCAAAAGGTGGCTACTTTGAAGAACCTAGAATATAAGACATATTTTCAGTTGTTTCACACTTTTTTGTTAAGTATATAATTCCACATGTGTTAATTCATAGTTTTGATGTCTTCAGTGTGAATCTACAATTATCATAGTCATGAAAAATACAGAAAACTCTTTGAATGAGAAGGTGTGTACAAACTTTTGGTCTGTACTGTATGTACAGCTGGTATAAGTTATACAGTCATGGCCAAAAGTTTTGAGAATGATACAAATATTAATTTTTACAAAGTCTACTGCTTCAGTTTTTATAATGCCAATTTGCATATACTCCAGAATGTTATAAAGAGTGATCAGCTTAACAGCAATTACTTGCAAAGTCAATATTTGCCTAGAAAAATGAACTTTATCCCCCAAAACACATTTCAACATCATTGCAGCCCTGCCTTAAAAGGACCAGCTAACATCGTTTCAGTGATTGCTCCATTAACACAGGTGTAGGTGTTGATGAGGACAGGGCTGGAGATCAATCTGTCATGATTAAGTAAGAATGACACCACTGGACACTTTAAAAGGAGGCTGGTGCTTGGCATCATTGTTTCTAGCCTGTTAACCATGGTTATCTCTAAAGAAACACGTGCAGTCATCATTGCACTACACAAAAATGGCCTAACAGGGAAGAGTATCGCAGCTAGAAAGATTGCACCTCAGTCAACAATCTATCGCATCATCAAGAACTTCAAGGAGAGAGGTTCCATTGTTGCCAAAAAGGCTCCAGGGCACCCAAGAAAGACCAGCAAGCGCCAGGACCGTCTCTTAAAAGTGTTTCAGCTGCGGGATCGGGCTACCAGCAGTGCAGAGCTTGCTCAGGAATGGCAGCAGGCAGGTGTGAGTGCATCTGCACGCACTGTGAGGCGGAGACTCTTGGAGCAAGGCCTGGTCTCAAGGAGGGCAGCAAAGAAGCCACTTCTCTCCAGAAAAAACATCAGGGACAGACTGATATTCTGCAGAAGGTACAGGGAGTGGACTGCTGAGGACTGGGGGAAAGTCATTTTCTCTGATGAATCCCCTTTTCGATTGTTTGGGACATCTGGAAAACAGCTTATTCGGAGAAGACGAGGTGAGCGCTACCACCAGTCTTGTCTCATGCCAACTGTAAAGCATCCTGAAACCATTCATGTGTGGGGTTGCTTCTCAGCCAAGGGAATCGGCTCTCTCACAGTCTTGCCTAAAAACACAGCCATGAATAAAGAATGGTACCAGAATGTCCTCCGAGAGCAACTTCTCCCAACCGTCCAAGAGCAGTTTGGCGATCAACAATGCCTTTTCCAGCATGATGGAGCACCTTGCCATAAAGCAAAGGTGATAACTAAATGGCTCAGGGAACAAAACAGAGATTTTGGGTCCATGGCCTGGAAACTCCCCAGATCTTAATCCCATTGAGAACTTGTGGTCAATCATCAAGAGACGGGTGGACAAACAAAAACCTACAAATTCTGACAAAATTCAAGCATTGATTGTGCAAGAATGGACTGCTATCAGTCAGGATTTGGTCCAGAAGTTGATTGAGAGCATGCCAGGGAGAATTGCAGAGGTCCTGAAGAAGAAGGGTCAACACTGCAAATATTGACTTGCTGCATTAACTCATTCTAACTGTCAATATAAGCTTTTGTTACTCATAATATGATTGCAATTATATTTCTGTATGTGATAAAAACATCTGACAAACACACAGAAAAACCAGAGGGCAGCAGATCATGTGAAAATAGAAGATTTGTGTCATTCTCAAAACTTTTGGCCATGACTGTACATCTTCTTGTACATAGTGATATGGAGCATGCTGGTATAACCTGGGTATCTCCTGTATATAATTATATATGTACAGCTGGTATAAGTTATACATCTTCTTGTATATAGTGATATGGACCATGCTGGTATAACCTGGGCATCTCCTGTATATAATTATATATGTACAGCTGGTATAAGTTATACATCTTCTTGTATATAGTGATATGGAGCATGCTGGTATAACCTGGGTATCTCCTGTATATAATTATATATGTACAGCTGGTATAAGTTATACATCTTCTTGTATATAGTGATATGGACCATGCTGGTATAACCTGGGCATCTCCTGTATATAATTATATATGTACAGCTGGTATAAGTTATACATCTTCTTGTATATAGTGATATGGAGCATGCTGGTATAACCTGGGTATCTCCTGTATATAATTATATATGTACAGCTGGTATAAGTTATACATCTCCTTGTATATAGTGATATGGAGCATGCTGGTATAACCTGGGTATCTCCTGTATATAATTATATATGTACAGCTGGTATAAGTTATACATCTCCTTGTATATAGTGATATGGTCCATGCTGGTATAACCTGGGTATCCCCTGTATATAATTATATATGTACAGCTGGTATAAGTTATACATCTCCTTGTATATAGTGATATGGACCATGCTGGTATAACCTGGGTATCTCCTGTATATAATTATATATGTACAGCTGGTATAAGTTATACATCTTCTTGTATATAGTGATATGGAGCATGCTGGTATAACCTGGGTATCTCCTATATATTAATTATAATAGCAGAATGGACCCGGCTTCACACGGGTATATTTAATCTATTTCATTTAATTTTTGTGTAGTCAAAAGATATTGACAATATCCCCTATAACAGTGGCATCTACAGTACTCTGCCCCTTTTACAGTGACTTCCACAGCCCCTTACCCCTTAACACTGACCCAACCACAGTGCCCCGTCTCCTTAAAATGGGACCTCCACAGTGATTGCCCCTTTAACAGTGACTGCCACAGTACCCCACTGCCCCTTTAATAGTGGCCTCCACAGTCCCCTCCTCCCTTCACAGTGACCTCCACAGTGCCCACCCCTTTAACAGTGACCTCCACAACACAACAATCATATTCCTGTTACATGCCTGGTGGTCAAGAGTGTCATAATGGTTAATACCTGGCATCTCTGGTGGTATAAATTAATGAAGGGCTTATATTTCTATATATTGTTCATGGTGGTCTAGGGAGTTTATGGGGTAACATTTAATATCTCTGGAAGCCTAGTGGGATTTTGCGGTTATTGTATAATATTATAATCACAAATACATCTGAAAAGTCAGAGGGGCTCAAGTTAAGCCGAGAAGACCCCCCCCTCCCACTTTCCCCCCATTGTGCGAAGTCCTGATCCCTGTATACTGGAGAGTCACCAAGATAACACCCTGAGGTTAAGCCCAAAGTCAAACTGGTTGGTTGACACAGTGGTTCCACACACAGTACCGTATAACCCCGCCAGAGGGTATAATAGGATCAAGGACATAACTACTATAGCGGCAGACCATGTGACTGCTATTGGGCCCAGGGCAAGAGGGGGCCCAATCTTAGTTTGGATCATCTCCTCTTCTACTTCTTCGTCAGGACTCTACCCTGTAAAGGAACAACTTTTAGCAATTGAGGCAGTGGAAAAATAGCCCAAGGGTCACTGAAAGGGGTTTAGGCAGAAACCCTTCTGTCCTGTGTGGGGGGCCTGGTCTGATCCTTGCTATGAGGCCCTTACTTCTCTATGTACGACACTGGATAGGATAATGGTAAAAGTATAATACACTGCAATACAGAACTATACAGTGTATTATACAAGTGAACTACTGCAAGTTCCCACAGGTTCAAATCCCCAAATGGGTCTCAAACAGAACTTGTCACCAGTGAGGACAGTGAGTGGCACACGTGACCCTGTCTGGACGTTTACATACCAGGGAGTGACATCACCTACGCACTGGTCAGTGGATTACTTACTTTACAGGGGCCACATTCCAGGTCTGAAAGCTGGAATACACCTTTTATGTTACAGAGATGCATTGTCCACATCCTCTGAAGTAGGAGTTAACGGCCACAGAAGCCGAGTGAAGCCCCATCACTTGGGATAATGGCGCCATTATAACCTCATTAATTGTAGACGGTCTCTGCTATTATTTTGCACTTTTTGGAATTGCTGATTTCCAGGCCGTTACCTGAGGGTGCAATCAGAAGATCATCAATCATCCTAACAATCAGGTTGTGTCCTGACTATTTGTATCTAATTATTCTTCGGTTATCCGCAGACAGATAGGATCTAGAGGACTACCAGACATTTACAAAATAATGAGGGATGAGACCGTTCACGACCAAGACAGGGATGACATGAACTGCACCGCTTCTTACAAGAAAAGTCATGTCCTTTACCATCGGTTACCGTTGATTGTTGCGGGTGTTCACTCCACCTAGTCGGACTGTTATGTGATAGCGGCTATAACTTTTTATTGCTTGCTATCTACATGCTGCATTATACACTGTCAGATGTGCTGGTATTCACATTGATGCGCCATAACCAATTGTGTTATTACTGTTGGATAACGTGGATGCAAAAGGGTCTTTTTAGGAACATGTAACTTAAAGGGGTTCTGCAGTTCTGTAAAACTGATGATCTATCCTCTGGATAGATCATCAGCTTCTGATCGGCGGCGGTCCGACACCCGGGATCCCCGCCGATCAGCTGTTTGAGAAGGCAGCGGCGCTGCAGGAGCGCCGCGGTCTTCTCTGTGTTTACCACAGGCCCAGTGACATCACAACTAGTATCACTGACCTGGGCGGGGCTAAGCTCTGTTCACTTGAATGGAGCTTAGCCCCGCCCAGGCCAGTGATACTAGTCATGACATCACTGGACCTGCGGTAAAAACAGAGAAGGCCGCGCCGCTCCTGCAGCGCCGCTGCCTTCTCAAACAGCTGATCGGCGGGGTCCCGGGTTTCGGACCGCCGCCGATCAGTAGCTGATGATCTATCCAGAGGATAGATCATCAGTTTTACAGAACTGCAGAACCCCTTTAATCTGATTTATTCAGGTCTGGAAGAGCATAAATAGAAGTGCAGACATATGTTCAGAAGCAGCAGCGCCTGAGACAGAGCTGCTGCTGGAAACAAAGCCAGCAATACTCCTGCGTGTAGCTAGCTAGAAGTGGAGGTGACCAGTACTACTCATAAGAGTACAATACCAGAAGGCATAGACAGGGCCACAGAGAAGCTGAGCATTGCAGCTTACACACCAACACCTCCAATATGGAAATATAGAAAAATGAAAGGCAAGGATTAATCCAATTCTAAAGGAAGGAAGAATCTTCTCCCCCTAAGGTAGGATCAGATAGAGGCGCCAGTGGAATAAGGGAAGCCCAATTGGGTGATGGATATACTGATAAGAAACAGAATGATAGTGAACAAATGTCTCCAGATAGGAAGGGGACAGCCAGTGGGGGACATCTGTGGATTGTTACTCACATAAAATGATAGATATATTGCTCCTGAGGAAGGGGGTTATTTTATATACCCCAAAAGGCGTTGAGCAGGATTTATGACAAATAAAGGAATTGGAAAGAAGCCGCGATTGAGTGAGCTGTCATCAATACCTAAGATTCTGTAAGCGATCCTGGCTAGTTTGCAGGTGTCTTGAGGTTATCCTGCAGACCACCTCCCTGTGGAGTGAGTAACAATCTACCTTTTCCACAACTTTTACATATATCTTTTTATTAGAAAGACGGAGCTAACTGACTGTCCTAATAATTTTTAGTTGAGTATAATACTTTCATTGTGCTCCTTTTTGAAGTTGCTTTAATGGGGTATTATCCTTTCCATATACACCGCTCTTTCTCTATGATGATATACTACTATCACTGTATATGTGAAGTAATAAGCACTTCTGTGGTGAATGCACATTTATTAATAATATTCCTTTCTACTTTGATGAAGTTGACGCTAATCTTATAGTGGGGTTTTTTCTATTTAAGGTCTAGTAGAGGTATACATCAAAAGGTTCTTTTGCTGTTTCTAATACCGTACTTCCTTGTCCCTCTGTCTCCAATATGGAGCATTAGAGAAAGTTTCCATTCAAGGGATGACACAAGCTCTACTGATGCCCAAGGCAGGAGTTTTCAGATGGCCCTTCCAGGTCCCTTCAAACACAGGATCCAGAAATTTTAAGACAACTGTGCCTCGACCACACATGTGCCCTAATTGACAGCCATCTCTATAGCGTGTCCCCATTTTCCCCTCACATGTTAATGTGCAATCCTAAGGGGTTTTATAGAATTCAAAAACCATGGCTACTTTCTACTAGAAACAGTACCACATCTCCACTGCAGTGTCAGAGCTTAAAGGGGTTATCCGAGTTAGGGTCCATTCACATGAACGTATATTTGCGGGTCCGCATTATTGTGGACCCCCAAATATACGGGGGCCGCCCGGTGTGTGTTCCGCACCGCTCAGAACACACGCCGGGTGGCCCCATTGAAAATGCCCGTACTTGTCCGTGCCGCAGCTCCCGGCCCCATAGAGGTGAATGGGGCCGCATCTATTCCGCAGTTTTGCGGATAGATACGGCCCCATTCAATACGGTCGTGTGAATGGGGCCTTATACAAGTATTTATTGATGACCTATCGTCAGGATAGGTCATCAATATCAGATCTGCGGGGGTCCCCCGCCTCCGATCAACTGTTTGAAGAGGAGGAACGTGCCGTGCCAGCGCTGCCTCCTCTTCACTGTTTACCTGCTTGCCGTAACATGGGTAGCGGTGTGCAGGTGTAATTACACCTAACCGCCCCATTCATTTCAACAAGTGTATACGAACGAGCCGTCCCATTGAAATGAATGGGGCCGTGAGGTGTAATTACACCTGCACACCGCTACC
Source organism: Rhinella marina (assembly GCA_900303285.1). NCBI lineage: Eukaryota > Metazoa > Chordata > Amphibia > Anura > Bufonidae > Rhinella > Rhinella marina. The sequence continues at coordinate 75,267 of ONZH01022265.1, forward strand.
CATGTTACGGCAAGCAGGTAAACAGTGAAGAGGAGGCAGCGCTGGCACGGCGAGCGTCTCCTCTTCAAACAGCTGATCGGCGGGGATGCTGGGTGTCGGACCCCCGCCGATCTGATATTGATGAGCTATCCTGAGGATAGGTCATCAATAGTGATGATCGAGCACCTGTGTGTTCGTATGCTCGTGGGCTCTGGCCGAGCTCCCGAGCATAATGTAAGTCAATGGGACTAAACCAGGCACCCCCCGCTCTGGTTTACACAAGTCCCCTAATTTAAAGGGAATCTGTCAGCTCTGAAACACCCTCCAAACTAGAGTAAGCGGTGAGGAGTGGAAGTGACATCGAGTCCGGTCATGTAAGTTTTATCTTCATACTCACTTCCATTCTGACGCTGTGCTCCCACAAACCTGCAGTAAAATGCACTCACTGGACTCCAGTGCTCACTCACATAATGGAGAGGACTCAAAGAAGAGTCCACTGAGTGCATTTTACTGCAGGTTTGTGGGAGCACAGCGTCAGAATGGAAGTGAGTATGAAGATAAAACTTACATATTCGGATTCAGCATCACTTACACTATACATCTCTTACTCTAGTTCAGGGGGTGTTTCGGAGATGACAGGTTCCCTTTAAATAAAAATTGCCCCCAAATTGTCCAATGGCCCTTAAAAGGGCTTTTATTTGTTTGTAAAATAAAATCTATCCCTGCCTAGCATGCCTCTCTCCCTACACTATCTGTCCCTCCTTGCGGCAGCTCTCCATGACTAACACTGGCTGGGAAGGAGTCACCGGGTGCTTTATAGCTTTATAGCACCTGATGATGCGTTTCCGGCCAGCCAATCAGTGTAATGCCAGTAGCTAAGATGGCTACTGGCATTACAGTGAATGCCATCCCTCCCCGCACGCTAATTAATTAGTGAGTTCGGCCGAGCATGCTCGCTCAACACTAGTCATCAATAAATATAACTCGGAGAACCCCTTAATATCGTCACTGTGGACATGTGTGGCGCTGTTTTATGGAAGGACAATTCTGCACACCACTTTTAATGGCAAAATCCATTCACTTTCTGAAATATTCAACACTCCTCGAGCCCAGCTGTCATGTTTTCTGATAGGAAGTACCTGCTTTCAATGCTATGAAGTGCAGTGCCAGGCAGTGCCATATGTACGGACAGCTGCTATGTCTGTAGCAATAGATGGAGGCCTTGAGCACAAGACTTACACTGATCACACAAGGCTGACCTATTCTTAAAGGGGATGTGCCATAAAAGTCTTCCAGCACCTATGTCAAGGACAACATTCCTCTAACCATTATCCCATTGGATAAGGTGGTGGCCACCTCATCTAGTTATAGAAAGAATGGAGAATTAGCCATCCATGTCTTCTACTCCAGTCACATCCACACCTGAGCTCTTAACCTTGACTGACCACAATCTAATATTACTATTACACAGTTTCCATTGCTGGCTTATCCTCTAAAAGGGCTGGTCAATCTCACACACTGATGGCATATCGCTAGCATACGCCACCAATGTCAGATAGTTGCAGGTCTCACCTCTGGGACCTGCACCTATCTCTAGAATGGCAGAGTGCACTGTGCCCTCCATTCACTTCTATGGGAGTTCTGAAAAGAAAGAGAATGGATAGTGCACCGTGCAAGTGCGGCCAGCTCTCCACTTCTATGGGATTTACGGAAACAGCAGAGCCAGCGCTCGGGAATTTTCTGCACTCCTATAGAAGTGAAGGGAGGGTGGATAGCAGATTGTGGTTGGTCCAAGTTAAGAGCTCAAGCGTGGAGATAAGACAAAATGAAACAAGAAGTGAATGGAAGGTCATAGTCCCTCCATATTATATGTAGACCAGGGATGCCCAACCTGCGGTGCTCCAGCTGTTGCAAAACTACAACTCCCAGCATGCCTGAACAGCCTACAGCTATCAGCCTACAGCAGGGCATGATGGGAGCTGTAGTTTTACAACAGCTAGAGGGCCACAGGTTGAGCATCCCTGATGTAGACTATATCTGACGTGTAACATGCGGATTCTTACGTCTTCTTCTCGTCGAGGACCTCGGCACCGTCATCATCCATCCGAGTGTGGAGCTCGTGAATGATTTTGTTCAGTGTCCCGTAGAATTCCTTGTTGTCCTCCCGGATTCCTTTGTTATGCTCCGAGATGACCTGTTGGTACCCCATGTCTTGGGCGTCAGCATTCACCGTATACTTCAGGCTCTGCAGGACCCGGTTGTGGTCCTGTAGTAGGTCCTGGAGATACTTCACATCCTCCTTCACGCTCCGAGGGTTGTCCTTCCTGGCGCACGACTCCTGGCGCGGGGTCACGAAGGTCAGCTGACACTTGTTTGTGTCCTGTGGGTGGTAGCGAGGCTCTTTGGGTTGGTCTTGAGGAGTGTCGAGGATGTAACCGGACCCCAAATCGGCCAGGATGTCATCTCCGCTTTGGCCTGAGCTGAATGATATAGCGACCCACAGGCTCAGCGCCACGCGTAGGGCCAGGAGCCGCGTCATTGTACCCTGGAGATCACACAGAAATGTCAATGTTAATACCGCCATCTTACTGCGCTGATGGAGTAGACTTCAGTGCATACAGCGACATGTTAAAGGCATTGCCAAAAGTGCCGATAATAAAAATCCTATGACTTTCTAATGGACTTTGTGCCTCTAGTCCTCACCATTTTGAAGATCTCTGCTTGCTGTCAATGAATACAAAACATTCAAAATGACATCTGAGAGCTAAAAACGCCTCTCGGACACATCCTTCTCACACAGCTGAGGGGTTTGTTACAATGTATCATCGTAGGCAAAGAAGGTCGGGATTGTAATATATCTTTTCTTCCGCCCCTCACCTTTTTTTAAGATCTCTGCTTACTGTCAGTGAACGGCAATATTACTTTTTACAATTTGTGACAGAAAACATGTGAGTCCCTCATCCCGCTCACACAGCTGCGATCTATATCCAGTAGGCAGGGGTGCACCTGGCCTTTCTGCTGCCTGAGGCGAAAACTGAAATGGCGCCCCTCCATACCAATTTCTTAATCTAACCCCTTTGCCACAATGAAAGCGCTCACTGCCCATGGCTTCGGATGAAGCATTGGGGTACGGTCAGATGGCCGGCTGCTTGCGGTGACAGATGGCTGCATGAGTTTGCAAGTAAAACTGAGATATTCGTTTCGAGATCCGGGGGCAGGTGGACACCACAACGTCTACCTGTGTCCTTACAGAACCTGTTCTGACTGCTCCATACACATCTCCTAATATAACAGGTCTATGGCAGTGGTGACTCCAGCACAATGTGGTGCTGTTTCTGTGGGGGCACGCCCCCCCTCAATGATATACGTCGTGCAGCGTCTTCTGATGATCTCCCCTGGCGTCAGTGATTAATACGTCTTATTCCTTGGCGTCCAGATGCACAGACTTCAGGATGCAGGTGTATTTATAGAGACTGGTGTCAGGGAGAAGAAATCCTCAGCTCATCCATTACCGGAATAGAAATACTGTAATTAACGAGGTGCAAATCAACATGGCGTCACTGGCGGGTATGGTGATGAAGGCCTCACTGTCAGGATGTGATGACCTTAGAGGAGAACACGAGGTCTTCAGGGAGGTGTTGGGACCAACACGCGTCTTCCTTTCACAGAGCATCATTTATTCAGCCAGAAAGGTGTTTGTCTAAGAACATCTGCTGCGCCCTCACTACATCACCAGCAGAAGTGCAGAGCTCAGCAGCTGGAGACTGAGAGTACAGATGCAGCAGAGCCCAGTGTGTCACTATACTCCGAACAGCTGCAGCATTTATTACCCAGGGATAACTGAGATAATGTAGTGGATGTCACCTGCAGTCCTATGTAACACCACAGATAACACAGTGATAACTCTCTGAGTACAGATAATGTAGTAGATGTCACCTGCAGTCCTATGTAACACCACAGATAACACAGTGATACCTCTCTGAGTATAGATAATGTAGTAGATGTCACCTGCAGTCCTATGTAACACCACAGATAACACAGTGATATCTCTCTGAGTACAGAAAATGTAGTAGATGTCACCTGCAGTCCTATGTAACACCACAGATAACACAGTGATAACTCTCTGAGTACAGATAATGTAGTAGATGTCACCTGCAGTCCTATGTAACACTACAGATAACACAGTGATAACTCTCTGAGTACAGATAATGTACTAGATATCACCTGCAGTCCTATGTAACACCACAGATAACACAGTGATAACTCTCTGAGTACAGAAAATGTAGTAGATGCCACCTGCAGTCCTATGTAACACCACAGATAACACAGTGATAACTCTCTGAGTACAGAAAATGTAGTAGATGTCACCTGCAGTCCTATGTAACACCACAGATAACACAGTGATAACTTTCTGAGTACATATAATGTAGTAGATGTCACCTGCAGTCCTATGTAACGCCACAGATAACACAGTGATAACTCTCTGAGTACAGAAAATGTAGTAGATGTCACCTGCAGTCCTACGTAACACCACAGATAACACAGTGATAACTCTCTGAGTACAGATAATGTAGTAGATGTCACCTGCAGTCCTATGTAACACCACAGATAACACAGTGATAACTCTCTGAGTACAGATAATGTAGTAGATGTTACCTGCAGTCCTATGTAACACCACAGATAACACAGTGATAACTCTCTGAGTACAGATAATGTAGTAGATGTTACCTGCAGTCCTATGTAACACCACAGATAACACAGTGATAACTCTCTGAGTACAGAAAATGTAGTAGATGTCACCTGCAGTCCTATGTAACACCACAGATAACACAGTGATAACTCTCTGAGTACAGAAAATGTAGTAGATGTCACCTGCAGTCCTATGTAACACCACAGATAACACAGTGATAACTCTCTGAGTACATATAATGTAGTAGATGTCACCTGCAGTCCTATGTAACGCCACAGATAACACAGTGATAACTCTCTGAGTACAGAAAATGTAGTAGATGTCACCTGCAGTCCTATGTAACACCACAGATAACACAGTGATAACTCTCTGAGTACAGATAATGTAGTAGATGTCACCTGCAGTCCTATGTAACACCACAGATAACACAGTGATAACTCTCTGAGTACAGATAATGTACTAGATATCACCTGCAGTCCTATGTAACACCACAGATAACACATAGAAACATAGAAGATTGACGGCAGAAAAAGACCACCTAGTCCATCTAGTCTGCCATTTTATTATCCTTTTATTTTTATCTTAGGATAGATACATGTTTATCCCAGGCATGTTTAAATTCAGTTACTGTGGATGTATCAACCACCTCTGCTGGAAGTTTGTTCCAAGCTTCTACTACTCTTTCAGTGAAAAGAACACAGTGATAACTCTCTGAGTACAGATAATGTAGTAGATATTACCTGCAGTCCTATGTAACACCACAGATAACACAGTGATAACTCTCTGAGTACAGAAAATGTAGTAGATGTCACCTGCAGTCCTATGTAACACCACAGATAACACAGTGATAACTCTCTGAGTACAGATAATGTAGTAGATGTCACCTGCAGTCCTATGTAACACCACAGATAACACAGTGATAACTCTCTGAGTACAGATAATGTAGTAGATGTCACCTGCAGTCCTATGTAACACCACAGATAACACAGTGATAACTCTCTGAGTACAGATAATGTAGTAGATGTCACCTGCAGTCCTATGTAACACCACAGATAACACAGTGATAACTCTCTGAGTACAGATAATGTAGTAGACGTCACCTGCAGTCCTATGTAACACCACAGATAACACAGTGATAACTCTCTGAGTACAGATAATGTAGTAGATGTCACCTGCAGTCCTATGTAACACCACAGATAACACAGTGATAACTCTCTGAGTACAGATAATGTAGTAGATGTCACCTGCAGTCCTATGTAACACCACAGATAACACAGTGATAACTCTCTGAGTACAGATAATGTAGTAGACGTCACCTGCAGTCCTATGTAACACCACAGATAACACAGTGATAACTCTCTGAGTACAGATAATGTAGTAGATGTCACCTGCAGTCCTATGTAACACCACAGATAACACAGTGATAACTCTCTGAGTACAGATAATGTAGTAGACGTCACCTGCAGTCCTATGTAACACCACAGATAACACAGTGATAACTCTCTGAGTACAGATAATGTAGTAGACGTCACCTGCAGTCCTATGTAACACCACAGATAACACAGTGATAACTCTCTGAGTACAGATAATGTAGTAGATGTCACCTGCAGTCCTATGTAACACCACAGATAACACAGTGATAACTCTCTGAGTACAGATAATGTAGTAGATGTCACCTGCAGTCCTATGTAACACCACAGATAACACAGTGATAACTCTCTGAGTACAGAAAATGTAGTAGATGTCACCTGCAGTCCTACGTAACACCACAGATAACACAGTGATAACTCTCTGAGTACAGATAATGTAGTAGATGTCACCTGCAGTCCTATGTAACACCACAGATAACACAGTGATAACTCTCTGAGTACAGATAATGTAGTAGATGTTACCTGCAGTCCTATGTAACACCACAGATAACACAGTGATAACTCTCTGAGTACAGATAATGTAGTAGATGTTACCTGCAGTCCTATGTAACACCACAGATAACACAGTGATAACTCTCTGAGTACAGAAAATGTAGTAGATGTCACCTGCAGTCCTATGTAACACCACAGATAACACAGTGATACTCTCTGAGTACAGAAATGTAGTAGATGTCACCTGCAGTCCTATGTAACACCACAGATAACACAGTGATAACTCTCTGAGTACATAATAATGTAGTAGATGTCACCTGCAGTCCTATGTAACGCCACAGATAACACAGTGATAACTCTCTGAGTACAGAAAATGTAGTAGATGTCACCTGCAGTCCTATGTAACACCACAGATAACACAGTGAATAACTCTCTGAGTACAGATAATGTAGTAGATGTCACCTGCAGTCCTATGTAACACCACAGATAACACAGTGATAACTCTCTGAGTACAGATAATGTACTAGATATCACCTGCAGTCCTATGTAACACCACAGATAACACATAGAAACATAGAAGATTGACGGCAGAAAAAGACCACCTAGTCCATCTAGTCTGCCATTTTATTATCCTTTTATTTTTATCTTAGGATAGATACATGTTTATCGCCAGGCATGTTTAAATTCAGTTACTGTGGATGTATCAACCACCTCTGCTGGAAGTTTGTTCCAAGCTTCTACTACTCTTTCAGTGAAAAGAACACAGTGATAACTCTCTGAGTACAGATAATGTAGTAGATGTTACCTGCAGTCCTATGTAACACCACAGATAACACAGTGATAACTCTCTGAGTACAGAAAATGTAGTAGATGTCACCTGCAGTCCTATGTAACACCACAGATAACACAGTGGATAACTCTCTGAGTACAGATAATGTAGTAGATGTCACCTGCAGTCCTATGTAACACCACAGATAACACAGTGATAACTCTCTGAGTACAGATAATGTAGTAGATGTCACCTGCAGTCCTATGTAACACCACAGATAACACAGTGATAACTCTCTGAGTACAGATAATGTAGTAGATGTCACCTGCAGTCCTATGTAACACCACAGATAACACAGTGATAACTCTCTGAGTACAGATAATGTAGTAGACGTCACCTGCAGTCCTATGTAACACCACAGATAACACAGTGATAACTCTCTGAGTACAGATAATGTAGTAGACGTCACCTGCAGTCCTATGTAACACCACAGATAACACAGTGATAACTCTCTGAGTACAGATAATGTAGTAGATGTTACCTGCAGTCCTATGTAACACCACAGATAACACAGTGATAACTCTCTGAGTACAGATAATGTAGTAGACGTCACCTGCAGTCCTATGTAACACCACAGATAACACAGTGATAACTCTCTGAGTACAGATAATGTAGTAGACGTCACCTGCAGTCCTATGTAACACCACAGATAACACAGTGATAACTCTCTGAGTACAGATAATGTAGTAGATGTCACCTGCAGTCCTATGTAACACCACAGATAACACAGTGATAACTCTCTGAGTACAGATAAGGTAGAAGATGTCACCTGCAGTCCTATGTAACACCACAGATAACACAGTGATAACTCTCTGAGTACAGATAATGTAGTAGACGTCACCTGCAGTCCTATGTAACACCACAGATAACACAGGGATAACTGAGTACAGATAATGTAGTAGATGTCACCTGCAGTCCTATGTAACATCACAGATTTTCCTACAACACTTGATAAGAGCTATGTTGAAACGGTGTCTACCTGCTGCCACCACTAGAGGGCAATCTTTATACAACCACTATTCAGGTCAACATGTGCCATATCCATCTGTGTACAGATCGCCACCTAGTGGTGGAAACAGGCAGCTGCCATTTTTATTATTCCCCGACACAAGTCTTTGTACAGGTACATGAGGAGGTGGCTTCAGGTCATTGATGCTGATGGTTTCTTGAAAAAATAACATTTGATGATAGAATCACTTTAAGAATTTCCGAAAAATGGAGAATTCACGACAGATGTGGTGAGAAGTGAGGACGATGATTGCATTCAGATCATGAAGACGTCAACCATACAATAGACTCCCCGGGAGGAGACAGAACACGCCGCTCCATCACTTAATGGATCACTTAACAAAACTTCTTATGAGCAATCAGCTCCTCTGACATTTCTTCTGCAGAGCTGACATTTCTTACAGCGTGGAGACACCAGAAGTTACCTTACCCTGGGCGCCCATGAGAAGGAAGGGGGGGAGGTGGCCACCGGAGGGGACAATTATATTATATTCCGGACTACTGGACGATGGAGACGTGGAGATTAGGCCAAACACTGCAGCCTAGTGATAGGATTAGGTTCTATGTAGTAGTAGTGAGACAGAAGCTACATGTCAGAACACATGCATGCTCGGCCAATCCCAGAGTGCATGTGCATAGAGGTCAGACGTATTTATGACCACCTTTAGAGTTATCACCGTGGCAGATATTTATTTCTCTGCCTTATACTTTTGGCATTTTGATGTATTTGAATATCATTTTTTCATTATTTCCACATAATACACATCATTGAGAATCTCCGCTGACATTTGCGTAATAACATCAGAAAACGAAACACAAAAGATTGGAAAAATTTGAAAAATCACAGGTTTCGGGATCTAGTTCTTTTTGCAATTTTGTTTTACCGTTTTACCGTTTTTCTTCGATACTTTTGTTGTTCTTGCTGCTTTTTTGGTCATTTTATTTTCTCTTTCTTCTGTTTTAGATGCTCTTTTTGTTGTTTTATTTGATGTTGTTGTTATTCTATTTTTTCTTTTTGCTGTTTTGGTTGCACTTTTTGCTGTTTTCTGGTCTTTTTACAATTGTATTTGTTCCTGTTGTTTTTAAGCTGTTTGTTTCCCACATTATTTGCTCTTTTTGCTGTTTAGTTGCTAGTTTCACAGTTTTTTGCTGTTTTAATTGGTATTTTTACTGTTTTGACATTTTATTTGCTCTTTTTTACTGTTTTAGCGCGTATCTGATCCGCATTTTTTCTGGTCAGATGCGGAACCATTCACTTCAATGGAGCTGCACATTGTGTGTGGTCCACATCCGTATTTCAGGTTGGCAGCACCCGCAAATAAATAGAACATGTCCTATTATTGTCCATATTTTACAGATAAGGATAAGACTGTTCTATTAGGGGCAAAATGTTTAGTTCGGCAGAAGACACAAGGCCGTGTGCAAGAGCCCTTTGTCACTCTTTTTGATGTTTTAGGCCCCTTTCACACGACAGTATTTTTTTCGAACTCCGATCCGCATTTTTCACATGAAAAATGCGGACCCATTCATTTCTATGGGTCCGCAAAAAATACTGAGAGCATACGGTGTGCTGTCTGCACCCGTATGCCCGTTCCGTAGCCCCGCAAAAAAGATGGAACCTGTCCTATTCTTGTCCGCAAAACGGACAAGGATAGGCATTGTTACAATGGATCCGCAAAAAAAACGGATGCCATACGGACGGCATCCGTTTTTTTTGCGGATCCGCAATTTGCGGACCGCAAAACACAACGCTTGTGTGAAAGAGGCCTTAGATGGTCTTTCTGCTGTTTTATTTGCTCTTTTTGCTGTTTTAGTCACTGTTTTTGCTGTTATATTTAGTCTTTTTTATATGTAGATGCTCTTTTAGCAGTTTTCCACTTTTTTTTGCTGTTTTAGACATTAGATTTGCTCTTTTTCTATTTTAGTCACTCTTTTTGCTATTATATAGATTCTTTGGAAATTAATATTCAGCTGAGCAATGTCAGTGAATTACGGATGACACACGGATGGTAAAAACGGACACACGGATCAACCACGGATCATTCACGGACAGCTTCACGGATGAAACACGTATGCTTTTTTACGGACGTGACACTGACCCGGAAATGTGAACGAGGCCTTAGTCACTCTTTTTGCTGTTATATTTAGTATTTTATATGTAGATGCTCTTTTTGCGGTTTTGGGCATTATATTTGCCCTTTTTTCTCTTTTAGTTACTTTTTTGGCTGTTATATTTTGTATTTTATTACATGCAGATTTTTTTTTGCTGTTCTAATTGCTCTTTTTGCTGTTTTGGACATTATATTTGCTCTTCTTTCTGTTTTAGTTGATGTTTTTTGCTGTTTTAGTCGCTCTTTTTACAGCTCATTGAAAATAGTGGTCCCAAAAGCATCACACGTTAAATTGGAATGACTGACGGCGAACAGCTGCACTAAGGCTTCACGTGAAGGACGCTCAGCCCAGCCTCGTAATGCATACTAATCTGCGGAGATTATCGTCTGCATTGTGAGCTTCATTCCTAATCAGCGGCCAAATTAATTGATGCTAGCAGACAATGCCGTAAAGGTCTTGCAAAAACAAAGCTTTGGCCGCGAACACAGAGGAAGCAAAGCATTCTGGGAGAAACAATGGACAAAAAAAAAATCTAATGAACCAGCCGAGTGATGGAATTAATTCATCCATCACGAGCCTCACAATCTAGAAGGAGAGTCAAGTTCAAACACTGAGTGCATGGAATTGCTTAGAAATCAGCATTTGGCACTTGCCGGAGTCGTCCCATGTGACAGTCCCATGTATGATAATAAATGTAAGCTCCTTGCCCGCCAGGGTCCGATGAATTCCAGGGGCCATGTGTGCAATGGCTCCCAATTTATTTCATTTTGATAACGTTTCTATTGTTCGGGTATTCTCCTGTGAATGTTCCTCCATCTACACTGGAGAGAAGCCAACCTCCATTATCTGGACCTATTCATTGCCCAGCTTAACATGCAAGAAACACTGCGAAGACACACAAGAAATAATGGACCTCAACACATTCCGGAGGCTTTAGCTGCTGCAGACTGGTCTCACCTGCCCCATGCATAGAGTCCGGCACCAAACACAGACTAATAACATAACTGCTATCTGTAGATACACCATTAATGCATACAAGTAAGTGTAAAAATCATTCAAAGGGAAACAGTATACACATTATGAGGGAAGGTTTTCTCTAAATACCATTTCCTTTTTAGTCAAAGAGTCTTGTATCAAACTTCAGGGTGCAGCACAATTTCATACACTTGTTAATAAAAACTACTACCTACCTACAAGAATATAACTACTATAATACTGCTCCTATGTACAAGAATATAAACTACTATAATACTGCTCCTATGTACAAGAATATAACTACTATAATACTGCTCCTATGTACAAGAATATAACTACTATAATACTGCTCCTATGTACAAGAATATAACTACTATAATACTGCTCCTATGTACAAGAATATAACTACTATAATACTGCCTCCTATGTACAAGAATATAACTACTATAATACTGCTCCTATGTACAAGAATATAACTACTATAATACTGCTCCTATGTACAAGAATATAAACTACTATAATACTGCCTCCTATGTACAAGAATATAACTACTATAATACTGCTCCTATGTACAAGAATATAACTACTATAATACTGCCTATGTACAAGAATATAACTACTATAATACTGCTCCTATGTACAAGAATATAACTACTATAATACTGCTCCTATGTACAAGAATATAACTACTATAATACTGCTCCTATGTACAAGAATATAACTACTATAATACTGCTCCTATGTACAAGAATATAACTACTATAATACTGCCTCCTATGTACAAGAATATAACTACTATAATACTGCTCCTATGTACAAGAATATAACTACTATATAATACTGCTCCTATGTACAAGAATATAAACTACTATAATACTGCTCCTATGTACAAGAATATAACTACTATAATACTGCTCCTATGTACAAGAATATAAACTACTATAATACTGCTCCTATGTACAAGAATATAACTACTATAATACTGCTCCTATGTACAAGAATATAACTACTATAATACTGCTCCTATGTACAAGAATATAACTACTATAATACTGCTCCTATGTACAAGAATATAACTACTATAATACTGCTCCTATGTACAAGAATATAACTACTATAATACTGCCTCCTATGTACAAGAATATAACTATAATACTGCTCCTATGTACAAGAATATAACTACTATAATACTGCTCCTATGTACAAGAATATAACTACTATAATACTGCTCCTATGTACAAGAATATAACTACTATAATACTGCTCCTATGTACAAGAATATAACTACTATAATACTGCTCCTATGTACAAAGAATATAACTACTATAATACTGCTCCTATGTACAAGAATATAACTACTATAATACTGCTCCTATGTACAAGAATATAACTACTATAATACTGCTCCTATGTACAAGAAATATAACTACTATAATACTGCTCCTATGTACAAGAATATAACTACTATAATACTGCTCCTATGTACAAGAATATAACTACTATAATACTGCTCCTATGTACAAGAATATATAACTACTATAATACTGCTCCTATGTACAAGAATATAACTACTATAATACTGCTCCTATGTACAAGAATATAACTACTATAATACTGCTTCCTATGTACAAGAATATAACTACTATAATACTGCTCTATGTACAAGAATATAACTACTATAATACTGCTCCTATGTACAAGAATATAACTACTATAATACTGCTCCTATGTACAAGAATATAACTACTATAATACTGCTCCTAATATACAAGAATATGACTACTATAATACTGCTCTATGTACAGAGAATATAACTACTATAATACTGCTCCTATATACAAGAATATGACTACTATAATACTGCTCCTATGTACAAGAATATAACTACTATAATACTGCTCCTAGTACAAGAATATAACTACTATAATACTGCTCCTATGTACAAGAATATATACTATAATACTGCTCCTATGTCAAGAATATAACTACTATAATACTGCTCCTATGTAAAGAATATAACTACTAATAATACTGCTCCTATTACAAGAATATAACTACTATAAATACCGCTCCTATGTACAAGAATATACTACTATAATACTGCTCCTATGTACAAGAATATAACTACTATAAATACTGCTCCTATGTACAAGAATATAACTACTATAATACTGCCTCCTATGTACAAGAATATAACTACTATAATACTGCTCCTATGTACAAGAATATAACTACTATAATACTGCTCCTATGTACAAGAATATAACTACTATAATACTGCTCCTATGTACAAGAATATAACTACTATAAATACTGCTCCTATGTACAAGAATATAACTACTATAATACTGCTCCTATGTACAAGAATATAACTACTATAATACTGCTCCTATGTACAAGAATATAACTACTATAATACTGCTCCTATGTACAAGAATATAACTACTATAATTACTGCTCCTATGTACAAGAATATAACTACTATACTATAATACTGCTCCTATGTACAAGAATATAACTACTATAATACTGCTCCTATGTACAAGAATATAACTACTATAATACTGCTCCTATGTACAAGAATATAACTACTATAATACTGCCTCCTATGTACAAGAATATAACTACTATAATACTGCCTCCTATGTATCTACCAAGAATATAACTACTATAATACTGCTCCTATGTACAAGAATATAACTACTATAATACTGCTCCTATGTACAAGAATATAACTACTATAATACTGCCTCTTGTGTACAAGAATATACCTACTATAATACTGCTCCTATGTACAAGAATATAATTACTATAATACTGCTCCTATGTACAAGAATATAACTACTATAATACTGCTCCTATGTACAAGAATATAACTACTATAATACTGCTCCTATGTACAAAGAATATAACTACTATAATACTTGCTCCTATGTACAAGAATATAACTACTATAATACTGCTCCTATGTACAAGAATATAACTACTATAATACTGCTCCTATGTACAAGAATATAACTACTATAATACTGCTCCTATGTACAAGAAATATAACTACTATAATACTGCTCCTATGTACAAGAATATAACTACTTATAATACTGCTCTATGTTACAAGAATATAACTACTATAATACTGCTCCTATGTACAAGAATATAACTACTATAATACTGCTCCTATGTACAAGAATATAACTACTATAATCTGCTCCTATGTACAAGGAAATAATAACTACTATAATACTGCTCCTATGTACAAGAATATAACTACTATAATACTGCTCCTATGTACAAGAATATAACTATATAATACTGCTCCTATGTAAAGAATATAACTACTATAATACTGCTCCTATGTACAAGAATATAACTACTATAATACTGCTCCTATGTACAAGAATATAACTACTATAATACTGCTCCTATGTACAAGAATATAAACTACTATAATACTGCTCCTATGTACAAGAATATAACTACTATAATACTGCTCCTTGTTACAAGAATATAACCTATATAATACTGCTCCTATGTACAAGAATATAACTTACTATAATACTGCTCCTTATGTACAAGAAAATACTACTATAATACTCTCCTATGTACAAGAATATAATACTATAATACTGCTCCTATGTACAAGAATTAACTACTATAATACTGTCCTATGTACAAGAATATAACTACTTAATACTGCTCCTATTAAGAAACTACTATAATACTGCTCCTATGTACAAGAATATAACTACTATAATACTGCCTCCTATGTACAAGAATATAAACTACTATATAATACTGCTCCTATGTACAAGAATATAACTACTATAATACTGCTCCTATGTACAAGAATATAAACTACTATAATACTGCTCCTATGTACAAGAATATAACTACTATAAATACTGCCTCCTATGTACAAGAATATAACTACTATAATACTGCTCCCTATGTACAAGAAATATAAACTACTATAATACTGCTCCTATGTACAAGAATATAACTACTATAATACTGCCTCCTATGTACAAGAATATAACTACTATAATACTGCTCCTATGTACAAGAATATAACTACTATAATACTGCTCCTATGTACAAGAATATAACTACTATAATATACTGCTCTCCTATGTACAAGAATATAACTACTATAATACTGCCTCCTATGTACAAGAATATAACTACTATAATACTGCTCCTATGTACAAGAATATAATGACTATAATACTTGCTCCTATGTACAAGAATATAACTACTATAATACTGCTCCTATGTACAAGAATATAACTACAATAATACTGCTCCTATGTACAAGAATATAACTACGATAATACTGCTCCTATGTACAAGAACATAACTACTATAACACTGCCCACTATGTACAAGAATATAACTACTATAATACTGCCTCCTATGTACAAGAATATAACTGCTATAATACTGCTCCTATGTACAAGAATATAACTACTATAATACTGCTCCTATGTACAAAAATATAACTACTATAATACTGCTCTTGTGTACAAGAATATAACTACTATAATACTGCCTGCTATGTACAAGAAAATAACTACTATAATACTACCTCCTATGTACAAGAATATAACTACTATAATACTGCCTCTTGTGTACAAGAATATAACTACAATAATACTGCTCCTATGTACAAGAATTTAATTACTATAATACTGCTCCTGTGTACAAGAATATAACTACTATAATACTGCCTCCTATGTACAAGAATATAACTACTATAATACTGCTCCTATGTACAAGAATATAACTACTATAATACTGCTCCTATGTACAAGAATATAACTACTATAATACTGCTCCTATGTACAAGAATATAACTACTATAATACTACCTGCTATGTACAAGAATATAACTACTATAATACTGCTCCTATGTACAAGAATATAACTACTATAATACTGCTCCTATGTACAAGAATATAACTACTATAATACATGTGGTGTAAATAAAGCCTCTCTTCCTCCTCAGTTCTTTGGTATACACAGATCAGCGGTATTATATATTTTAGGTCTTGTTCTGGGCAGTGTAATGACATTACTATCATGATAACTCTCCTCTATAATGTATGCTGCTGTCATTTATACTGATGTGCTGAACAATGTTATAATAATGAAGGCTCCAGAAGAGAGAAATGATTTATTGAGTGACTCTCCTGCAGGACCCCTCAGGTCAGACACGCGGTACCACATGCTGCTCCAGGCACGAGACGCACAATTGTCATGTGATATACGCTGTTTTGTCCAGAAATTTATATAATTATGATAGCACATTATCCAATTAACAGGGCCATTCAGTGCTCAAATAATACTGCCATTCAGTCCTCAGATAATACTGTCATATAGTACTCAAGTAATACTGTCATATGGTACTTGTATAATACTGTTGTGCAGTACTCAAATGATACTACCATAATAGCCTCAAATAATACTGCCATGTAGTTCTTAAATATCACTGTCATTCAGTGCTTAACTAAAACTGTCCTACATTACTAAATTAATACTGTCATATATAACTTAAGAAATACTGTCATACGGTACTCTGTCTTATATTATGCAACTATTAATGTCATACAGTAGTCAAATAGTACTGTCATGCGGACCATACAGTATTCTAAAAGTACTGTTGTACAGTACTTAAATAATACTGCCATAATGGGCTCAAATAATACTGCCATAGAATGATAAAGTACAATCTGAAATAATTCTGTTATGTACTTCTCCGGTAATACTGACTTATGGTAATCAAATAATACTGTTGTACAATACTCAAATAATACCGCCACAATGGGTTCAACCACAATAGGTTGTGTTGAAATAATACTGCTATACTAACATGCAATACTCAAATAATACTATAACATGCCCAAATACTACTTCTATACAGGGCTAAAATAATAAATACAGCACCCAACTTATACTGTATGTCATACAGTACTGAAATTATACTTCCATAATACTGTCAAGTAATACTGCTGCCATATAATGCTGAAATAATACTGTCATTCAGTCCTCAACTGTCATACAGTACTTAATGAATACTGTCATACAGTTCTGAAATAATACTACAATAAGAGACACAAATAATACTACCATAATGTGCTCGAATACTTCCATAAAGTGCTGAAATAATTCTACCCTACAGTACTCAAGTAATACCATCATGCAGTGCTCAAATAATACTATAATATGCTCAAATTCTATTTCCATACAGTACCCATGTTAAGCCTCATTCACACGTCCGTGTCCGTGCTCAAATCCGTGAGCAGGAGGTCAGTGAGGCATCCGTGAAGCTGTCCGTGAAGGATCCGTGTTGGGTCCGTTTGTCCGTTTTTTGCTGTCCGTGTTGCATCCGTGTTTCTCTGACAGTGAACAGCTGAAAAATAATGTATTTACAGTGCCTTGCGAAAGTATTCAGCCCCCTGGAACTTTTCACCCTTTTACCACATTTCAGGCTTCAAACAAAAAGATATAACATTTTACATTTTTGGTGAAGAATCAACAACAAGTGGGTCACAATTGTGAAGTGGAACGAAATTTATTGGATCATTTAAACTTTTTTTGTAATAATAAAACTGAAAAGTGGGGCGTGCAAAATTATTCGTCCCATTTCCTTTCAGTCCAGAAGTTGATCTCTGATCTCTGAATGATCCAATGTCGTCCTAAATGACTGATGAAGCTACATAGAATCCACCTGTGTGTAATCAAGTCTCCGTATAAATGCACCTGCTCTGTGATAGTCTCAGGGTTCTGCATCATGAAGACCAAGGAACACACCAGGCAGGTCCTGATACTGTTGTGGAGAAGTTTAAAGCTGGATTTGGAGACCAAAAGATTTCCCAAGCTTTAAACATCCCAAGGAGCACTGTGCAAGCGTCATATTGAAATGGAAGGAGGATCAGTCCACTGCAAATCTACCAAGACCCGGCCGTCCCTCTAAACAAGGAGAAGACTGATCAGAGATGCAGCCAAGAGGCCCATGATCACTCTGGATGAACTGCAGAGATCTACAGCTGAGGTGGGAGAGTCTGTCCATAGGACAACAATCAGTCCAACACTTCACAAATCTGCCCTTTATGGAAGAGTGGCAAGAAGAAAGCCATTTCTCAAAGATATCCATAAAAAGTCTGGTTTACAGTTTGCCACAAGCCACCTGGGAGACACCAAACATGTGGAAGAAGGGGCTCTGCTCAGATGAAACCAAAATCCAACTTTTTGGAAACAATGCAAAACGATATGTTTGGTGTAAAAGCAACACAGCTCATCCCCCTGAACACACCATCCCCACTGTCAGACATGGTGGTGGCAGCATCATGGTTTGGGCCTGCTTTTCATCAGCAGGGACAGGGCAGATGGTTAAAACTGATGGGAAGATGGATGGAGCCAAATACAGGACCATTCTGGATGAAAACCTGTTGGAGTCTGCAAAAGACCTGAGACTAGGACGGAGATTTATCTTCCAACAAGACAATGATCCTAAACATAAAGCAAAATCTACAATGGAATGGTTCATAAATAAAGATCTCCAGGTCTTAGAATGGCCAAGTCACAGTCCAGACCTGAATCCAATGGAGAATATGTGGAAAGAGCTGAAAACTGCTGTTCACAAACGTCTCCATCCAACCTCAAAGAGCTCCAGCTGTTTTGCAAGGAAGAATGGGCAAGAATTTCAGTCTCTAGATGTGTAAAACTGATAGAGACATCCCCCAAGAGACCGCAGCTCAGAGGCGTAGCTAGAGGTTCAGCACAGGGGGGGCGAAACATACTTGAGTGGGCCCCCCACTTATTGGCTTCCCAAACGCATGTTTCCAACTTCACAGGCACATACTACTAGTTGTGGTTATAATATTGTATTAGAAAGATGACTGTATAAACTGCAAGATCGTCTATGCTGCTAAGTACAGTACAATAGACTTTCTACATACCCTAGTCTAAATACTCTACCACATAATGCAGTACAATATAGGAGTAATAGGAGTAAAAAACAAGGGGACTCCTATGTTAAAGGAAACGTGTCCCCAGTTTTTAAATCACTCCCCTGCCCCCATCAGACCTCAGATCAGCTTAATGTGCCCCCATCAGACCTCAGATCAGCTTAATGTGCCCCCATCAGACCTCAGATCAGCTTAATGTGCCCCCATCAGGCCTCAGATCAGCTTAATGTGCCCCCATCAGACCTCAGATCAGCGTATTGTGCCCCATCAGACCTCAGATCAGCGTATTGTGCCCCATCAGACCTTAGATCAGCGTATTGTGCCCCCATCAGACCTCAGATCAGCTTAATGTGCCCCCATCAGACCTCAGATCAGCGTATTGTGCCCCATCAAACCTCAGATCTGCATATTGTGCCCCCATCAGACCTCAGATCAGCGTATTGTGCCCCCATCAGACCTCAGATCAGCTTAATGTGCCCCCATCAGACCTCAGATCAGCGTATTGTGCCCCATCAAACCTCAGATCAGCCTATTGTGCCCCCATCAGACCTCAGATCAGCGTATTGTGCCCCCATCAGACCTCAGATCAGCGTATTGTGCCCCCATCAGACCTCAGATCAGCGTATCGTGCCCCCATCAGACCTCAGATCAGCTTAATGTGCCCCCATCAGACCTCAGATCAGCGTATTGTGCCCCATCAAACCTCAGATCTGCATATTGTGCCCCCATCAGACCTCAGATCAGCTTAATGTGCCTTCATCAGACCTCAGATCAGCGTATTGTGCCCCATCAATCCTCAGATCTGCATATTGTGCCCCCATCAGACCTCAGATCAGCGTATTGTGCCCCCATCAGACCTCAGATCAGCTTAATGTGCCCCCATCAGACCTCAGATCAGCGTATTGTGCCCCATCAAACCTCAGATCAGCCTATTGTGCCCCCCATCAGACCTCAGATCAGCGTATTGTGCCCCCATCAGACCTCAGATCAGCGTATTGTGCCCCCATCAGACCTCAGATCAGCGTATCGTGCCCCCATCAGACCTCAGATCAGCGTATCGTGCCCCCATCAGACCTCAGATCAGCGTATTGTGCCCCATCAAACCTCAGATCTGCATATTGTGCCCCCATCAGACCTCAGATCAGCGTATTGTGCCCCATCAGACCTTAGATCAGCGTATTGTGCCCCCATCAGACCTCAGATCAGCTTAATGTGCCCCCATCAGTACAGTACAATAGACTTTCTACATACCCTAGTCTAAATACTCAACCACATAATGCAGTACAATATAGGAGTAATAGGAGTAAAAAACAAGGGGACTCCTATGTTAAAGGAAACGTGTCCCCAGTTTTTACATCACTCCCCTGCCCCCATCAGACCTCAGATCAGCTTAATGTGCCCCCATCAGACCTCAGATCAGCTTAATGTGCCCCCATCAGACCTCAGATCAGCTTAATGTGCCCCCATCAGACCTCAGATCAGCTTAATGTGCCCCCATCAGACCTCAGATCAGCGTATTGTGCCCCATCAGACCTCAGATCAGCGTATTGTGCCCCATCAGACCTCAGATCAGCCTATTGTGCCCCCCATCAGACCTCAGATCAGCGTATTGTGCCCCCATCAGACCTCAGATCAGCGTATTGTGCCCCCATCAGACCTCAGATCAGCGTATCGTGCCCCATCAGACCTCAGATCAGCTTAATGTGCCCCCATCAGACCTCAGATCAGCGTATTGTGCCCCCATCAGACCTCAGATCAGCTTAATGTGCCCCCATCAGACCTCAGATCAGCGTATTGTGCCCCATCAAACCTCAGATCTGCATATTGTGCCCCATCAGACCTCAGATCATCGTATTGTGCCCCCATCAGACCTCAGATCAGCTTAATGTGCCCCCATCAGACCTCAGATCAGCGTATTGTGCCCCATCAAACCTCAGATCTGCATATTGTGCCCCCATCAGACCTCAGATCAGCGTATTGTGCCCCCATCAGACCTCAGATCAGCCCACCCAGCCACATAAGATAAAAATAAAAAACCTTTCTTACCTGTTCTGCGCTGCGGCTGCCCTCCGGTCCGTGCTCCGCTCTCTTCCCTGGCCCGCGCACACTATGACCTGACGCTTTTGAAGTTTTTAGAAATCCAACTTTTTGGATTATTTTCTATTCATAGTTCTGGAAATTCTTACGATAGCGCTACAAAAACAATGCACTCATGGATCAAGGAGCCACTAAATTTGAGCACTAGACCACCAGGGCATAACAGATACTAATTATGACACTGGACCACAGGGGCCCGGAAACTAACCAAAGGGGTCATCAATGTCTGGGTATCATGGCTCAAAGCCAACTGGGTAATTCCTTCAAGAGTTTCTACATGGCTGCCTTCTTCCAAAAACAGCGCCACACCTGTACTTGGGTTGTGCCTGGTACTGCAGTTCGCCTGGTTTGATATGAATGAAGCGCAGCCGCAAGACCACACACAACCTGTGGACAGGTGTGGCGCTGTTTTTGGAAGCCTATGGATGGAGCCACATCTGTGGACAGGTGTGGCGCTGTTTTTGGAAGCCTGTGGATGGAGCCACAGCTATGGAAACGTGTGGCGCTGTTTCTGGAAGCCTGTGGATGGAGCCACAGCTGTGGACAGGTGTGGCGCTGTTTTTGAAAGCCTGTAGATGCAGCCACAGCTGTGGACAGGTGTGGCACTCTTTTTGGAAGCCTATGGATGGAGCCACATCTGTGGACAGGTGTGGTGCTGTTTTTGGAAGCCTGGAGATAGAGCCACAGCTATGGAAACGTGTGGCGCTGTTTCTGGAAGCCAGTGGATGGAGCCACAGCTGTGGACAGGTGTGGCGCTGTTTTTGAAAGCCTGTAGATGCAGCCACAGCTGTGGACAGGTGTGGCACTCTTTTTGGAAGCCTGTGGATGGAGCCACAGCTGTGGACAGGTGTGGCGCTGTTTTTGGAAGCCTGTGGATGGAGCAATGTAGCCACAGCTGTGGACAGGTGTTTTTGGAAGCCTGGGGATGGAGCGATCTTACCACTTGTCAACATTTCGTAACATACTTATACTGAGATCAGATTACCAGTTGCATGCTACGGCAGCACTAAAATAGGGCAATTACGTAAAAAACTGCAATATTACCTGCAGGGAGATAAAATAAATATTTCCAGTGATTCATTTGTCAGATCGATTCTACAAGGTCAAGAAACTTCATAAAACGAGCATATTTACATATCTGTCCGAAGCCGCGTCAGCCGTCATCATGACTCCAGGCACTAATTGATATCATGTGTGTACCATTATAATTAACACAACCGCGTGTGTGCGGTGTAGAGGAGCAGAGCGCAATGGACAGGCTGTAACCCTGTGATGACTGGACCTGGTTTATTGGTTTCAAAACGTTAGTAGTAGTACCATCCACACTGCTCCAACAGTACTGCCATCTACACTGCTCCGATAGTAGTGCCATCTACACTGCTCCGATAGTACAGCTACCTACACTGCTCCGATAATAGTGCCATCTACACTGCTCCGATAGTAGTGCCATCTACACTGCTCCGATAGTAGTGCCATCTACACTGCTCCGATAGTACAGCTACCTACACTGCTTCAGTAGTATTGCCATCTACACTGCTCCGATAATAGTGCCATCTACACTGCTCCGATAGTAGTGCCATCTACACTGCTCCGATAGTAGTGCCATCTACACTTCTCCAATAGTAGTGCCATCTACACTGCTCCGATAGTACAGCTACCTACACTGCTCCGATAGTAGTGCCATCTACACTGCTCCGATAGTAGTGTCATCTACACTGCTCCGATAGTACAGCTACCTACACTGCTTCAGTAGTATTGCCATCTACACTGCTCCGATAGTAGTGCCATCTACACTGCTCCGATAGTAGTGCCATCTACACTGCTCCGATAGTAGTGCCATCTACACTTCTCCAATAGTAGTGCCATCTACACTGCTCTGATAGTACAGCTACCTACACTACTCCAGTAGTATTGAAATCTACACTGCTCCAATAGTAGTGCCATCTACACTGCTACGATAGTAGTGTCATCCACACTGCTCCAATAGTAGTGTCATCCACACTGCTCCAATAGTAGTGTCATCCACACTGCTCAAATAGTAGTGTCATCCACACTGCTCAAATAGTAGTGCCATCTACACTGCTCAAATAGTAGTGCCATCTACACTGCTCAAATAGTAGTGCCATCTACACTGCTCCGATAGTAGTGTCATCCACACTGCTCCAGTAGTAGTGCCATCTACACTGCTCCAATAGTAGTGCCATCTACACTGCTCAAATAGTAGTGCCATCTACACTGCTCCGATAGTAGTGCCATCTACACTG
This sequence comes from Rhinella marina, assembly GCA_900303285.1. NCBI lineage: Eukaryota > Metazoa > Chordata > Amphibia > Anura > Bufonidae > Rhinella > Rhinella marina. Next base: position 99,050 of record ONZH01022265.1, read on the forward strand.
CTCCGATAGTAGTGCCATCTACACTGCTCCGATAGTACAGCTACCTACACTACTCCAGTAGTATTGAAATCTACACTGCTCCAATAGTAGGGCCATCTACACTGCTCCGATAGTAGTGTCATCCACACTGCTCCAGTAGTAGTGCCATCTACACTGCTCCAATAGTAGTGCCATCTACACTGCTCAAATAGTAGTGCCATCTACACTGCTCCGATCGTAGTGCCATCTACACTGCTCCGATAGTAGTGCCATCTACCACTGCTCCGATAGTAGTGCCATCTACACTTCTCCAATAGTAGTGCCATCTACACTGCTCCGATAGTAGTGTCATCCACACTGCTCCGATAATAGTGCAATCTACACTGCTCCGATAGTAGTGCCATCTACACTGCTCCAATAGTAGTGTCATCCACACTGCTCCAATAGTAGTGTCATCCACACTGCTCCGATAGTAGTGTCATCCACACTGCTCCAGTAGTAGTGCCATCTACACTGCTCCAATAGTAGTGTCATCCACACTGCTCCAATAGTAGTGTCATCCACACTGCTCAAATAGTAGTGTCATCCACACTGCTCAAATAGTAGTGCCATCTACACTGCTCAAATAGTAGTGCCATCTACACTGCTCCGATAGTAGTGTCATCCACACTGCTCCAGTAGTACTGCCATCTACACTGCTCCAATAGTAGTGCCATCTACACTGCTCCGATAGTACAGCTACCTACACTGCTCCGATAGTAGTGCCATCTACACTGCTCCGATAGTAGTGTCATCTACACTGCTCCGATAGTACAGCTACCTACACTGCTTCAGTAGTATTGCCATCTACACTGCTCCGATAGTAGTGCCATCTACACTGCTCCGATAGTAGTGCCATCTACACTGCTCCGATAGTAGTGCCATCTACACTTCTCCAATAGTAGTGCCATCTACACTGCTCTGATAGTACAGCTACCTACACTACTCGAGTAGTATTGAAATCTACACTGCTCCAATAGTAGTGCCATCTACACTGCTCCGATAGTAGTGTCATCCACACTGCTCCAATAGTAGTGTCATCCACACTGCTCCAATAGTAGTGTCATCCACACTGCTCAAATAGTAGTGCCATCTACACTGCTCAAATAGTAGTGCCATCTACACTGCTCAAATAGTAGTGCCATCTACACTGCTCCGATAGTAGTGTCATCCACACTGCTCCAGTAGTAGTGCCATCTACACTGCTCCAATAGTAGTGCCATCTACACTGCTCAAATAGTAGTGCCATCTACACTGCTCCGATAGTAGTGCCATCTACACTGCTCCGATAGTAGTGCCATCTACACTGCTCCGATAGTACAGCTACCTACACTACTCCAGTAGTATTGAAATCTACACTGCTCCAATAGTAGTGCCATCTACACTGCTCCGATAGTAGTGTCATCCACACTGCTCCATGCTCCAATAGTAGTGCCATCTACACTGCTCAAATAGTAGTGCCATCTACACTGCTCCGATAGTAGTGCCATCTACACTGCTCCGATAGTAGTGCCATCTACACTGCTCCGATAGTAGTGCCATCTACACTTCTCCAATAGTAGTGCCATCTACACTGCTCCGATAGTAGTGTCATCCACACTGCTCCGATAATAGTGCAATCTACACTGCTCCGATAGTAGTGCCATCTACACTGCTCCAATAGTAGTGTCATCCACACTGCTCCAATAGTAGTGTCATCCACACTGCTCAAATAGTAGTGTCATCCACACTGCTCAAATAGTAGTGCCATCTACACTGCTCCGATAGTAGTGTCATCCACACTGCTCCAGTAGTAGTGCCATCTACACTGCTCCAATAGTAGTGCCATCTACACTGCTCAAATAGTAGTGCCATCTACACTGCTCCGATAGTAGTGCCATCTACACTGCTCCGATAGTAGTGCCATCTACACTGCTCCGATAGTAGTGCCATCTACACTTCTCCAATAGTAGTGCCATCTACACTGCTCCGATAGTAGTGTCATCCACACTGCTCCGATAATAGTGCAATCTACACTGCTCCGATAGTAGTGCCATCTACACTGCTCCAATAGTAGTGTCATCCACACTGCTCCAATAGTAGTGTCATCCACACTGCTCAAATAGTAGTGCCATCTACACTGCTCCGATAGTAGTGTCATCCACACTGCTCCAGTAGTAGTGCCATCTACACTGCTCCAATAGTAGTGTCATCCACACTGCTCCAATAGTAGTGTCATCCACACTGCTCAAATAGTAGTGTCATCCACACTGCTCAAATAGTAGTGCCATCTACACTGCTCCGATAGTAGTGCCATCTACACTGCTCAAATAGTAGTGCCATCTACACTGCTCCGATAGTAGTGCCATCTACACTGCTCCAATAGTAGTGTCATCTACACTGCTCCGATAGTAGTGTCATCCACACTGCTCCAGTAGTAGTGCCATCTACACTGCTCCGATAGTAGTGTCATCCACACTGCTCCAGTAGTAGTGCCATCTACACTGCTCCGATAGTAGTGTCATCCACACTGCTCCAGTAGTAGTGCCATCTACACTGCTCCGATAGTAGTGTCATCCACACTGCAGTAGGTGGTAGGTGAACTGCAGCAGTTCTGTGTGTTACACAAAAGCCTAGATCTTCACTGCAGATGTCATTGTAATGTGGTGGTTGATATCTGCAGCCCACATAAAATGGCCTAATAGGATTCCAAAAATTCCCAAAGGAGAAGAGGTTATATAAGCTGAGTGAGGTCCCAGACTGAGAGCTATATCATGGAAAAAGCATGGCTCACAGCCACGCAGAGGATTTCAGGAGTGTTCTCTGAGCTATGAGTGTTATATATGCAGGCTGCACCGGAGATGTCACTTCCCCATAATTACTGATGTGTTGTAGATTGTCATGTTGTAGAACACAATGCTCCCATCTCTCCTGCTATGTAATGCCGCCTAGTGTATATCACATTATTCCTCAAGGTCTCTCCACCCACATTTGTCTCAGTCGTGGAGCACTTAGTCTTCCATACAAAGATAATGGCTGTGAACATCTGCTCTGTTCACATGAGGACACAGAGGAGCACAGGATCCGGAGAAGAGCACAGAACATGGATCAGTCACAGTATATGGAGCCAGGAGACAGGGAGGTCCAGTCACCGACAATGACACCGGGGAGGGCACCTTATGGGCACCAGAGTCCAATAACGTGAAGCAGATATCACACTAGAGCGTCTCCTAAGAAATGGTGGATTGTGGGAGAGAATTATAGGAGGTGACCGTCCTCTACTGGAATATGAGAGAAGAATACCTGGAAACCTTCAAGTGATTGAGTGGAGACTTACTAAGTATAAACTGCTGGTGGTGCTTCGCCAATGATCACACAAAATGGTACCCCCTTTATTTTGGGTTCTGGAGCAGGGTATATGTGGAGGCAGGGTCACCTTAAAGAAGAACTCCTGCAAAAATTTTTATTCTCTGACCTGTTACAAAGGTGCATGATATAATCTGTAGTGAATGCAATATTTTCATCAATGAGTGTAATTGAGAGGTATCCCCTCTCTTCTCTCTCTTCTTAGTGTAGCTGGGTCATGTGACCAACTCTCTGACCTCCAACTGACCCAGGACAGGAAGCCAGTCACTGCTCTATTCATTCCTATGAGACTGAAAGTGAGGCTCCCATAGGAATGCATAGAGAATTAGACTTCCTGTCCACACATGGACAGATGCTGTGTCAGTTGGTGAGTCTGATTCCTAGTAACATAACACAGATGAGAAACATCAGGGAGATATAACTCACAAATATAGAGAAAATTACATTTACTACAGATTACATCATGTACATTTCTAGCAGGACATGGAATAACATTTTTGTTGGAGTTCTTCTTTAATGCTGGGTGGCATCTCCCCTTGCTGTGGTACAGTTGGGCACTGTGGTGGGTAGCGCTCATAGATCCTCCTGTAGTAATTCCAAGCTTTTTCAACCTGGTCCTGTAGTTTAGCTGGTTATTGGCTGCTTCGCGGGGAGATCCATTGCCCCATCCAGTGCCAGACATTCTTGAGGGAGAGTTCTGATGATGGAGCTGGTCCGGGGAGCCGCTGGATACCCTGAAGCAGGAGTGGACTGGGAACTTAAAGTGGCCCTGGAAAAAATACTAAAAGTGGCCCCATTTTGTACTCGGGTCCAAATTGATGGAAGAAAAGGCCAGCAATACTATATTGTGGCACATTATACCACCCCAACAGAGCAAAATACAACAACCCATCACAAAATACTGCCATCAGCACAAAACACATCCCCAAAAACTTCCATTGGCCGGCCGTGAGGAGGGCGCAGGTGGCCCCTTGGGCATCGGCCCACCGGGAAATTTCCCTGTAAGGTCTATGGCCAATCCGCCCCTGCCCTGAAGGGTACATTCTGTAGTGCAGGCAGTTTGTTGGCGGCAGTATCTTGTTGGAATACCACATCGCCTAACTGAGTCAAAAAAAGGCAGTAGGACTGGTTCCACGATGTCCTAGACATACTGAGAACTGGTCAATGTTCCCTCCACAAGCACCAAAGGAAAAATGGGCATGTAATCTGGTGGCGCCCCACACCAGAATACCTGGTGTTGGTCGTGTGTGTCTCCACACTATGCATGATGGCAGTAGAACTGGTTCCATGGTGTCCTGGACATACCAAAGGCTAGTCAATGTTCCCTTTGTGAATACTAGACGGGAACTGCCATGGAGTCTACTGGCGTCCCACACCATGGGGTTGGTCTTGAGTGTCTCCACACTATGTATGATGACATTAGGCGTTCTCCAGCTCCAGCCATCATTAGTACCAACCTGCTTTCTTCATTAAACACTACTGTTTGTCATTGGTGGCCACATCAGAGTTCACAGGAGGGCTGGAGAGTGCCCACTGCCATCATGCATAGTGCGGGCTCACTCAAAACCAACACCAGCTTCCATGATGTGGGGCATGAGTTGATTTCATGGCCATTTCTATCTAGTACTCGTGGACCAGACTTCAATATGTCCAGAACACCATGAAACCAGTTCTACTGCCATCATATATAGTGTGGAGACACAAGGGACCACCATCAGGAGTCATATTGGGAAGCTCCATTAGATTCTATGGCGGTTCCTGTTTAGTACATGGTGTCATGGTATAGGGCAGCTACTATGGCCAATTCCATCTTCTACAATGTGATCATATAGGGACGTAGGTCCAGATAGATACATCTTGAGTGCTATCCCTCTACCTTTGCTCATTGGGACCAGCTCGCTCTCTTTGATATGCTCACTTCGATATATTGATGTATGCTATTATTTGCTTATCACGAGGTAATACTTATATAAGGATATGCCTGTTGACTGTGTGTAGGGTGTTTGCATGTCTCCGATCCTGAAGAAGAACCAGTGGTCAAAAACGTTGATACCGTCTACCTCTACAACACTGCATGTAAGGCCGCATTCAGACGGCCGTAGTATTGCGGGTTCGCAAAAATGCGGACCCGCAATACCACGTATGCCGCCTGGCGTGTGTTCCTCAATTTGCGAGACACACGGCCGGGCGTCCCATTGAAAATGCCTAGGCTTGTCCGCTGTTGTGGACAAGTATAGGACATGTTCTATGTTTTCTTGCTGAGCTGCGGCTCGGCAAGATCACAAGCCGGCCATAGAAGTGAACGGGCCTGCACCTATTCAGCAATGTTGCAGAATAAATGCGGACTCGTTCACACGGTCCTTAATCTAATGAAATATCAAATAAATAACTTCGGTAGGCCTGGAGCGCCATTGACTCTTTACAGTCTTCTTGGTAACAATTGAAGAAGAGGCACACAGCGCACAGTTACTGACGTGGCTTCTGTTACCACATCCTTGTAAATGTTTCTGATGTTTCTATAATTAATTTTTTTCTTGAGGAAATGTTTAATATAGAAATAATTATTTATGTATTGGAGTGCTATGAAGAACTAGTGCGCAGCCTTCTGATTACACACTGATTAATTGCTCATTTACATATAAACAAGCTGATTAAGCAGAATCCAATACTGTGACAGAAGTAGAAATAACAGTGCGGCAAATATAAATAACAGGAAAAACACAATCACAAAATCCACGGCCCCAGTGCAGTCACCAGATGTCACGCCAGATGTGTACCATTGTAGATGCACCTACTGTACTCCAGATGTATGTAATCCTGTCTGCATGGAAAATTACTAATCATAGCATCTATACCTTACATAGACAGGAGCAGTATTATAGTAGTTATATTCTTGTACATAGGAGCAGTATTATAGTAGTTATATACCTGTACATAGGAGACAGTATTATAGTAGTTATATTCTTGTACATAGGAGCAGTATTATAGTAGTTATATACCTGTACATAGGAGACAGTATTATAGTAGTTATATTCTTGTACATAGGAGCAGTATTATAGTAGTTATATTCTTGTACATAGGAGCAGTATTATAGTAGTTATATTCTTGTACATAGGAGCAGTATTATAGTAGTTATATTCTTGTACATAGGAGGCAGTATTATAGTAGTTATATTCTTGTACATAGGAGCAGTATTATAGTAGTTTATATTCTTGTACATAGGAGCAGTATTATAGTAGTTATATTCTTGTACATAGGAGCAGTATTATAGTAGTAGTATATTTCTTGTACATAGGAGCAGTATTATAGTAGTTATATTCTTGTACATAGGAGCAGTATTATAGTAGTTATATTCTTGTACATATAGGAGGCAGTATTATAGTAGTTATATTCTTGTACATAGGAGGCAGTATTATAGTAGTTATATATTCTTGTACATAGGAGCAGTATTATAGTAGTTTATATTCTTGTACATAGGAGGCAGTATTAGTAGTATTATTCTTGTACATAGGAGCAGTATTATAGTAGTTATATTCTTGTACATAGGAGCAGTATTATAGTAGTTATAATTCTTGTTACATTAGGAGGCATATTATAGTAGTTATATTGCTTGTACATAGGAGCAGTATTATTAGTAGTGTTATATTGCTTGTAATATAGGAGCAAGTATTATAGTCAAGTTATATATCTTGTATATAGGAGGCAGTAATTATAGTGTTATAATCTGTAACATAGAGCAAGTATTATAGTAGTTAATATTCTTGTACATAGGAGCAGTAATTATAAGTAGTTATATATTGTACAATAGGAGGCAGTATTATACGTAGTTATATTCTTGTACATGGAGCAGTATAATACGTAGTTATATTCTTGTAGCATAGGAGGCAGTATTATAGTAAGTTATAATTCTTGGTACATAGGAACAGTAATTATAGTAGTTATATTCTTGTACATAAGAGCAGTATTATAGTAGTTATATTCTTGTACATAGGAGGCAGTATTATACGTAGTTATAATTCTTGTACATAGGAGCAGTATTAAATAGTAGTTATATTCCTTGGTACATAGGAGCAGTATTAATAGTTTATATTCTTGTACATAGGAGCAGTATTATATAGTAGTTATATTCTTGTACATAGGAGCAGTATTATAGTAGTTTATATTCTTGTACATAGGAGCAGTATTATAGTAGTTATATTCTTGTACATAGGAGCAGTATTATAGTAGTTATATTCTTGTACATAGGAGCAGTATTATAGTAGTTATATTCTTGTACATAGGAGCAGTATTATAGTAGTTATTATTCTTGTACATAGGAGGCAGTATTATAGTAGTTATATTCTTGTACATAGGAGCAGTATTATAGTAGTTATATTCTTGTACATAGGAGCAGTATTATAGTAGTTATATTCTTGTACATAGGAGGTAGTATTATAGTAGTTATATTCTTGTACATAGGAGCAGTATTATAGTAGTTATATTCTTGTACATAGGAGGCAGTATTATAGTAGTTATATTCTTGTACATAGGAGCAGTAATTATAGTAGTTATATTCTTGTACATAGGAGCAGTATTATAGTAGTTATATTCTTGTACATAGGAGCAGTATTATAGTAGTTATATTCTTGTACATAGGAGGCAGTATTATAGTAGTTATATTCTTGTACATAGGAGCAGTATTATAGTAGTTATTATTTGTACATAGGAGGCAGTATTATAGTAGTTATATTTCTTGTACATAGGAGCAGTATTTATTAGTAGTAGTTATATTCTTGTACATAGGAGCAGTATTATAGTAGTTATATTCTTGTACATAGGAGCAGTATTATAGTAGTTTATATTCTTGTACATAGGAGGCAGTATTATAGTAGTTATATTCTTGTACATAGGAAGCAGTATTATAGTAGTTTATATTCTTGTACATAGGAGCAGTATTATAGTAGTTATATTCTTGTACATAGGAGGCAGTATTATAGTAGTTATATTCTTGTACATAGGAGCAGTATTTATAGTAGTTATATTCTTGTACATAGAGGCAGTATTATAGTAGTTATATTCTTGTACATAGGAGCAGTATTATAGTAGTTATATTCTTGTACATATAGGAGCAGTATATAAGTAGTTTATATTCTTGTACATAGGAGGCAGTATTATAGTAGTTATATTCTTGTACATAGGAGCAGTATTATAGTAGTTATATTCTTGTACATAGGAGCAGTATTATAGTAGTTATATTCTTGTACATATAGGAGCAGTATTATAGTAGTTATATTCTTGTACATAGGAGCAGTATTATAGTAGTTATATTCTTGTACATAGGAGCAGTATTATAGTAGTTATATTCTTGTACATAGGAGCAGTATTATAGTAGTTATATTCTTGTACATAGGAGGTAGTATTATAGTAGTTATTATTCTTGTACATAGGAGGCAGTATTATAGTAGTTATATTCTTGTACATAGGAGCAGTTATTATAGTAGTTATATTCTTGTACATAGGAGCAGTATTATAGTAGTTTATATTCTTGTACATAGGAGCAGTATTATAGTAGTTATATTTCTTGTACATAGGAGCAGTATTATAGTAGTTATATTCTTTGTACATAGGAGCAGTATTATAGTAGTTATATTCTTGTACATAGGAGCAGTATTATAGTAGTTATATTCTTGTACATAGGAGGCAGTATTGTAGTATTATAGTAGTTATATTCTTGTACATAGGAGCAGTATTATAGTAGTTATATTCTTGTACATAGGAGCAGTATTATAGTAGTTATATTCTCCGCACATAGTATTATAGTAGTTATATTCTTGTACATAGGAGGCAGTATTACACTCACCGGCCACTTTATTAGGTACACCTGTCCAACTGCTCGTTAACACTTAATTTCTAATCAGCCAATCACATGGCGGCAACTCAGTGCATTTAGGCATGTAGACATGGTCAAGACAATCTCCTGCAGTTCAAACCGAGCATCAGTATGGGGAAGAAAGGTGATTTGAGTGCCTTTGAACGTGGCATGGTTGTTGGTGCCAGAAGGGCTGGTCTGAGTATTTCAGAAACTGCTGATCTACTGGGATTTTCACGCACAACCATCTCTAGGGTTTACAGAGAATGGTCCGAAAAAGAAAAAACATCCAGTGAGCGGCAGTTCTGTGGCTGGAAATGCCTTGTTGATGCCAGAGGTCAGAGGAGAATGGGCAGACTGGTTCGAGCTGATAGAAAGGCAACAGTGACTCAAATTGCCACCCGTTACAACCAAGGTAGGCAGAAGAGCATCTCTGAACGCACAGTACGTCGAACTTTGAGGCACATGGGCTACAGCAGCAGAAGACCACACCGGGTGCCACTCCTTTCAGCTAAGAACAGGAAACTGAGGCTACAATTTGCACAAGCTCATCGAAATTGGACAGTAGAAGATTGGAAAAACGTTGCCTGGTCTGATGAGTCTCGATTTCTGCTGCGACATTCGGATGGTAGGGTCACAATTTGGCGTCAACAACATGAAAGCATGGATCCATCCTGCCTTGTATCAACGGTTCAAGCTGGTGGTGGTGGTGTCATGGTGTGGGGAATATTTTCTTGGCACTCTTTGGGCCCCTTGGTACCAATTGAGCATCGTTGCAACGCCACAGCCTACCTGAGTATTGTTGCTGACCATGTCCATCCCTTTATGACCACAATGTACCCAACATCTGATGGCTACTTTCAGCAGGATAATGCGCCATGTCATAAAGCTGGAATCATCTCAGACTGGTTTCTTGAACATGACAATGAGTTCACTGTACTCAAATGGCCTCCACAGTCACCAGATCTCAATCCAATAGAGCATCTTTGGGATGTGGTGGAACGGGAGATTCGCATCATGGATGTGCAGCCGACAAATCTGCGGCAACTGTGTGATGCCATCATGTCAATATGGACCAAAATCTCTGAGGAATGCTTCCAGCACCTTGTTGAATCTATGTCACGAAGAATTGAGGCAGTTCTGAAGGCAAAAGGGGGTCCAACCCGTTACTAGCATGGTGTACCTAATAAAGTGGCCGGTGAGTGTATAGTAGTTATATTCTTGTACATAGGAGTAGTATTATAGTAGTTATATTCTTGTACATAGGAGGCAGTATTATAGTAGTTATATTCTTGTACACAGGAGCAGTATTATAGTAGTTATATTCTTGTACATAGAAGCAGTATTATAGTAGTTATATTCTTGTACATAGGAGCAGTATTATAGTAGTTATATTCTTGTACATAGGAGCATTATTATAGTAGTTATATTCTTGTACATAGGAGCAGTATTATAGTAGTTATATTCTTGTACATAGGAGGCAGTATTATAGTAGTTATATTCTTGTACATAGGAGGCAGTATTATAGTAGTTATATTCTTGTACACAGGAGCAGTATTATAGTAGTTATATTCTTATACATAGGAGCAGTATTATAGTAGTTATATTCTTGTACATAGAAGCAGTATTATAGTATTTATATTCTTGTACATAGGAGCAGTATTATAGTAGTTATATTCTTGTACATAGGAGCATTATTATAGTAGTTATATTCTTGTACATAGGAGCAGTATTATAGTAGTTATATTCTTGTATATATGAGGCAGTATTATAGTAGTTATATTCTTGTACATAGGAGGCAGTATTATAGTAGTAGTAGTTATAATATAATACCATACTCCAAAAACATACTGATAAGTTATTAGACTTCTTAAATTGTCCTTAAAGGGGTTGTCTGGATTTCCAATATTGATGACGTATCCTTAGGATAGGTCACCAATATCAGATCAGTGGGAGTCCTCAGTTTGAACTATTATAGTAGTTATATTCTTGTACATAGGAGGCAGTATTATAATAGTTATATTCTTGTACATAGGAGCAATATTATAGTAGTTATACTCTTGTACATAGGAGGCAGTATTATAGTAGTTATATTCTTGTACATAGGAGGCAGTATTATAGTAGTTATATTCTTGTACATAGGAGCAGTATTATAGTAGTTATATTCTTGTACATAGGAGGCAGTATTATAGTAGTTATATTCTTGTACATAGGAGCAGTATTATAGTAGTTATATTCCTGTACATAGGAGCAGTATTATAGTAGTTATATTCCTGTACATAGGAGCAGTATTATAGTAGTTTATATATCATTTGTACATAGGAGGTAGTATTATAGTAGTTATATTCTTGTACATAGGAGCAGTATTATAGTAGTTATATTCCTGTACATAGGAGCAGTATTATAGTAGTTATATTCCTGTACATAGGAGCAGTATTATAGTAGTTATATTCTTGTACATAGGAGGTAGTATTATAGTAGTTATATTCTTGTACATAGGAGGCAATATTATAGTAGTTATATTCTTGTACATAGGAGGCAGTATTATAGTAGTTATATTCTTGTACATAGGAGCAGTATTATAGTAGTTATATTCCTGTACATAGGAGCAGTATTATAGTAGTTATATTCCTGTACATAGGAGCAGTATTATAGTAGTTATATTCTTGTACATAGGAGGCAGTATTATAGTAGTTATATTCTTGACAGTGTGTTATAACAACAGCTTTATGGTTCTAAGAAATATCTTTAGATTCGTGCAGTTTTCCTGTTAACAGTAATTGTGAGTATAATTGCTCATATAAATTTTGCAGTAACTTACAGTATTTACACTCTGTGTGGGGCCTTCTGGCATTCGTGTGCTCTTTTTTTGGTGTCTGTTAGTATTTGGAAACACTCAGTTTTAATACAAGGGATTGTGAATGTGTTTGTGTTGGGTTTGAGTCCTTATTCCGGCCTTGGGGCACAGTACATACAAGGAGTGTACAATTATCTGCATATAAAGAGCCATTAAACATTATAGGGAGGGTTTATGCTAGTTTAGACTTTGTCATCACATCTCCTCTTCGTTAGTGATAATTGCAGGGCTGCAGTCACAGAATCCATGGACTTTACTGTTCTCAGAAGAAAAATGTCTTTGTTTCCAGTCTGACACCACAAGACCTTGTAGTATAGGAGCAGCCAAACACTTGGAACCCACAATCCTGAACTTGACTCTAATGGGAACGTGAGTCACGGAGGCCTGGGCCGCCAAAGCAATAATTTTTGCAAATAGAAACACATGCTTTCCCATCGCCGTGTTGGCTGCAGACCATCCACAGAGCTCTTTGTCTACCACAAACCACAGGCTATTTATATATGCGGCTACGACAAGAAGCTTCAATCACTCAACGAAAAAGAGGGCTCCTCGTATGGTATAATGAGTGTGACAGTCGGGACGCTGTCCGGGAGGAGCCCACTATTAAATCCTGCCTCTGACACAGATGTAATGTTTGTTTTTTACAAAAATTTTCATGGAAACGGGTGGTTAACACTATTCTCATGCACCAGTGGGACTTTGAACTTCTGACTCCGACAGCTTGGTTTCTGGGTTCGAAGCACATGAGGTTTGTATGCCACCTCTATATTCTGGTGGGATTCCAACCATATTCCAATAATACACTGATAAATAGTTAGGCTTCTTAAGTTGTCCTTAATGGGGTTGTCCTCAGGATAGGTCATCAATATCAGATCGGTGGGGGTACACCTCCTGGCACCCCTGCCAATCAGCTGTTTGAAGAGATTGTGATGCAGAGAGCAATGAAGAGATCCTGGCACTGGCAAGAGTGCTGAGGTCTCTTCAAACTGAGGACTCCCACTGATCTGATATTGGTGACCTATCCTAAGGATACGTCATCAATATTGGAAATCCAGACAACCCCTTTAAGGACAATTTAAGAAGTCTAATAACTTATCAGTATGTTTTTGGAGTATGGTAGGAATCCCACTAGAATATAACGTCAGCATACAAACCTTATGTAGATGTTCACCTCATGGGCTTCGAACCTAGATAGGATAGGTCTTCAATATGAGAAAACCGGACAACTCTTCTAATACGTATGAGGGGAATATTATAATTAGCTATTGCCAGCAGTCCAATAGAGAAGGAATGAGGTGGAAGCAGCACGGGACTCCAGTTTTGGTTATTGGATTAGGATCCACCACTTTACCACCCACCAATCAGATACTTATCCCCTATCCGGTGCATCAAGGCTTTGAAGCTGATTACCAGGAGTTTATCTTCGGAAAGCCCTGGTTATCAACTGGGAGAATTGCATTCACATATAATTTGGCCTTTTCTGGGCTGGGAAAATGGAGTATGACATGTCAACCACTCGAATGAATGGCCAATCACATCATGCATGGATGGGCTAGTAAATAAAGTCTTTAACACCTTTCCTTGGTGCAGCCAGCCAATTGTAGGACATTCGTAAGCTCCTCCTAAATTCTACCATCGGACGTCCCTAAAACTACCAGAAAGGGTTATTTTCATATAAATTTACACAAAACCCACTCAATTTGAAGGGTTGTTCATCGACCAATCCCTCAACCAAGAGGACTGTTGACAAGTATGGCAGTACCTCCTGTGGTAATGTGTACAGTATAAGTGCTGGAAGGCGTGTATATCCCACCCAGATACCTCAGCAGTAGTTTCAGTAAGGTGTAGTTTGCTGAGACAGTTTGTCTAGATGTTGTTCTGGGCTGGATTTCATTTGGACTGGGGGAAAGGTTTGGAAGTGGGATCTGCCAGTCCACACCCTTCCACAGTACAGGTATTGAGATTAGCTGAGGAGATTGCAGGTGAGGCCTGCCATTGCAATCACGGAGGGATAAAACGACCCTCTGTGTATGAGAGCGAGAAAGAGAGAGGCTGAATAAGCCTGAGAGGTTGGAGCCTGCAGAGGCTATGTGTGGTCTCAGCCAGGAGGACTGAGGGGCCACAAGGCTTTGTAAAGCCTGAAGTTTGGAGGACCCAGCGATGCCTACGGCTGGAGAGTCACACGGTCAGAGTCAGGAGGACTTCTAGACCATCTCCCCCCCAAAGGTGCTGGTGAGGTCACAGCCAGGAGGCTGCTAAACCGTATGGCTGAGGAAGCCGGATCTAATACCAGGTGTGAATGGAGCTCTATAGTTGAGATAGAGACAACACGTGTATTAGGTAGAGCCCAGACGGGGCTAATACCTGTTTATTTGAATGTTTTCATGTGTGCTAAAGAGCAAAACTAAAGCACCATTTGGATGTTAAAACCTCCTGTGTGTCAGAAGATTTGTGATTACGACCCCGAGAGAGAGAGAGCGATCCCTTACACTCCGTGTTTCCTTGCGACCACTTGTCTTTCTGTTTGGTGACTACCATTACACTGCATAGACTTGCTTTAGGCTGCTCCCCAATTAAAAAGGCAACAGAGTTGTCACCTAGCACATCACACGAGTTAAATAGAGATGGTAGAATTGAGGTGTCTCATATTTACCATAGAGACCTCATGGAAAGTTCGATGACAACCCCATAGAAGATGAAATGGCAGCCCTATTAGTTGATAGTAGCTTTTCCCATTCTAGATATGACTAAAAAAATGTCCCTTTTGTGACCTTCCTATATGTTAAATTCATCCTGACCTCTTGATCGAATCTAGGTTGAGATACCAAGGAAGGTGAGTTTGAAGTTAGAGCATTGCCACCAAGCATCATGGTTCCTATTTCCACAGCATTAGAAGCCACGTAGGAAGCTTTGCAGTCACATCGACTGTTCTGATACTGACTCAATATTTGAACATTCTCACATGTTATGGACTGAAGCAGAGCGGCCTCACGTGAGGGTTCCTCAGAGAGTCATACCCGGCAACGGCAACTGGAAAATCACTAATAGAATGGAAATGTGAATATTTATGGCCAAGACGTGATGATACAAGTGGATAATCAGAAAGCAATGAAGTCAGAGCAGAAACAAAGCCAAAGTCATACATGAATTAAAAAAAAATCTAAAATTACCAAATACTTTGAAAGAAATATAAGATGTTTCAATGGAGAACCCCTGGGAAAAATGGGCACCTTCGTGCAAAGGCAGCTATCCAATCAGCCAATGACGCTAGTAGACATGGTCAAGAGGTTCTGTAATGGGGAGCCGGCGGCGTGCTCCCTCCCTGCAGTGACGCCGGTCTCCCGCTGGTATAATGGAGCAAGGACGCGACTTGCGTCATCTCCATGGTGACCAGGGGGCGGGGAGGACCCGGCGGTGCGCGCTTCCCTGCGCGGCCGGTGGCCTCCATCCCCTAGGCAACGAGTAGGCAGAGCATATTGAACGTCACATGACCCACTTGTGGGCCTATTTAAACAGGCAACCTGTTGGCCACAGGTTGCCTGTGATTGGTCGTCACTACCTTCACCAGCGTTTTGATATATTGCGACTTCTGTGCTTGTATTTGACCTTGTTCCTGTGTAATCCCTTGTACTATGTGATCTCTTGGCTTTCTGACCCCGGCTTGTATTTGACTCCGCTACCGTATTTCCCTTGGTATTGACGTGACCTCCTGACTTCTGACCTCGGCTTGTATTTGACTTCACTCCAGTGTTATCCCTTGGTATTGACGTGACCTCCTGGCTCTTGACCTCGGCTTGGCGATATCCTCATGTCTGTGTGTAGTGTCTTTGTCTGTTGTTTTCTCCTGTTGTTCCCCTCCCTGTAAGCCCCAGCACATACTTAAGCTAGGGACTGCCGTCCAGTTGCACACCATCAGTTAGGATAGACTGTGCAAGTAGGCATGGTCAGTGGAGTGGGTTGAGCTCAGGGCTGCACTATTCCCTGATACGTGACAGTGTCCCAAAAGAGAAGATGAACAAGGATGTATTCTGTTACAAGCTCTCTCCAAAAGGACCTCAACCAAAACCCTCAGAGCCAGAAGGTCTCATAATAGTCAGGGACTAGTCGTCTCCCTTTGCTTAAAATCTAGGTTTTGCTCCCCCAGGACGTCAATTTGCAAGAGGTGAGGAACTTGATTATAACACCCTCAGTAGATGTCTAAGAGGAACACCAATAATGGCATCCACACAGCTGGAGAGCCACAGGTTGGTCATCCCTGGTCTATGGGATCCCATCTACGGTTATTTGAGGCAGCTGAGGGCCACCACTCCTCAAGCATTTTTGCTCCTTGGACTTCCATACTACATAGCTTTGGTCAGGTGGACATCGGTCACCTATGGGTAATGTCATTAAGCTCCCGATGTATAGGAGATACTTCATCTCTAACAACAGGTCACTGGAGATTCCAAAGTGGTGGAAGTTGACATGAAGATGACACTACTTGAAAACCCATGAGATATGACCATGCAACTATGAAAGTGGGGGATTATCATACATCCATACAGTACATTATATATCCATACATCACATATCAATCCACCCTTACAATCCTTAATATTTGCTTGACCTAGTATACATGGACTAATAGAGGAGAGTGAGGTCAAAGAATGAACATAAAGTCCCATCTATCTCATCTCAGTACTTTGAGGCACCTCAGGGCCACCACTCTACAGGCACATTTGTTCATTTGGGCTTTCACACTATCCCGGTCCTAGCTTATATGAGGTAGACACTGGTCACCTATGGGTAGTACCTTTATGCCCCCGATGTACACCACATACTTCATCTCCAACAGGTCACTGGAGATTCCAAGTGGTGGAAGTTGACATGACGGTGACGGGTGACACTAATTTGAAAACCCATGGGATACAACAGTGCAACTATCAAAGATGGAGACCATCATAGATCCATAGAGCTGCTGTATACAGTCCCGGAGAGACCCTAATGACTAATTAGTATAATTGCTTCACAGGCTTTTTCCCTGTGAGTCTCATAATTAAATCGTCTTCTTTATCTTCTCATTTTGTAAGATAACACATCCATCCCTGTGTGTCAGAAGTTTATTGACACTGACAAGTGACCGGATCCTTCATGATGCCACTTTGAGATTGTATTGACTGAATTATATCACAAGTGGATCATAATGGATGCATTTGGTACCTTGAAGTTCTGAACCAGATCTAGGCATTCTTTTGTTTCAGCAGAGCAGAGCTAAACAGCAGAAGGCCCCTAGATCGTCTTGCCCCTCCAAAAAAAAAAAAAACTGTTTCCTGTATCGGAGTGGTCCCTACTGCCAAGGTGGAAATACTGATACAGAATCTGTAGTGGCTACTATGGGGCCCGCAGCACCATGGAGGCCTAGGCCGTAATCCGATATGTCATCCGATATGGCCTGGGCCTCATTCCCCAGCCTGAGCATTTTAGTGACATTGCGTCTGCTGGGTTGAGTAGAAGAGCGCACTGGCAGAGGATCATCGTCCAGCCTATCCCCGGCCTGTAGACTTGATGACGTCACTGCATTGCTCCTGCTAGGGAGAAAGGAATGTGAACTTTTCATTGGGGGAATGGAGCTAGGTGAGAATTACAGTTTTTTTAAAATTTTATTTGCACCACAGTTGCTTTACTAATGTAATAGGGGCCCTAAGGGGGTGCACTACTATGCGGGGGCATAACTACTGTGATGGGGGCACTAAAGGGATATAACTGCTGTGTGGGAGCAGTAAGAGGCATAATTACTGTGTGGGGGGACACTATGGGGCCAAAACTGGTGCACAGGGGCCCTTTATGTTATAGTTAACTCTTGTGTGCCTGGTGTGTTTTGAAGATAGTCTCAGAATGATTTTTCCACCGGAGAGCTGGAATTAGGAAATCAAGGTGCTCCTGAGGTGTAGATGTAACCAAGATGTCGAGGCAGAGATCTTGGGGACATCAAACAGGAGGTCGGCAGGGTGCGTACCAAAAACATTCAGTCCCTTTAAATCTTTACTTTCTGTCTGAGCCGCACTAGTAGGTAACAGAGAACCCCGCGCCATGACAGAAGAGAGACATCAAGATCCTGCCACCCAATATAGACAAGTAATCAGCAAGGAACCAAAGTCCTGAGCATGAAGCCAACAAAGAGCAAATTTCTGCCCAAATAATAACCCCATATAGTGCAAAGATAATACTTTTTATAACCCACATAACACCACTATAGTATATAATATCCAAACAAGCGCCCATATAATACTGCTATAGAGTGGCAACACTAATACATACAGCCCCCCCATAATACTACCATATAGTGGCCAAATAATATTCAGTATCCAAACGTGAGCCCACAAAATCCTATATAATACTGATATATACTGCCAATATAATAGCACTATAGTGTCCAAATAATTTTCAATAGCCCACATAATACTGCCATAGAATACCAAGACAATAGTGATACATAAAGCCCCCATAATAGCACCATATAATGCTCAAATAATATACAGTACCAAAAGAAGAGTCCACATAATACTTCCATATAGTGGCAATATAATACTGATACATACAGCCCCCATACAGCCTCCATTATAGTGCCCAAATAATATGCATTATCAAAACAAGAGTCCACATAATACTGCCACATAGTGCCAATATAATACTGATATACACAGCAACCATAATGCCAGAATGTATACCTGAATAATATACAGAATCCAAAGAAGAGCCCACATCATACTGCCATATAGTTCTTACTACAGTGCAATTCATGATTAATACCTCCATATATTGTGTTTTGCTTTTCTCCTGGGGTTGCCATCTTCTCCTGGGGTTTCCCTAGGAAATGGGGTCCTGCCTGAGAGCCCATTGTTTCCCCAGGTCACAAGTAGCCATTTGCCCCCTTGTTGTGGCACTTTTTTTGCCATATGGCCATATAACAGGTTGGATGCGGTAAATTTATAACATCATTCTGATTTGGTTTTAGGTTTTTGCTCTGTCACAATATGTAATACTGTCATGTGCAGAGTGGGGGTCCCGGAGGGGTAGGACCTGTCAGGGGATCCTCTGGAGCCATCCATCATGATCAGCAGATTTACAGAGCGCTCAATTACCGCTGCACGTCCCGGGATTACAGACAATCCCGTCACCACAATTCATGACAGATTTCATTGCAAACCAAATTACGAATAGTCGTACAGGCGGAGGTCGGACCCCCCATGATACCGCGGGTAACAGATTCATCGTATGTCCTAGGGACCACGTTAAATAGATGTATCTACATAGGGGCACGGCATGGAGAGCAAATATAAAATCTCAAAATGAGTTGTACTTTCCAGTTGAGTCTTTAAAAGAGGTTGTAAGGGGTTAAAAAGGGCAACTTTCTTCCAAAAACAGTGCCAGGCCTGTCTGCAGGTTGTACGTGGTATAGCAGCCATGTTTGCCTAGCCGTGGACCTATCTGGGAGCCAGTGCTATGAAACCAGATCTATGGTAACCCCCCTACGGTAATGGATAAATGGGTATGTCTCCCCACAAAGCATCCTCCATGGTCCTGAATTTGGAGGCCACAAAAAAAAGAAATGGCTTGTTTTTTATGTTTGAGCCAATCAATATCTTTATGGGGATCCATACATGCTGATTGTTTCCATGTGCAGGTATAATACGAGCACAGGAGCCTTTCATCTCTAAACCTTTCCTCCCGTTTATGATTTCATACTCGTATCCAATGAAAGAGTTAAATTGAAGACAGACCCGTTCCTGGGCCGGTGGGGGGTGCTCACGAAGGGGGGGCCACGTATGGATGCCCCCGTGGGGGTCCCTTTAACATGGCATTCTGGATCTAGTCACTGCTTTGACGTCGTTTTAAGGTGGCTGTATTTTCTCACAGATCCTCCCATGATCTAAAAAACATAGACTATGATGCAAATCTACAAACGGACAATAACTCCCATCATGTTTCTCTGCAAGTGCATTCCACAACCATCAGAGAGTGCCCTTATCTGGACAACAGATACACAGTGATGGGGGGGTAGACCGAGATCCCAGGACCTGTAGGGCTCCCTGCCTGCCCCTTTTCTGCCAATGATGATGTCACTATTGCTGGATGATGATGTCACTATTGCTGGATGATGATGTCACCATTGCTGGATGATGATGTCACTACTGCTGCGTGATGATGTCACTCCTCAGTTTTCCCCTGGCACAGTAACCTATTGTTCAGCTGTTATGCATCAGCATCAGGCTCTGCGACTTCCTGATACAATTTGGGTTCAAATTTCTCACCAGTTTCAAGACCTGTGCTTGCTGTCAGTGAATAGGAGCCTTATTGTTGACATCCAGAGGCTGGAAACACATCCCGATCTCACACAGCTGAGAGTCCGCTACAATGCACCAGCGAAGGTAACAGCTTTTAACCCTCAGAGAGTATTGTGTTGCTGCTCACAGGTAACGAACCGCCATCAGCTGCTTTCTCTGCACGTTTACGTCAAGTCCACCATGCCAGGGGGTCAGGGGGGTCTGACATTATTAGGAGAGTCTCCTGGATATCTTGTGGGAATGAGCAAGACAGCATCAAAGCCCAGCATAGTATAAGGGTCTATTCACACACACAATACAGGATGTGTCCTGCCTGCAGTTACTGAATATAAATGAGGGGCCGGTTCTCTCGCTTGGCTTTTAACTTGTTTGTTTCGCTGCTCACACGACTTTAGTTACATGAAGGAACTCAATTTGCACAACATTTTTTTCTATAGAGAAGTGGTTTCACTTCTGAACCTCCCAAGACAGAAGCTGCGCTGCCAAATTTAAAAAAAAAAAAATTCTCATGATAATACCCCTTTAAGACCCTGTAAATAACCCCCTTCGCCCAAGTGGTTACATGGATATTTCCTCAGGTTCAGAAAGTGCAAACATAGCAAAAAACCATTAACCGAAAAAACAAGGGGCGCACCAGATCTGCCAGGACCAGAAAGGGAGCATGTGGGGTTTTACGACTGCAACCTCAGCAGGAAACATGCAGGCTTCACTTCTGGGAAACCTTAAATGTGGCAAATTAAAAATTATAGAATCCTAAAAATTCTGCTGCATCATCTTATAGTAAATACATCTATGGTTCCCTTCTCACAAGCTCCTCTTAAAGGAACACTGCAAGTGAAACTAATATACTGTGTTATATCTAATGCACGGGCTGAGGGGGTGGAGCATGACACAGGAAGTGAAAGCAGAATCCTTGTGTCATGATCTACCAATGAGGCAAAAATTCCTTTAGCCAATCCACCGTCTATTTTTGTTCTATGAAGATCTTGCACCCTTCAACAGGATCTTCTGCAAATCTACTATGTCTGGGATTAGCCTTGCAACTCTCCGGAATCTCTTGTAGATTAATGTAGTGGTTATTATAACTGATCCTTTGAAGCCCTTGGAGATATATGCCAACACAGTTGTATCTCTAATTCCTTGTTCAGCTTCATATGGGGAACTTTAAAGGGTGTCTATCAGCAGGATAGCCCTATTAAACCAGACACTCTGCTTGGTAGGGTAGGTCCTGCTGATTACAACGATACCTGTCTTGTGAAAATCGGTTGTGGCGTTCCAGAGAAAAACAGACTTTTATTCTTTAAGCAAAGGAGAGCTTCTAAGCACAGAGGGGTGGGGCCTAGCTCATCAGCTTTCCTGTGCTGGCCACTCCCCTTGCTGCAGTGAAGCTTTCATCTGTATAAAGAATAAAAGTCTTTTTTCTCAGGAATGCCAGGACCGATTTTCACGAGACAGGTGTCATTTTAATCAGCAGGATCAGCCCTACTAGGCAGTATGTCTGGTTTAATAAGGCGTGTCCTGCTGATGGGTGCCCTTTAAATGTATTCTGTAGGGTCTAGCACCACATATTACCTAACTACTACTCAGCTTCCTGTCTGGGTGACTACCATTAGAGTATATGTAGCTGTATGTAATAAAGTACTTATTAGAATGTCTGTCTGCTGTGGTGGAGACTGCTGGAGAAAGCTGGACAGGAAATTATAAGGATTAAAAATGATAGAGAGGGGTCTGCAGAGGCGTCCATACACGCTCCAGCACTCCATATGGACAGGGGTTCTTTATCTCATATTAATAGTTACACACCTCAACCAGATAATCCGTTGATGACACTTATCATCATCTCCATACACAGAATCTGCTGACTTACTAATGACGGTATACGTGGTCGTAGTCACGGAGCTTGTCTCTCCATATGAATAATAGACAGGAAGGCTAGCTGCAGGATCACAGTGATTTATTGTCCATGTCAGTGTATTAGGAATCTAATTCGAGGCCCCTCGAATTTATTAAGTAGAGCTGATCTGACTAGTAATGATAAGAAAATGTTTTTTTTATTATTCACCCGCCTGACAGTCGGAGCTCGAGGCTCAGTGATCTCAGAATACTGATAGTTCCTGGAGTCAGGACTTTGATAGTTTCCAAGAAAAACATTGTTTCTTTTCCTCTAAAATAAAAAAATGGATTCTGCTGTGAGATGATCCAAGGAAGAATGCATAATATATATCTCAAATATTAGTATTTTGGAAAATCAAAAACATTGACCTGACCGATGCATAGCTGCCAAGAGTCCTGGATTTGCCTGAAAAATTCCAGCAAGATTTAGTCCCAGGTACTGTATTGTCCTATTTGAGAATGGAGGGAGGGGGGTACAATAAACTATTTTAGGGTCTGGTCTGAATGTTAGGGTCTACTTTGAGGTCTCAATTTTAGAGTCTAGTCTGAAGTTTGAATGTTAGGGTCTGGTCTGGAGTCTGAATGTAAGGGTCTGGTCTGAGGTCTGAATGTAAGGGTCTGGTCTGAGGTCTGAATGTAAGGGTCTGATCTGAGGTCTGAATTTAATGCCTCATTCACACAGTCAGTGTTCGGTCACTGTTTTCCATCAGTTATTTTGAGCCAAAACCATTTGCGGCTCTAAATGCAGAACAGGTGCAGATCTTTCCCTTATACCTTTATGTCTGTGTAGGCTCCAGTCCGTGTTTTGGCTCACAGTCACTGATGGAAATCACTGACCAAGTACTGACTGTGTGAATGAGGCTTAGGGGTCTGGTCTGAGGTCTAAATGTAAGGGTCTGGTCTGAGGTCTGACTGCTAGGGTCTGGTCTGAGGTCATAATGTTAGGGTCTGCTCTAAGGTCTGAATGTTAGGGTCTTGGCTGAAGTCAGAATGTTAGTGTCCGGTCTGAGTCTTAGGGATTGGTTTAAGATCTGAATGTTAGGGTCTTGGTTGAGGTCTGAATTTTACAGTCTAGCCTAAGGTCTGAATGTTAGGGTCTTGGCTGAGGTCTGAATTTTACAGTCTGGTTTAAGGTCTGAATGCTATGGTCTAGTCTGAAGTCTGAATCTTAGGGTCTGGTCTGAATGTAAGGGTCTGCTTTGAGTTCTGAATGTTAGTCTCTGGTCTGAGGTCTGAATGTTAGATTCTTTTCTGAAATCTGAATGTTAGGGTCTGGTGTGAGGTTTGAATTTAAGTGTTTGGTCTAAGGTCTGAATTTAAAGGTCTGGTATGAGGTCTGAATGTAAGGGCATTGTCTGAGTTAGTTTGGGTCTGATCTATGGTCTGAATGTTAGGATCTAGTCTAAGATCTGAATGCTAGGGACCATTTCTGAATTTTAGGGTTTGGTCTGTCTGAATCTTAGGGTTTGGTTTAAGGTCTGAATCTTAGGGTCTTGGCTGAGGTCTGAATTTTACAATCTGGTCTAAGGTCTGAATTCTATGGTCTAGTCTGAAATCTGAATTTTAGGGTCTGGTCTGAATGTATGGGTGTGCTTTGAGTTCTAAATGTTAGGCTCTGGTCTGATATCTGAATGTTAGGGTCTGGTGTGAGGTTTGAATTTAAGTGTTTGGTCTAAGGTCTGGTATGAGGTCTGAATGTAAGGGCCTTGTCTGAGTTAGTTTGGGTCCGATCTAAGGTCTGAATGTTAGGATCTAGTCTAAGATCTGAATGCTAGGGACAATTTCTGAATTTTAGGGTTTGGTCTGTCTGAATGTTAGGGTTTGGTGAGGGTTTGTTATGGTCTTGTCTGCGGTCTAAGGTCTAAATTTTAGTGTCTGGTCTGAAGTGTGAATGTTAGGGCCTTGCATCAGATTGTTAGGGTCTGGTCTAAGATCTGAAAGTTAGGATCTAGTCTAAGATCTGAATGCTAGGGACAATTTCTGAATTTTAGGGTTTGGTCTGTCTAAATGTTAGGGTTTGGTGAGGGTTTGTTATGGTCTTGTCTGCGGTCTAAGGTCTAAATTTTAGTGTCTGGTCTGAAGTGTGAATGTTAGGGCCTTGCATGAGATTGTTAGGGTCTGGTCTAAGGTCTGAATGTTAGGATCTAGTATAAGATCTCAATGCTAAGGTCCAGACTGAAGTCTGAATGTTATGGGCTGGTCTGAATCATAGGGTTTGGTTTAAGGTCTGAATGTTAGGGTCTTGGCTGAGGTCTGAATTTTACAGTCTGGTCTAAGGTCTGAATGCTATGGTCTAGTCTGAAATCTGAATTTTAGGGTCTGGTCTGAATGTATGGGTGTGCTTTGAGTTCTAAATGTTAGGCTCTGGTCTGAGGTCTGAATGCTAGGTTCTGGTCTGATATCTGAATGTTAGGGTCTGGTGTGAGGTTTGAATTTAAGTGTTTGGTCTAAGGTCTGGTATGAGGTCTGAATGTAAGGGCCTTGTCTGAGTTAGTTTGGATCTGACCTAAGGTCTGAATGTTAGGATCTAGTCTAAGATCTGAATGCTAGGGACAATTTCTTAATTTTAGGGTTTGGTCTGTCTGAATGTTAGGGTTTGGTGAAGGTTTGTTCTGGTCTGGTCTGAGGTCTAAGGTCTAAAATTTTGTGTCTGGTCTGAAGTCTGAATGTTAGGGCCTTGCATGAGTTTGTTAGGGTCTGGTCTGGGGTCTGAATGTTAGGATCTAGTCTAAGATCTGAATGCTAAGGTCCAGTCTGAGGTCTGAATGTTAGGGTCTGGTCTGAGGTCTGAATGTTAAGGTCTGGTCTGAGTCCTAAATTTTATGGTTTGGTCTGAATTATGGAACTTGTATAATAGCTCTGCGGTCTAAATTATGCTGTCAGCAGTTTGGGTTTCAGTTTGGATTAAAGGACCAAGGTGCAAAATGCAAATGCTTTAAGCAACATTTGTACGCACTATTTCTGTTTAAATATCTACTAGCTATATCTGCAAGAACAGAAAAATGTAAGATCCTCTACTGTCCGCAGCACCTCCCATCTTGGCCCATTATAGCAGCACATAAGGCAGGCAGACGTCTGCACCGCTACTGTATATACAATTAGTGCGTCCCTCTTCGGGAATTCCGCGCTTCTGGCAGAATTCCAATATTTACATTTTTCTTCCATTTGCTCATTAGTGTCGGAGCAGACATCACAAAATGCCACAAAGACGGAGTTAATGGATTCACATGTAATCACCAGTACGGTAATAGAGACGGGGGTTTGGATCTGGATCAAGGAGCACACAGCCTCATGTCACATGTCACGATTTAACTAATCAATGGACCTTAATTATTAGCAGCACCTTGTCACCGACCTCTGGGACAGGGGTGAAGGGGGGTGTGGAGCGAGACACTAAGCTCACAATTATATAGTAGTCAATCAATACTTGAACTGTAGCAACGCTAATTATGGATTAGTTACCACTATAAGGGGACAAGTGAAGGGTAAAAAACTGATGTGGTCCATTACTACAGATGCTTAGACACTGTCATATACTACAGTATATTAGTAATATTTGTGTACATAGAGTACAGTATTATAGCTATATTCTTGTACATAGGAGCAGTATTATAGTGGTTATATTCTTGTACATAGGAGCAGTATTATAGTAGTTATATTCTTGTACATAGGAGCAGTATTATAGTAGTTATATTCTTGTACATAGGAGCAGTATTATAGTAGTTATATTCTTGTACATAGGAGCAGTATTATAGTAGTTATATTCTTGTACATGGAGCAGTATTATAGTAGTTATATTCTTAATAGGGCAGTATTATAGTAGTTATATTCTTGTACATAGAGGCAGTATTATAGTAGTTATATTCTTGTACATAGGAGGCAGTATTATAGTAGTTATATTCTTGTACATAGGAGGCAGTATTATAGTAGTTATATTCTTGTACATAGGAGGCAGTATTATAGTAGTTATATTCTTGTACATAGGAGCAGTATTATAGTAGTTATATTCTTGTACATAGGAGCAGTATTATAGTAGTTATATTCTTGTACATAGGAGGCAGTATTATAGTAGTTATATTCTTGTACATAGGAGCAGTATTATAGTAGTTATATTCTTGTACATAGGAGGCAGTATTATAGTAGTTATATTCTTGTACATAGGAGCAGTATTATAGTAGTTATATTCTTGTACATAGGAGGCAGTATTATAGTAGTTATATTCTGTACATAGGAGCAGTATTATAGTAGTAATATTCTTGTACATAGAGCAGTATTATAGTAGTTATATTCTTGTACATAGGAGCAGTATATAGTAGTTATATTCTTGTACATAGGAGCAGTATTATAGTAGTTATATTCTTGTACATAGGAGCAGTATTATAGTAGTTATATTCTTGTACATAGGAGCAGTATTATAGTAGTTATATTCTTGTACATAGGAGCAGTATTATAGTAGTTATATTCTTGTACATAGGAGCAGTATTATAGTAGTATATTTCTTGTACATAGGAGCAGTATTATAGTAGTTATATTCTGTACATAGGAGCAGTATTATAGTAGTTATATTCTTGTACATAGGAGCAGTATTATAGTAGTTATATTCTTGTACATAGGAGCAGTATTATAGTAGTTATATTCTTGTACATAGGAGCAGTATTATAGTAGTTATATTCTTGTACATAGGAGCAGTATTATAGTAGTTATAATTCTTGTACATAGGAGCAGTATTATAGTAGTTATATTCTTGTACATAGGAGCAGTATTATAGTAGTATATTCTTGTACTAGGAGGCAGTTTATAGTATCTATATCTGTACATAGGAGGCAGTATTATAGTAGTTTATATTTCTTGTACATAAGAGCAGTATTATAGTAGTTATATTCTTGTACATAGGAGCAGTATTGTACTAGTTATATTCTTGTACATAGGAGCAGTATTATAGTAGTTATATTCTTGTACATAGGCGTAGTATTATAGTAGTTATATTCTTGTACATAGGAGCAGTATTATAGTAGTTATATTCTTGAACATAGGAGCAGTATTATAGTAGTTATATTCTTGTACATAGGAGCAGTATTATAGTAGTTATATTCTTGTACATAGGAGGCAGTATTATAGTAGTTATATTCTTGTACATAGGAGCAGTATTATAGTAGTTATATTCTTGTACATAGGAGCAGTATTATAGTAGTTATATTCTTGTACATAGGAGCAGTATTATAGTAGTTATATTCTTGTACATAGAGCAGTATTTATATGTAAGGTTATATATTCTTGTACATAGGAGCAGTATTATAGTAGTTATATTCTTGTACATAGGAGGCAGTATTATAGTAGTGATATTCTTGTACATAGGAGCAGTATTATAGTAGTTATATTCTTGTACATAGGAGCAGTATTATAGTAGTTATATTCTTGTACATAGGAGGCGGTATTATAGTAGTTACATTTGGTACATATAATAATAGCAATATTCTTATGATCATTCCTCTACTTCTCCATAAGATTCACACTTTGCTGTTTGCAGTCATGGGGTGTAACAGTCTAATTCCCTCATTACATTTTCACCTCCCTTGTTATTCTGGTTCCATCTTTGACGTGTAGATCCTTAGATTTTATGATTGGGGGTTTCATTCAGCGCATTATGTATGAATTGATGTGAAAGCATTGTATCCCATCTGAGAGTTAATTCTGCGTTTTCAGCTGCGTATCGTTCCCACTTTCTCGGTGAACTCTTCAATTGAACATCTCAGCAGGGGGTGGGAATGTATCGGATATTACAGAGGAGGAATCCTTCACATGGAGGACAGTTATTTCCCCCCTGATAAAGCCCAATCATGCAGGTACATTATGAAGGTAAACACATTTTCCCTGAGTTATTTTGGGGTGCATACTGTACGTCACTTCTCCATCAGTCAGGAGGTGTTTATTGGAATTTGAATTCAGATTGAAAGCTTTTTATGGTTTTCTCAGCAGATATAACTATTTAGCACAGAATAATGAAGTCTTTGTATGCTGATAGCGACGAGACACATGTATTATCCTAATGGTCCCCAATTCCCCAGGTCCTCTGCCTGTAGATTGAACTGCCATCTCCCTCCCTTCAAGTCTATGGTAGCTAAGATAGCTTCTGTATGGCTACCTTACTGTTTAGTATGTGGCCAACGTGGACCACATCACATCCAGGTTAGAGAAACCACAAATGGTTCATTGATGGCCTATCCTTATGTTTGATCAGTAGTGGTGTGATCGCTGCCGATCAGCAAAGTGGGAGAGCATCAGCGCCACCTGACTGTTCGAAGAGGCATAGCAGCTTGCCTCACTGGATCGCTGTGTGGGAATGCTTCGCTGTATAATCGGTACGGATGGTTTGGGAATACCAGGTAACAATCAGGAGTGAAGCTATGGGGGTGCAAAAGAATTTCACCCCCATAGCCTGAGGGGGGCCAAGGCTCCAGTGATAACATGGCACATGGTAGATGGAGGTCCTGGTACAAACTTTGATGTCTGGTACTGCAGCTCAGGACGTTCACTTTAATGGTACTAGGAAGGCTCATATCATCTTGTCTCCAGTATATTATCCAGATTGTCCTGCACCCTGGAGGACCGATGACCCAACTGGATGTTTTTTTGTAATGTTTTTTTTACAGCCAGGTGTCCTCTACATATCAGCAGATTAAGTGGGTGCCAGGCTCAGTCACCAGAGAACCTCAAAAGATGAAAGATCTCCACATGGTACAACCCCTCGACTTGACATGGACACAGCAGGATATGTGGCAGTCTGTGGTCTTCTCCTCATGGTCCCTTCGCTGGTAAAGGACGGAGGTCCAGAGATAAATTACGAAATACCGTACAGTACCTACAGTAATATGGGCTGCGCCACTGTCTCAGACATGGGCTAAACCCACGTCATGGTGCCGGCTGTGGTATCATTTTGTGGCATCGTGCAGTTATATTTTATACACTGAACAACAACGGGTTCACTATTTGGAATCTTTGTTTGGCAGTGTTATGTGAATACTGTATGGTACTATTATGTAGATGCTATATGGAAGTTTTGTGTGGGCACTGTATGCAGGAATGGACTGGAAACGTAAGGTAGCCCTGGGAAAATAAACATAAAAGTGGCCCCATCTTGTAGGCATATATACCTGGCTGGTGGCCAAGAGGAGGGTCTGCGTGTCCCCCTGGGCATCGGCCCACCGGGACATTTCCCTGTAGGGTCCATTGCCAGTCCGCCTATGACTGTGTATCTCAATATGATGTAGCTATATGGCAGGGTCATGTGGATTCTGTATGGTCAGGGGTCAGCAACCATCGGCACTCCAACTGTTGGGAAACTACAATTCCCAGCATGCTCTATTCATTTTTATAGAAAAACAAAGCAAGTATATTTACTGGGAGTTGTAGTTTCACAACAGCTGGAGTGCCGGAGGCTGCCTACCCCTGCTATGGTACTATAATGTAGTAATTATATGGCAGTGTTATGTGAGCACTGTATGCTACTATAATGTACAGGTTATATAGCAGTATTGTGTGGGCACTGTATGGTACTATTATGTAATTACTGTATGACAATGTAATGTGGGCACTGTATGGTACTATTATGTAATTACTGTATGACAATGTAATGTGGGCACTGTATGGTACTATTATGTAATTACTGTATGACAATGTTATGTGGGCACTGTATGGTACTATTATGTAATTACTGTATGACAATGTAATGTGGGCACTGTATGGTACTATTATGTAATTACTGTATGACAATGTTATGTGGGCACTGTATGGTACTATTATGTAATTACTGTATGACAATGTAATGTGGGCACTGTATGGTACTATTATGTAATTACTGTATGACAATGTTATGTGGGCACTGTATGGTACTATTATGTAATTACTGTATGACAATGTTATGTGGGCACTGTATGGTACTATTATGTAATTACTGTATGACAATGTAATGTGGGCACTGTATGGTACTATTATGTAATTACTGTATGACAATGTTATGTGGGCACTGTATGGTACTATTATGTAATTACTGTATGACAATGTTATGTGGGCACTGTATGGTACTATTATGTAATTACTGTATGACAATGTTATGTGAGCACTGTATGGTACTATTATGTAATTACTGTATGACAATGTTATGTGGGCACTGTATGGTACTATTATGTAATTACTGTATGACAATGTAATGTGGGTACTGTATGGTACTATTATGTAATTACTGTATGACAATGTTATGTGGGCACTGTATGGTACTATTGTGTAATTACTGTATGACAATGTTATGTGGGCACTGTATGGTACTATTGTGTAATTACTGTATGACAATGTTATGTGGGCACTGTATGGTACTATTGTGTAATTACTGTATGACAATGTTATGTGGGCACTGTATGGTACTATTATGTAATTACTGTATGACAATGTTATGTGGGCACTGTATGGTACTATTATGTAATTACTGTATGACAATGTAATGTGGGCACTGTATGGTACTATTATGTAATTACTGTATGACAATGTAATGTGGGTACTGTATGGTACTATTATGTAATTACTGTATGACAATGTTATGTGGGCACTGTATGGTACTATTGTGTAATTACTGTATGACAATGTTATGTGGGCACTGTATGGTACTATTGTGTAATTACTGTATGACAATGTTATGTGGGCACTGTATGGTACTATTGTGTAATTACTGTATGACAATGTTATGTGGGCACTGTATGGTACTATTATGTAATTACTGTATGACAATGTTATGTGGGCACTGTATGGTACTATTATGTAATTACTGTATGACAATGTAATGTGGGCACTGTATGGTACTATTGTGTAATTACTGTATGACAATGTTATGTGGGCACTGTATGGTACTATTATGTAATTACTGTATGACAATGTTATGTGGTCCTGTTAGTTTGGAGATATATGACAGTGTTATATGAACACTGTATGGTACTATTATGTAATAACTATATGAGGCATGGTATGTAGGACATATAGGGCAGTAGGAGCTACTGTATTTGGCAGTGTCACGTGGGCATTGAATGATAATACTATGTAAGAGTTATATGACAGTGGTATGTTGGCACTGGATGATACTATTATGTAGGACATATAGGACAGGTTTATGTGGGCACTGGTATTAATTTGTAGGAGCTATATGGAAGTGTTAGGTGAACACCATACAGTATGGTACTATTATATAAGCTCTATATGTCAGGTATCTGTGGCCACTGTATGGTACTATTATGTGCCAGTTGTACATGTGCATTGCATGGCACCTTTATGTAAGCCCCATATAGCAGTGTTATGTGGGCACTGTATATCACTGTATAATGTACTCACTTTATGACAATAATATTAGAGCAGTATTATGGCGGTACTACATTATATTGAACCTCTTCTAAAATTATCCTCCACACACTCTGTTTTCCTGACTGATTATGCTCTGTGAATGCTATCCTTTATCGATATCTCCACGTTCCTTAATTTAACATCAGGTGTAAAACTCTAAAGGGAAGGAACCTAAGCCGCTCTGAGCGCCGTGTCTTATTGTAGAGACTTGAGGCTGTAGATAAGATTTACACGAGAAGCTATTCATTTCTCTACAGCTGAAGTGCGCTCCACTCGTAATTGTATTATTTCATTGCCGAGGCCAAGAGTTCACCGGCGGCGGCATTATGTGCTTCCTTTATTGCATTCGAATGTAAAACGTAACGGAGAATATGACTTCAGCACAAGGTGTTGGAGCAATATCATAAGACACAATGGGAGCGGAACGTGATATTATCCGTCTATCCATCTGCTGGGTAATATAAACTCAACGTTCACATCTCAGACGTGTCTGGAAAAATGAATTGTTCCTTAAAGTAGACATTACTAATGCTGGAGGCTCTTATACAGAGGAACGTACAGGTTCCAAGACTCTGTGGTGTCTTCTTACCCAGTTCTAGGGACACTGACTGGTCAGATGTCTATGACTCTATGGAGCTGGCGGAGATGTGAAGTCTGAAGACTCTTGCAGCTGTTCACACCAAAATCTCCGAAAGGAGGTATGGTCTTTCCGGGTCAGATTTCCAGGTCATAGTCTCCAAAATAGTCACTGAAGGACAGCAGGCGTGATGATAAGATATCCTGAGAAGCAAAGTCATGAAAGAACCCAAAGGTCAGTAGAGGAGTCAAAACAAGAAATCAAGATCAGGACCAAGATGACAATCCAAGGGTGAAGATGTGGTCGATAAACAGGATCGAACAAAGATTTACACAGGTAAGTATCCAGTCGGATCCTTGGCCAGATCCCATCATAAATCTACCACCAGATCTCATGTAATCAGGGCAGGAATGTGACTGGTGGCTGGAAGCAGAGAGCACTCAACCATAAGATTGATGCAGGTTTGATGGAAAACACAGTGACCCTCATTACAGTGATCAGCCAAAGTGTCCCCAGAAAAGTAACATCCACCATGACCCCATACAAAGACAGCCATAGTACCTCCACAAATGTTCTGGCAACAGTACCATCATAACAGTGACAGCTACAACACCCTCATAAAGGGCAACAGCCACAGTGCCCCCATAAAAGCAACAACCACAGTGTCTTCAGGTTCTGAACAAGGGACTTGATGCTCTATTTAAATCTTTTCCTGGCCACACACCAGTGCCAATGATAGTCTTGTTTGGCTCAGAAGCTAGGTTCCTTGTTCCCGGTTCCTGCATTTGCGTATTGATTCCTCTGTGCTTCTGACCTCGGCTTGTCTTCTGACCATTCTCTGTCTCTTATTTGGTACTATGCAGCCCGTCTGCTTCTGACCCCGGCTTGTCTTCTGACCACTCTCTGTCTCTCATTTAATACTGTGCAGCCTGTCTGATTCTGACCCCGGCTTGTCTTCTGACCATTCTCTGTCTCTTATTTGGTACTATGCAGCCTGTCTGCTTCTGACCCCGGCTTGTCTTCTGACCACTCTCTGTCTCTCATTTGGTACTGTGCAGCCCGTCTGCTTCTGACCCCGGCTTGTCTTCTGACCATTCTCTGTCTCTTATTTGGTACTATTGCAGCCTGTCTGCTTCTGACCCCGGCTTGTCTTCTGACCACTCTCTGTCTCTCATTTGGTACTGTGCAGCCCGTCTGCTTCTGACCCCGGCTTGTCTTCTGACCACTCTCTGTCTCTCATTTAGTACTGTGCAGCCCGTCTGCTTCTGACCCCGGCTTGTCTTCTGACCATTCTCTGTCTCTTATTTGGCACTGTGCAGCCTGTCTGCTTCTGACCCCGGCTTGTCTTCTGATCACTCTCTGTCTCTCATTTGGCACTGTGCAGCCCGTCTGCTTCTGACCCTGGCTTGTCTTCTGACCACTCTCTGTCTCTCATTTGGTACTGTGCAGCCCGTCTGCTTCTGACCCTGGCTTGTCTTCTGACCACTCTCTGTCTCTCATTTGGTACTGTGTAGCCCGTCTGCTTCTGACCTCGGCTTGTCACCCATTTCTGTATGACTCTGCTTTTGGTGTTTGCCCGCTGGTGTTTGTCCATCCCTGCTCTTTAGAGCAGGGACCATTGTCCATTTGCGGTTCTGCCAAGTAAGGCTTATACTGCAAGTAGGTAGGGAAAGCGGGCTGGGTTCTAGGTTTAGGGCTCGCTGTCCTTGTCTGTCCCTACCCGCAGGTGTTACATGTACAGTATCTTCAGGTTTCTTGGCTCGGGGATGGGACGGGTATTAGTGGAAATCCTGACATCTCCATTGTGGCATTTGACAGCTGCTCACGTATAATGAATATTTCAGCATGTGCTAAGAATCTGCAGCTGGATTTATTGACTGGTGACAAATCGTAAAGTGATGTGTAACAGGCATAATGAAAATTCCTGTCATGTCTTCATCCTCTCTCTCTGGAAAAGTGAATTATTATCTGCCTCTAATACGGGACAAGTTGTAACAAATGGCTCCGCAGTCTACGAGATCGTGAAACGTGCTGCCAACGACTCTTACGTTATTAGAAATGATTGCTAAAACATACGGACAGAAGGTAATGTGGTCAAAATCCACACACTTTATACTGGGATACCTGCCCGGCTTCATTTTGGAAGAGGGGGTTTATTAGGTACGGTACTATAACTTGACTATAGAGGACGCTGGGGTAAGCACTAAGCTGCTGCCCTACAAAACACTTTTGGCAGTGCTGAGTGGTAAAGATGGCTTATGTCTATTGTCAGCTATTCAGCATTTTCTTGCACTACATTTTATAAATTAAAGGGGGCATTTCATTGTGAGGTAGACTATAAGTAATTTAAAGGAATTTCCCCCCCAAAAAATAAAGCTTGGCATATATTAGTAAATCATAAGTAAGAGCATCAGCCAAAGTTTGGGAATTCCATTCGTTTTACGTACAGAGATATCATAAGTTTTCTGCTGTGTTGAGGCAGCCATTTTTAAAAGGGACAACAGGAAGTACATTCATTTTGGCTGATCTTTTGAATTAGCATCTCAGGCATCAGTGGTAAACTTGTTACTTTGTTATTTACCGTAACTGCGAACCAAATTAAACTGTGTTATCTGTGATGTTACATAGGACTGCAGGTAACAACTACTACATTATCTGTACTCAGAAAGCTATCACTATGTTATCTGTGGTGTTACATAGGACTGCAGGTGACATCTACTACATTATCTGTACTCAGAGAGTTATCACTGTGTTATCTGTGGTGTTACATAGGACTGCAGGTGACATCTACTACATTATCCGTACTCAGAGAGGTATCACTGTGTTATCTGTGGTGTTACATAGGACTGCAAGTGACATCTACTACATTATCTGTACTCAGAGAGTTATCACTGTGTTATCTGTGGTGTTACATAGGACTGCAGGTGACATCTACTACATTATCTGTACTCAGAGAGTTATCACTATGTTATCTGTGGTTTACATTAGGACTACAGGTGACATCTACTACATTATCTGTACCAGAGAGTTATCACTGTGTTATCTGTGGTAGTTACATAGGACTGCAGGATGACATCTACTACATTATCTGTACTCAGAGAGTTATCACTTTGTTATCTGTGGTGTTACATAGGACTGCAGGTAACATCTACTACATTATCTGTACTCAGAGAGTTATCACTGTGTTATCTGTGAGTGTTACATAGGACTGCAAGTGACATCTACTACTTATCTGTACAGAGAGTTATCACTGTGTATCTTGGGTTACATAGGACTGCAGGTGACATCTACTACATATCTGTTCAGAGAGTTATCACTGTGTTATATGGTGTTACATAGACTGCAGGTACATCTACTACTTATCTGTACTCAGAGAGTTATCACTGTGTTATCTGTGGTTTACATAGGACTGCAGGTGACATCTACTACATTATCTGTACTCAGAGAGTTATCACTGTGTTATCTGTGGTGTTACATAGGACTGCAGGTGACATCTACTACATTATCTGTACTCAGAGAGTTATCACTGTGTTATCTGTGGTGTTACATAGGACTGCAGGTGACACATCTACTACATTATCTGTACTCAGAGAGTTATCACTGTGTTATCTGTGGTGTTACATAGGACTGCAGGTGACATCTACTACATTATCTGTACTCAGAGAGTTATCACTGTGTTATCTGTGGTGTTACATAGGACTGCAGGTGACATCTACTACATTATCTGTACTCAGAGAGTTATCACTGTGTTATCTGTGGTGTTACATAGGACTGCAGGTGACATCTACTACATTATCTGTACTCAGAGAGTTTATCACTGTGTTATCTGTGGTGTTACATAGGACTGCAGGTGACATCTACTACATTATCTGTACTCAGAGAGTTATCACTGTGTTATCTGTGGTGTTACATAGGACTGCAGGTGACATCTACTACATTATCTGTACTCAGAGAGTTATCACTGTGTTATCTGTGGTGTTACATAGGACTGCAGGTGACATCTACTACATTATCTGTACTCAGAGAGTTATCACTGTGTTATCTGTGGTGTTACATAGGACTGCAGGTGACATCTACTACATTATCTGTACTCAGAGAGTTATCACTGTGTTTATCTGTGGTGTTACATAGGACTGCAGTGACATCTACTATCTTTACTCAGAGTTTATCACTGTGTTACATAGGACTGCAGGTAACATCTACTACATTATCTGTACTCAGAGAGTTATCACTGTGTTTATCTGTGGTGTTACATAGGACTGCAGGTGACATCTACTACATTATCTGTACTCAGAGAGAGTTATCACTGTGTTATCTGTGGTGTTACATAGGACTGCAGGTGACATCTACTACATTATCTGTACTCAGAGAGTTATCACTGTGTTATCTGTGGTGTTACATAGGACTGCAAGGTCAACATCTACTACATTATCTGTACTCAGAGAGTTATCAGTGTGTTATCTGTGGTGTTACATAGGACTGCAGGTAACATTTACTACATTATCTGTACTCAGAGAGTTATCACTGTGTTATCTGTGGTGTTACATAGGACTGCAGGTAACATCTACTACATTATCTGTACTCAGAGAGTTATCACTGTGTTATCTGTGGTGTTACATAGGACTGCAGGTAACATCTACTACATTATCTGTACTCAGAGAGTTATCACTGTGTTATCTGTGGTGTTACATAGGACTGCAGGTAACATCTACCACGTTATCTGTACTCAGAGATTTATCACCGTGATATTACACAGGACTGCAGGTAACATCTATATTATCTGTTCTCAGAGAGTTATTGCTGTGTTATCTGTGGTGTTACATAGGACTGCAGGTAACATCTATATTATCTGTACTCAGAGAGTTATCGCTGTGTTATCTGTGGTGTTACATAGGACTGCAGGTAACATCTACTATTATCTGTACTCAGAGAGTTATCACTGTGTTATCTGTGATGTTACACAGGACTGCAGGTAACATCTACTACATTATCTGTACTCAGAGAGTTATCACTGTGATGTTACATAGGACTGCTGGTAACATCTACATTATCTGTACTCAGAGAGTTATCACTGTGATGTTACACAGGACTGCTATGCTTCTACATTTATGCAGGAGAAATAAATAATAATTGTTATATTTTTCTTACCCTTGTAGAAATTCCCTCCGGTTACAGGACACGAGGCATTACCCAGATATAGCTGAATATTTAGCAGGTGATGGACAGATATTAGGGGTCGCTGTACCCTATAAAAGCTGTCTCCTAGGAAGGTCGGACCATGGCTGAGCTCCTAGATCCTTGTGCTCTGCAGCAGTTGCTGGCTATATATTTGGCTCTCATTGACTCTGCTGAGGAGGAAAAATTACTCAGAGTGAATAGTCCCTTTCTCTCCACTTCCCAAGACTTGGATCTATTTTTTTTTTTTTTTGTAAATGTACTTAACATCTGTGGAATGCTAATGACTGACAGATGAAACAGGCGGCTGAGAAAGACACAAGCTTATGGGCACTGGGGAGGAAGTGGCTTTCAAAAATACGACCTGAGAGATTGCGAGGAGCCCAATCTGCACCCCTGTTATGGCCTTCTCCACTGTCCTGCTGGCCTGTGTCAATATTATCCCTGAAATAACTTCAGAGGAGAGGCTCGGAAACATCTGGAGGTCCATTCCTGCACCGGAGGGGAGGGGACTAAAATATATACTGTAGAAGAGGCTGACCTCATCATGGGTATATGTTCGCCATATTGAAATTGGCAGCCTAATTACTAGGGACTACGGTTATTTGTGTATGGTAGCATTGACGTCGTACTGTAGAGATTCACTGAGAAAAAGAATTTAAAAAAAAGGAAAAAAAAGAATAAATACAGTAAAAATAAATGCAAAACGAAAAAGTGAACAACAAAAGCAATAAAAAAAAAAAAATAATAATAAATGTAATAGTAAAAAAAAAATTATAGGAAATACAATACAAAATACATATTAATTTGTAGAATTAAAAGTTAGGTTTTATGTTTTGGGGTTTTGTCTGCTGAAAAACGAATGGAAATATTGAAAAAGATAAATATAAATACATTTTGCTAAAATATATTTTGACCAATCATTTGTTTTAAAGATATACACCCATACCGTGGACGTCCGCTGTCCGGACCACTGCATGTCCTGCTTTCGATCTGTGTCCTCAGGTCGCAGATACAGTTGAACACAATGGTGAAGCGTAGGGCCGCCAGATCTGTTTCACCATTCCCCTTCAATTGGTGGTTCCGCATGGGCAGGAGCAATGGAGTGACCTTAGGCTGGAGCAGACCTGCTCCACCCTGTTCATTTGGGGAAACGTAGCTGCAAACATCTGAGGTTGTGGGTCGCATTAATTACCTAGGCAGGATAACAGTCCCCAGTTATACAGCAAATGGAGATAGATGGCCCGGGCAAGCCGCGCCCCTTGAGACATGGACGGACACTCTGCAACCAGCAACCCCTCCTCATACTCTACTCAGTGTCCTAAGTACCCCAAGCCATCCCCAGGTCTGAGCTCGTCCTCCTGAGAACACCCCCACAAAATGCTAACTGTACATTGGTGGCTGTATTTCCCAGAGGATGAGCCCCTCAACTAGCCCTCTCACCTGAGCCTCTCACGAGTGAGATCCCCGTGGCTTAATCAAGGCCCCCAAGACACTAACGAGGCTAATGGAATGATTGCTTTACTCTAATTATCAATTTCATGCATATCTCCCAGCTTTCTAAACGAACAAAGAGGGACAGATTGTGTGGCGAAGTAGGCCACACAATCAATCAACATAATTGGCGCTTCGTGCTGGAAAAAGTTTTCAACGCTTAGAGCTGTGGAGTCCGCTCTAAGTCCATTGGTCCAGTAATTTTTAGTCCACAGCCAGCTCTTGACAGTAAGGTAGATGAGACCCCATATTCATGAGCTCAGGGCTCTCCCCGCCCAACTGCTGATGAGCTCATGAATATTCAGGACTTATGGCTGGCTCAATTGGGCTAGTTTTTGTTGCCCTTAGTTAAGACACTATAAAATTGACGACAGATTCCCTTTAAGGGGACATCACTCTGTGAGGGGGTCTCTTGTCCATTCTGCTGTAGCTCTTTCCCTATAACTGTCCCAGCTTCTAACAGAACATACGGCTGGTGACAGTTGAAGATTTAAACTGAGCATGTGCGACCACTAGAGTGAGGTGGCCAAGAAATAAAGAAAAAAAACAAACAACAGGTGGCGCCATGCAGATGGATTTCAGTGAATAACTTAGCAGCTATACTAAATTACATACAATCACAAATGTATTCAGATCCAGATGCTGATTTGAAACATGCAGAATATTTTTTGTGGCATAAACAATTTAGGGCACTAAACGGGTATCATACTATGTGGGGGCACAATGCTGTGATGGGGCACTTAGGGCATTATACTCCATGGGGGCATTAAGGAGCCATCAGAGGTGGCGGCAGTAGCAGAGAGAGCTGATCCTCTAGGTGTAACGGTAACGCCCCCATTGCTCCTAGAGGCTCATTTGCATATATTAAAACATCATTTTTCTCAGCAATGCAGGCACATATGAACATGGGACCAACACAGATGTCTTCAGCTGCCAAGTGCACATGTAACAGGTCAGCCAGTGTCATAGGGACAGAACTGCTGACAGATGCCCTTTAAGTTCTTTTTATATTCTGGGGTAGTTATTTATTAGATTTTATAATCCCCAGTCCGGCCTGTATCTGCACAGTGAACCATGGAAATGCATTGTTTAAATTAATACAATAAATCGCCCTGAATTATTTTTCATCAGATCACGAACCTTTCAGAGTATCTGAGCGTCCCGTCACTGCGGCTATTAATTTTAACAATGCAAATTATTTCATAAACTTGATCGTCTACAGCAAATCCATGACCGAGATAAGAACGTGATTCAGTGAACTTTGCTGGATTCATCTGGGTAAATACATGAAATTATAATCCACATCATAAATGAGATGAAGCATTGTTGTAATGATTCAGGCTGAAATGTGACATTTTGGTTTGGTATCTACTGCGGCCCCCAAGGTCGTCCATAGGAGAAGTTTTGGATTTGCGTAGGGAGGGGGAGGCAAATATAAAGGAAGTTTAACAGCGCCAGACCACCCTCATAGACAACTGTTATATGGACACACAGTGCCCTCCAGCAGGAAGAGGCCGCTCACTGTGATCGGCCCCCGTAACAGACAGTAAGAGACAAATACGAGCCTGGAGAGGTGAGTAACCCACGGGATCACTAGATGTGCTTAAACTGTTTGACTACCCTAAACCATCAAAGATGTTGACATTCACCCTTTCATTACTCTAGACCACCAGAGATGTTGGCATGTCACACTACATACATTACCCTAGACCATTAGGGATCTTGGCATGTCACACTACATGCATTACCCTAGACCACCAGAGATGTTGGTATGTCACACTACATTACTCTAGGCCACCAGAGATGTTGGCATGTCACACTACATACATTACTCTAGTCCACCACGAATGTTGGCATGTCACACTACATACCTTACCCTAGACCACCAGAGATGTTGGCATGTCACACTACATACCTTACCCTAGACCGCTAGAGATGTTGGCATGTCACACTACATACATTACTCTAGACCACCAGAGATGTTGGCATGTCACACTACATACATTACCCTAGACCACCAGAGATGTTGGCATGTTCACACTACATACATTACTCTAGACCACCAGAGATGTTGGCATGTCACACTACATACATTACCTAGACCACTAGAGATGTTGGCATGTCACACTACATTACTCTAGACCACCAGAGATGTTGGCAAGTCACACTACATACATTACCCCTAGAACTACTAGAAGATGTTGGCATGTCACACTACATTACTCTAGACCACCAGAGATGTTGGCATGTCATACTACATACCTTACCCTAGACTACTAGAGATGTTGGCATGTCACACTACATTACTCTAGACCACTAGAGATGTTGGCATGTCACACTACATACATTACTCTAGACCACCAGAGATGTTGGCATGTCACACTACATACCTTACCCTAGACCACTAGAGATGTTGGCATGTCACACTACATTACTCTAGACCACCAGAGATGTTGGCATGTCACACTACATACATTACCCTAGGACTACCAGAGATGTTGGCATGTCACACTACATTACTCTAGACCCACCAGAGATGTTGGCAAGTCACACTACATACCTTACCCTAGACTACTAGAGATGTTGGCATGTCACACTACATTACTCTAGACCACTAGAGATGTTGGCATGTCACACTACATACATTACTCTAGACCACCCAGAGATGTTGGCATGTCACACTACATACCTTACCCTAGACCACTAGAGATGTTGGCATGTCACACTACATTACTCTAGACCACCAGAGATGTTGGCATGTCACACTACTACATTACCCTAGACTACTAGAGATGTTGGCATGTCACACTACATTACTCTAGACCACTAGAGATGTTGGCATGTCACACTACATACATTACTCTAGACCACCAGAGATGTTGGCATGTCACACTACATACCTTACCCTAGACCACTAGAGATGTTGGCATGTCACACTACATTACTCTAGACCACCAGAGATGTTGGCATGTCACACTACATTACTCTAGACCACTAGAGATGTTGGCATGTCACACTACAAACATTACCCTAGACTACTACAGATGTTGGCATGTCCCACTACATTTCTCTAGTCCACCAGAGATGTTGGCATGTCACACTACATTACTCTAGACCACTAGAGAAAAAAAATCTTTGCAAATTTGTTGAATTTTGTTCTAGATGCACTGGAGCAATGAAAGAAATTTGGATGCAAAAGTGAACATGTCCTTTAAAAGGCATTCAACATGCTGGACATTAAGCGCAGTGACTAAGGGGCCCCGAGGTCATTCTGTCACGTAAGAAAATACGCGTATTATAAATGACACATGCTAGGCAGGGGCCCAGGAGATCCAAACCACTAGTTAGAGATTTCTCACTCGGGCAGTAAAGAGTCCGCCTCATACCAGCCTTATTAAATCCATGTGATTCC
Source organism: Rhinella marina (assembly GCA_900303285.1). NCBI lineage: Eukaryota > Metazoa > Chordata > Amphibia > Anura > Bufonidae > Rhinella > Rhinella marina. The sequence continues at coordinate 141,374 of ONZH01022265.1, forward strand.
ATAGGAGGGGGCGTGAAGACTTTTTATAGGCACTCTCTTTGAGCCCGGGGGATATTCTTTTGTCTGCGCTGTGTGCTGTGCATTTCCTCTCCTCCTGCTCATGTTTTCCTTTCCCCTGACCAACACGACTTGTCTGCCAGTCTGCCCCATCCCCTCACATACCTCTCATATACATGCCTGGGTTTTTGATGTTTTCACAGCAGGAGTTGGCGTACCATATGTAAGTGATACCACAAACACCAACTCCGACATAATAGTAAAAATCTGCAACGCACATAATCCAGGGAAGCTTTCCAGAGCTGCCGGATAGATAGAGACGGCCATTACAGGGCACTTAACCGCTTACCCTTCCATCACACGTATTTTTACAATATTTTTGCTCCCCTTTTAGTCGATGTGTGGAATAGCATTTTTGTGATGTTTTTAACGCTATTTTTTCTGATTAATTTTAAAAATTAGTGAAATGACAAATTACTGGAAAAAAAAAACTCAACCGCAACACAAAAACACCCCCTAAAACACTTTGTATGTAGCGAATTTCAGAATGCACCATACGGTAGTGTAAAAAAAGGGAAAAATAACACAGGAAAAGGGGTTGTCCCACAAAAAATATTCTACAGTTTTCAAACCAGCACCTGGATCTGAATACTTTTGTAATTCCATGTAATTAAAAATTCTGTATAGCTACTGACTTATTCAATAAAATGTATCTGTACAGCGCCACCTGCTGTTTGTTTTTTTCTTATTTCTTTGACCTGCTCACTGAGAAGGCCGCACATGCTCAGTTTCATCCTTCCACTGCCTCCTGAGCTGTGATAGGAAGAGAGTTGCAGCAGAAAGGACACACACCCTTGAGTTGCAGCAGAAAGGACACACCCAGTGAACTGGAGATCTCTGGATCCATGTGAGGTACAGGGCTGGTTCTAGCTTTATTAGAAAGAGATTCTCATGTACTGTGATGTCTGATTTTCTTATTTTTTACATTAGTCATGGTATAACCCCTTTAAAAACACTGAAAACGACGGGTTAAGCCGCCTGTCCTGATAGCACGCTCTCACCCCTGAAGGGCAGGTCTTTTGGACCTGGTGGTCCCATGAATGATCTGGTGGTCAACCAGAAAACATAGCACCCCCCCTCCCCACACCAATCCTCATTCATAACACTATCCCCAACCTAGTGTAAAGGCAGAGGGCTCATGGAGCACAGCCGCACAGTCCTCTCTGGGCCTGCCGGACGCTCATCAGGACAGGAAGGGAAGCAGAGATCGATCAGCCTCTTACTGCCCCCATGGGCATTCTCTGTATCCATGTGAGGTACAGGGCTGGTGCTAGCTTTGTGAGAAAGAGGTTCTCATGTGCTATATGATGACTAATCATTTTTTTTACATTAGTCAGGGGAGAACAGCTTTAAAAACACTAGAAAAAAATGTGAGCAAAACAACAGGTTAAGACGCCTGTCCGGATACCCCATTCTCAACCCTGTAGAGAGGACAGAAGCCGCTGCCTCTTTTGGACCTGGTGGTCCCATAAATGATCTGGTAGTCAACCACAAAAACAGAGCACCCCTCCTCCCCATATCAATCCTCATTCATAACAGTATCCCCAACCTAGTGTGGGGCTAAAATTTCCCAGTGTAGGCCTCTCTGGGCCTGCCGACACTTGTCAGCACAGGAAGGGAAGCAGAGATCGATCAGCCTCCTACTATCGGCAATAGATGGATCTGAACTGGTAAAAAGTTTAATTGGTTCATCTTAGGCATATTCTTACATGTTGCTGATAGCACCTCAGGGGGTCTAGGAGAATGAAGGGGTCACAGCTTATGTAGCTCAGTTTCCCATTAAAGTCAATGCCATAGCAGATGAACCTTCTCCATCCCTACACGTCTGCATTTCACACAGACACCCGTTTTATCCTGTGTCATGTATAGGGATAATTAGGCAGTGTTTACTGTAAGCCTACCCCCCCTTCGAGGTGCAGATAACCCCCTCCTGATGCACGCATTAATGTAATATTCAGATCTGCACACAGTCCATGCACACTTCAGAGGTGCAGAATTCGCCGCCGCAGGTACTTCACGTCACCTCTTCACCTTCCCTGCTTTCTTCCTACTGTCAATCTGAGAGCAAGAATAAACATGGGCAGGAAAAGACAAGAGATTCATCGTCTTAATGATCTCCTGACCTGTATTCAGTGATTACTGCTCTGAAGGCTAAAGACATGAAATATTCATTAGCTAAAGTGCAGTTTCCCCCGGAAGGTATTTATCCAGGAATGTAATAGGCAGCCGTGTATAAGTACAGTACGATGGGCGATTATGCTGGCAGCGTTGTGCTGTCTGGGTGGGTGGGAGTCGTGGAAAACTGGGTGATAACTCTCGTGGGAGCTGCAATGGTGGTCAGGGCTTGTTGCGCTCGAAACGCGTAGGTATTTACTATGTTTTTAATAATTTTTTTCCATGGATTAATAAAGGAATTTTAGAATTTCCACAATTTTTTGGGATTGCAATGGTGGTCAGGCCTGGAGTATATTTGGTGGGGGGCCAAAACAAACCCGCATGACAGTCACACATAGGAGAGGGAGCCACGTATTGCCCTCTGCACTGATCAGCAATAATTACGGAGACTATGTAAATATTTTATATCCCTGGTGGTCTATGGTGGTTGAGGTCATACATTTAGAGTAGGAGTAACAGAGGCACAGCATAATGTATAGTTTTAAGTAAAGGAACTTCAGCATTATTATTTAGTAGTGCCATGTCCAGAGAGACAGGTCCTCTCTAGTACCCCTGGTGGTCTAGAGTCTAGAGGGCTTTAAGGATTAATAGCTTTTGTAATCTAGTGGTTAATATTGTTAACCCTGGCTGTAAGGTAGTTAGCACAATATGCCAGGTATGGATTAATACTTGGTGTCCTTGATGGTCTAGGGTGGTTTAGGTATATAATACAATATTGCTTGTGTCAAAGGCATTACCAATTTCTATAGTGGTCTATAGTGGTTTACAGCAAGGGTAATGCCTAATTTCGATGTATTCATGTATTTCCAGGAAGAATAATAGAGGGATAGCCTTATTCAGAGTTCTAAGAAAAGACCCTGCAATATTATTTCATACAGGCACATTAGGAAAGATGACTGGTCCTTTCTATTATCCCTGGTGCACTAGAGTGCATTAGGGTTTCTTACCATCGGTGGTCTGGGAATTACTACTGATATCCCAGACCGTATAGGCACTTATACATAATATCTCAGTTAGAGATAAATATTTAGGATCCCTGATGGTCTAGAGTGGTTAAGGGGTACACTACAATATCCCTGGTGTCTAGAGATGAGCGAGCATGTTCGGCTGAGCGTACTCGGGAATAATTTTGGAGTAGTAGTGTACACATCTTCTAATCTGTACGCTAATGCGTATGCATCTTGTAATTTGTACGCATTAGCGTACAAATTTATAAGATGCGTACGCATTAGTGTACAGATTATAAGATGCGTATGCATTAGCGTACAGATTATAAAACGCGTATGCTACTACTCGAAAATTGCTCCCGAGTACGCTCGGCTGAGCATGCTCGCTCATCTCTACTGGTGTCCAAAGTATTACTCTTCCCTCTAATGAAAGGATGACTAAGGAAATATGTAAGATCCCAGGTAGTCTAGGGGGATTTAGGGTTTAACATAATATTGATAACGGGAGTGTTACAGCCTAGTTGTCAATTTTTTTTTAATTTACAGGAGGACTACACAAGAACCACTTTGGAGCATTGTCATTTTATAGGGACATGCCATTAGAGGTGTCCTGGTGGTCTAGAGTACATTTCGGATTACTACCTAATATTTTTGATCTCTATTTTAATGTTGATATCCCTGAAGGTATAGAGTTAATACATAATATCCCTATGGGTTTATAAATCAATAAGTAGTGTCCCTGATGGTCTAGGGGTACACTAAATTATTCCTGGCATCAAGTGATTACTTACCTCGATCACGATTCATTGCATTTTGTTAGCTAGCTACCTCTTCTGTCCTACATTGTTCATAGAGAGTGAAAAAGAGCTCTGACTCTACCGCCAAACAGTAACCCATAGAAGGCAGCAGCACCCTGGTTAAAGCTATCAGGGCCAATAAAGTGAACCCCCTTGGTGCAATGACCTTCACTATCTGGATATAGGTCATCCAAGATTTCAGTCTACTCCCTGTGGTGTGGAGGAGCGTATGCCCTAACCTAAAGGAGACATGTTCCAGTGGCAGATGGCCTTGAAATACAACTGCTATGGGGTGACATAGTCGCAGGACCAGTAGATAATACCGCTTATATGTGAACACAATGACTTGTAATGTTACATGAACATACATTACTTCACAGGAATCCTTCAAGACTTTTTTGCGAGGCCAAGATGTTCTTCTGAACTCATCTGACCGTGAGGAGGAAACCCACCACTTACTAATCAGATGTCTGCCTTAATATTCATAACTCAAAGTATGCTCTGGCCTGGGGCATTTTGCCTGCGGTACGCCCATCTTTTATTCATACTACGGCATGTTAGACATGTTCTTTACACATCTCAGACCCTCAAAACTTTAGAAATGCACAGGATCAAAAGAAATCACAACAAATCAAATTCCACCTCGTTGTCTAAAAGTAAAACGTGCCTCAATGTTTAAAAGGCTTCTCCGCTATTGTTAGAACCTGGAGTAGACTATTGAGTCACCACTGGAGATGTCCTCTGCCGGTACTCGAAGAAGAAACCTCTTCCACTCTACATCTGTTTACGAAGACCAAATGGATTACAAAAAAGTCGAGAACCCTTGAGGGTCAAGGCCTAAGTAAGAATTGGGTTGGCTGCTACGAGGAATGCTACTGTAGGGTTCGTATGGATCATCATTTTGTGGACAGGCCCATATTTTTAGTCCTATGCTTCTCTCCATACCGAAGATGGGAACCAAGAGAGGCCTCTAAGTGAAGCTCTTGTTGGAGTTGGATAACCTTGTATTTCACTGACGTTTGATGCTGGTTGATGGACTTAAGGTGAAAGAATCGCTCATCTTGCTGGACACAATCTGATGCCTCCTGGTCCCTCAGGCAAGTAAAACGTGCCTCAATGTTTAAAAGGCTTCCCGCTTTTGTTAGAACCTGGAGTAGACTATTGGGTCACCACTGAAGATGTCCTCTGCCGGTACTCGAAGAAGAAACCTCTTCTACTCTACATCTGAAAGGATAGGACATTTACGAAGACCAAGTAGATTACAAAGAAGTAGATAACCCTTGAACGTCAAGGCCATAAGTAAGACTTGAGTTGGCTGCTACGAGGAATGCTACTGTAGGGTGTGTATGGATCATCATGTATAGGGCAGATGTTCCTCTTTCATTCAGGAGTGATTAGGTAGTGGACAGGCCCACATTTTTAGTCCTAATGAGTCCCGCTTCTCTCCATACCAAAGATGAGAACTAACAGAGGCCTCCAAGTGAAGCTCTTGTTGGAGTTGAATAATCTTGTATTTCAATGACATTTGATGCCGGTTGATAGACTTAAAGTGAAAGAATCGCCCATCTTGCTGGACACAATCTGATGCCTCCTGGTCCCTCAGGCAAGTAAAACGTGCCTCAATGTTTAAAAGGCTTCTCCGCTATTGTTAGAACCTGGAGTAGACTATTGAGTCACCACTGGAGATGTCCTCTGCAGGTACTCGAAGAAGAAACCTCTTCCACTCGACATCTGTTTATGAAGACCAAGTGGACTACCAAAAAGTAGAGAACCATTGAGGGTCAAAGCCTAAGTAAGACTTGTGTTGTCTGCTTCGAGGAATGCTACTATAGGATGCGTATGGATCATCATGTATAGGGCAGATGTTCCTCTTTCATTCAGGAGTGATTAGGTAGTGGACAGGCCCACATTTTTAGTCCTAATAAGTCCCGTTTCTCTCCATACCGTAGATGGCCTCCAAGTGAAGCTCTTGTTGGAGTTGGATAATCTTGAGAAAGCACCACCAATCTTGCTGGACACAATCTGATGCCTCCTGGTCCCTCCCAATAAGAAAAAGTGATCAATCAAGGTGTGAACTTCACAATGACATGTTCTTTGTCAAGGGGGACCAGGGAGTAGAGACCTGCAGGGACCCAGGATGTACTGGAATGGGAGTTGTGGTAGATTGTTGAGGTAGTACACCATATGTTATAAAAGTTTTTTCCAGCTGGATTGTCCATTTTGGACAAAGCTCCTTCATTGAGCAGGTCAACTGTTGACCAGCTAGTCATGGAGAGATGAAGAGAAGGTCTCACTGCTGGGAAGGAGAATCAGGACATGGTGCCCATTATAGTTAGAGAGTCTGCATAATATAGGAATGCCAAGGATTCCCTATGGAATGTGGTGGCTTTTGTGGTGCTATGGACAATGCACACTGCTGCTCTAAGGACCTCCTCCATTCCTTCACCGCCATATGCCCTAGGCACACTACAACTTATACATGGTGCACCCTAAACTTGCTTAATTAAAAGCCTAAGTTGAAATCTTTGCTTCAAAAAAGTGTTTTGTTTAAATTCCTTAAGGAATTGTATTAGGTGCAGACATGACATGACAGAAATCAGGTAAACCAGAGGTGCTCGAAACGCGTTATAAATGTGCACTTAAAAAAATGAATGTGAACTACATATCTCTGAAGTAGCACGGACAGAACAGACACATAGGTTGCCTGTTCAGAGCATGCCTGTTATGTCACATAGTGTGAAGCCATACAGTGGACAGTCTCCAGGACCCTATACCAGGTAACACGCTAACAGGAGCAGCGAGGTCTTCACATGTTTCTAACTAATTTAGGAGACGACGTTTTCCAAAGCAGAAGACGCCTTTTATGTCCCTCAGAATTCTGCACAGAAGACCAACACAGCTGCTGAGAGGCGTCGGTTTTAAGAAACATCCAGGGATCTACGACCAGGAGATGACTTTTTATTGTGCAGAACATAGGCAGATGTAGATGAGTGTGAAAGATAAACAGCTGCACAGAGTATTTAAGAGCAAATCTGAAATATTTTATTAAACAAACAGTTCTAGACAAATCGTGGCTGCTGCGGTATTACAGTGAATGTAGCCTTGAGCCTCGCTTCACTGTGGAGCTACACTGTGCAAGTGACTAGAAAATGTGCTTCATTATTTTTTCCCAATATTTTATAATTATACACAAGGAGCCAGTACAGTGATAATGTCATGTGACTGCGTGTAAAGGAGCCCCGGAGATCCCTCCATATTCCTACTAGGGAACACAAGAGAAATGTAATTCTAAATGACAGATATCTGTACACCGCACTGTATTCTAATAACCGAGTGACCTACAATCTGTCAGTGTCCAGCTGTGCTACACCGAAAACCCCAAACATGCTACGGACAGCAGTATTATAGTAGTTATATTCTTGTACATAGGAGCAGTATTATAGTAGTTATATTCTTGTACATAGGAGCAGTATTATAGTAGTTATATTCTTGTACATAGGAGGCAGTATTATAGTAGTTATATTCTTGTACATAGGAGGCAGTATTATAGTAGTTATATTCTTGTACATAGGAGGTAGTATTATAGTAGTTATATTCTTGTACATAGGAGCAGTATTATAGTAGTTATATTCTTGTACATAGGAGCAGTATTATAGTAGTTATATTCTTGTACATAGGAGGCAGTATTATAGTAGTTATATTCTTGTACATAGGAGCAGTATTATAGTAGTTATATTCTTGTACATAGGAGCAGTATTATAGTAGTTATATTCTTGTACATAGGAGCAGTATTATAGTAGTTATATTCTTGTACATAGGAGCAGTATTATAGTAGTTATATTCTTGTACATACATAGGAGCAGTATTATAGTAGTTATATTCTTGTACATACATAGGAGCAGTATTATAGTAGTTATATTCTTGTACATATATAGGAGCAGTATTATAGTAGTTATATTCTTGTACATAGGAGCAGTATTATAGTAGTTATATTCTTGTACATAGGAGCAGTATTATAGTAGTTATATTCTTGTACATAGGAGCAGTATTATAGTAGTTATATTCTTGTACATAGGAGCAGTATTATAGTAGTTATATTCTTGTACATAGGAGCAGTATTATAGTAGTTATATTCTTGTACATAGGAGCAGTATTATAGTAGTTATATTCTTGTACATAGGAGCAGTATTATAGTAGTTATATTCTTGTACATAGGAGGCAGTATTATAGTAGTTTATATTCTTGTACATAGGAGCAGTATTATAGTAGTTATATTCTTGTACATAGGAGGCAGTATTATAGTAGTTATATTCTTGTACATAGGAGCAGTATTATAGTAGTTATATTCTTGTACATAGGAGCAGTATTATAGTAGTTATATTCTTGTACATAGGAGCAGTATTATAGTAGTTATATTCTTGTACATAGGAGGCAGTATTATAGTAGTTATATTCTTGTACATAGGAGCAGTATTATAGTAGTTATATTCTTGTACATAGGAGGCAGTATTATAGTAGTTATATTCTTGTACATAGGAGCAGTATTATAGTAGTTATATTCTTGTACATAGGAGGCAGTATTATAGTAGTTATATTCTTGTACATAGGAGCAGTATTATAGTAGTTATATTCTTGTACATAGGAGCAGTATTTATAGTAGTTATATTCTTGTACATAGGAGCAGTATTATAGTAGTTATATTCTTGTACATAGGAGCAGTATTATAGTAGTTATATTCTTGTACATAGGAGCAGTATTATAGTAGTTTATATTCTTGTACATAGGAGCAGTATTATAGTAGTTATATTCTTGTACATAGGAGGCAGTATTATAGTAGTTATATTCTTGTACATAGGAGGCAGTATTATAGTAGTTTATATTCTTGTACATAGGAGCAGTATTATAGTAGTTATATTCTTGTACATAGGAGGCAGTATTATAGTAGTTATATTCTTGTACATAGGAGCAGTATTATAGTAGTTATATTCTTTGTACATAGGAGCAGTATTATAGTAGTTATATTCTTGTACATAGGAGCAGTATTATAGTAGTTATATTCTTGTACATAGGAGCAGTATTATAGTAGTTATATTCTTGTACATAGGAGCAGTATTATAGTAGTTATATTCTTGTACATAGGAGCAGTATTATAGTAGTTATATTCTTGTACATAGGAGCAGTATTATAGTAGTTATATTCTTGTACATAGGAGGCAGTATTATAGTAGTTATATTCTTGTACATAGGAGCAGTATTATAGTAGTTATATTCTTGTACATAGGAGCAGTATTATAGTAGTTATATTCTTGTACATAGGAGCAGTATTATAGTAGTTATATTCTTGTACATAGGAGCAGTATTATAGTAGTTATATTCTTGTACATAGGAGCAGTATTATAGTAGTTATATTCTTGTACATAGGAGCAGTATTATAGTAGTTATATTCTTGTATATAGGAGCAGTATTATAGTATTATATTCTTGTACATAGGAGCAGTATTATAGTAGTTATATTCTTGTACATAGGAGCAGTATTATAGTAGTATATTCTTGTATATAGGAGGCAGTATTATAGTAGTTATATTCTTGTACATAGGAGCAGTATTATAGTAGTTATATTCTTGTACATAGGAGCAGTATATAGTAGTTATATTATTGTACATAGGAGGCAGTATTATAGTAGTTATATTCTTGTATATAAGAGCAGTATTATAGTAGTTATATTATTGTCATAGGAGCAGTATTATAGTAGTTAGTATTTCTGTAACATAGGAGCAGTATTATAGTAGTAATATTCTTGTACATAGGAGCAGTATTATAGTAGTTATATTCTTGTACATAGGAGCAGTATTATAGTAGTTATATTCTTGTACATAGGAGCAGTATTATAGTAGTTTATATTCTTGTACATAGGAGCAGTATTTATAGTAGTTATATTCTTGTACATAGGAGCAGTATTATAGTAGTTATATTCTTGTACATAGGAGCAGTATTATAGTAGTTATATTCTTGTACATAGGAGGCAGTATTATAGTAGTTATATTCTTGTACATAGGAGCAGTATTATAGTAGTTATATTCTTGTACATAGGAGGCAGTATTATAGTAGTTATATTCTTGTACATAGGAGCAGTATTATAGTAGTTATATTCTTGTATACATAGGAGCAGTATTATAGTAGTTATATTCTTGTACATAGGAGCAGTATTATAGTAGTTTATATTCTTGTACATAGGAGCAGTATTATAGTAGTTATATTCTTGTACATAGGAGGCAGTATTATAGTAGTTATATTCTTGTACATAGGAGCAGTATTATAGTAGTTATATTCTTGTACATAGGAGGCAGTATTATAGTAGTTATATTCTTGTACATAGGAGCAGTATTATAGTAGTTATATTTCTTGTACATAGGAGCAGTATTATAGTAGTTTATATTCTTGTACATAGGAGCAGTATTATAGTAGTTATATTCTTGTACATAGGAGCAGTATTATAGTAGTTATATTCTTGTACATAGGAGCAGTATTATAGTAGTTATATTCTTGTACATAGGAGCAGTATTATAGTAGTTATATTCTTGTACATAGGAGCAGTATTATAGTAGTTTATATTCTTGTACATAGGAGCAGTATTATAGTAGTTATATTCTTGTACATAGGAGCAGTATTATAGTAGTTATATTCTTGTACATAGGAGCAGTATTATAGTAGTTATATTCTTGTACATAGGAGGCAGTATTATAGTAGTTATATTCTTGTACATAGGAGCAGTATTATAGTAGTTATATTCTTGTACATAGGAGGCAGTATTATAGTAGTTATATTCTTGTACATAGGAGCAGTATTATAGTAGTTATATTCTTGTACATAGGAGGCAGTATTATAGTAGTTATATTCTTGTACATAGGAGCAGTATTATAGTAGTTATATTCTTGTACATAGGAGCAGTATTTATAGTAGTTATATTCTTGTACATAGGAGCAGTATTATAGTAGTTTATATTTCTTGTACATAGGAGCAGTATTATAGTAGTTATATTCTTGTACATAGGAGGCAGTATTATAGTAGTTATATTCTTGTACATAGGAGCAGTATTTATAGTAGTTATATTCTTGTACATAGGAGCAGTATTATAGTAGTTATATTCTTGTACATAGGAGCAGTATTATAGTAGTTATATTCTTGTACATAGGAGGCAGTATTATAGTAGTTATATTCTTGTACATATAGGAGCAGTATTATAGTAGTTATATTCTTGTACATAGGAGGCAGTATTATAGTAGTTATATTCTTGTACATAGGAGCAGTATTATAGTAGTTATATTCTTGTACATAGGAGCAGTATTATATAGTAGTTATATTCTTGTACATAGGAGCAGTATTATAGTAGTTTATATTCTTGTACATAGGAGCAGTATTATAGTAGTTATATTCTTGTACATAGGAGCAGTATTATAGTAGTTATATTCTTGTACATAGGAGCAGTATTATAGTAGTTATATTCTTGTACATAGGAGCAGTATTATAGTAGTTATATTCTTGTACATAGGAGCAGTATTATAGTAGTTATATTCTTGTACATAGGAGCAGTATTATAGTAGTTATATTCTTGTACATAGGAGCAGTATTATAGTAGTTATATTCTTGTACATAGGAGCAGTATTATAGTAGTTATATTCTTGTACATAGGAGCAGTATTATAGTAGTTATATTCTTGTACATAGGAGCAGTATTATAGTAGTTATATTCTTGTACATATAGGAGCAGTATTATAGTAGTTATATTCTTGTACATAGGAGCAGTATTATAGTAGTTATATTCTTGTACATAGGAGCAGTATTATAGTAGTAGTATATTCTTGTACATAGGAGGCAGTATTATAGTAGTTATATTCTTGTACATAGGAGCAGTATTATAGTAGTTATATTCTTGTACATAGGAGGCAGTATTATAGTAGTTATATTCTTGTACATAGGAGCAGTATTATAGTAGTTATATTCTTGTACATAGGAGGCAGTATTATAGTAGTTATATTCTTGTACATAGGAGCAGTATTATAGTAGTTATATTCTTGTACATAGGAGCAGTATTATAGTAGTTATATTCTTGTACATAGGAGGCAGTATTATAGTAGTTATATTCTTGTACATAGGAGCAGTATTATAGTAGTTATATTCTTGTACATAGGAGCAGTATTATAGTAGTTATATTCTTGTACATAGGAGCAGTATTATAGTAGTTATATTCTTGTACATAGGAGGCAGTATTATAGTAGTTATATTCTTGTACATAGGAGCAGTATTATAGTAGTTATATTCTTGTACATAGGAGGCAGTATTATAGTAGTTATATTCTTGTACATAGGAGCAGTATTATAGTAGTTATATTCTTGTACATAGGAGGCAGTATTATAGTAGTTATATTCTTGTACATAGGAGCAGTATTATAGTAGTTATATTCTTGTATATAGGAGCAGTATTATAGTAGTTATATTCTTGTACATAGGAGGCAGTATTATAGTAGTTATATTCTTGTATATAGGAGGCAGTATTATAGTAGTTATATTCTTGTACATAGGAGGCAGTATTATAGTAGTTATATTCTTGTATATAGGAGGCAGTATTATAGTAGTTATATTCTTGTACATAGGAGCAGTATTATAGTAGTTTATATTCTTGTACATAGGAGCAGTAATTATAGTAAGTTATATTCTTGTATATAGGAGGCAGTATTATAGTAGTTATATTCTTGTACATAGGAGCAGTATTATATAGTAGTTATATTATCTTGTACATAGGAGCAGTATTATAGTAGTTATATTCTTGTACATAGGAGGAGTATTATAGTAGTTATATTCTTGTACATAGGAGGCAGTATTATAGTAGTTATATCTTGTACATAGGAGGCAGTATTATAGTAGTTATATTCTTGTACATAGGAGGCAGTATTATAGTAGTTATATTCTTGTACATAGGAGCAGTATTATAGTAGTTATATTCTTGTACATAGGAGCAGTATTATAGTAGTTATATTCTTGTACATAGGAGCAGTATTATAGTAGTTATATTCTTGTACATAGGAGGCAGTATTATAGTAGTTATATTCTTGTACATAGGAGCAGTATTATAGTAGTTATATTCTTGTACATAGGAGCAGTATTATAGTAGTTATATTCTTGTACATAGGAGGCAGTTATAGTAGTTATATCTTGTACATAGGGCAGTATTAATAAGTTATATTCTTGTACATAGGAGGCAGTATTATAGTAGTTATATTCTTGTACATAGGAGCAGTATTATAGTAGTTATATTCTTGTACATAGGAGGCAGTATTATAGTAGTTATATTCTTGTACATAGGAGCAGTATTATAGTAGTTATATTCTTGTACATAGGAGCAGTATTATAGTAGTTATATTTCTTGTACATAGGAGCAGTATTATAGTAGTTATATTCTTGTACATAGGAGGCAGTATTATAGTAGTTATATTCTTGTACATAGGAGCAGTATTATAGTAGTATATTTCTTGTACATAGGAGCAGTATTATAGTAGTTATATTCTTGTACATAGGAGGCAGTATTATAGTAGTTATATTCTTGTACATAGGAGCAGTATTATAGTAGTTATATTCTTGTTACATAGGAGGCAGTATTATAGTAGTTATATTCTTGTACATAGGAGCAGTATTATAGTAGTTATATTCTTGTACATAGGAGGCAGTATTATAGTAGTTTATATTCTTGTACATAGGAGCAGTATTATAGTAGTTATATTCTTGTACATAGGAGGCAGTATTATAGTAGTTATATTCTTGTACATAGGAGCAGTATTATAGTAGTTATATTCTTGTACATAGGAGCAGTATTATAGTAGTTATATTCTTGTACATAGGAGCAGTATTATAGTAGTTATATTCTTGTACATAGGAGCAGTATTATAGTAGTTATATTCTTGTACATAGGAGCAGTATTATAGTAGTTATATTCTTGTACATAGGAGCAGTATTTATAGTAGTTATATTCTTGTACATAGGAGCAGTATTATAGTAGTTATATTCTTGTACATAGGAGCAGTATTATAGTAGTTATATTCTTGTACATAGGAGCAGTATTATAGTAGTTATATTCTTGTACATAGGAGCAGTATTATAGTAGTTATATTCTTGTACATAGGAGGCAGTATTATAGTAGTTATATTCTTGTACATAGGAGCAGTATTATAGTAGTTATATTCTTGTACATAGGAGCAGTATTATAGTAGTTATATTCTTGTACATAGGAGCAGTATTATAGTAGTTATATTCTTGTACATAGGAGCAGTATTATAGTAGTTATATTCTTGTACATAGGAGCAGTATTATAGTAGTTATATTCTTGTACATAGGAGCAGTATTATAGTAGTTATATTCTTGTACATAGGAGGCAGTATTATAGTAGTTATATTCTTGTACATAGGAGCAGTATTATAGTAGTTATATTCTTGTACATAGGAGGCAGTATTATAGTAGTTTATATTCTTGTACATAGGAGCAGTATTATAGTAGTTATATTCTTGTACATAGGAGCAGTATTATAGTAGTTATATTCTTGTATACATAGGAGCAGTATTATAGTAGTTATATTCTTGTACATAGGAGCAGTATTATAGTAGTTATATTCTTGTACATATAGGAGCAGTATTATAGTAGTTATATTCTTGTACATAGGAGCAGTATTATAGTAGTTATATTCTTGTACATAGGAGGCAGTATTATAGTAGTTATATTCTTGTACATAGGAGCAGTATTATAGTAGTTATATTCTTGTACATAGGAGCAGTATTATAGTAGTTATATTCTTGTACATAGGAGCAGTATTATAGTAGTTTATATTCTTGTACATAGGAGCAGTATTATAGTAGTTATATTCTTGTACATAGGAGGCAGTATTATAGTAGTTATATTCTTGTACATAGGAGCAGTATTATAGTAGTTATATTCTTGTACATAGGAGGCAGTATTATAGTAGTTATATTCTTGTATATAGGAGGAATATTATAGTAGTTATATTCTTGTACATAGGAGGCAGTATTATAGTAGTTATATTCTTGTACATAGGAGCAGTATTATAGTAGTTATATTCTTGTACATAGGAGCAGTATTATACTAGTTATATTCTTGTACATAGGAGCAGTATTATAGTAGTTATATTCTTGTACATAGGAGCGGTATTATAGGAGTCAGTGCTTGTGTAAGAATATGGTCTTTCATCATAAAACAAAACCTATGAAAATGCCTTTAGCATGTAACATAAGTATCATTACTCTAACAGTCATGGTCATCTCAGTCCTGAGTGAAATTATCCCATAGTGCTCATATTAGCTTTTTTGACCATTCATAATCATTAAAATTAAGAATTGTAGCCTGCAGTCATTTCCACTGTTCCCTCATCATTGCTCCTCTAGGACTATACTGTATAGTCTGGACCACAGTATATGTTATTGTATTAGAAATTCCTCCTGATGTAATTTTCAGACTTGAGAGAACTGGACGTAGCCCAGTGGTTGAAAAAATGTCTGCTTTGGACAGATCAGTGATTGCCCCCAGGCTGTTCTGGATACGGAGCACTTAAGAACCTGGGGTTAAGATGGAAAAGGATCTGATATATGTTTATTATTGCTTGTCAGGAAGGTGTAAGATTCACGGAGATGTCTGAATGTCCCAGCAGGCAGCCGCCACAGGATGCTCTTGAAGCTAAGTTCACCGCATCAAAGGTCTTGTCTTCTGTGTCAAGGTTGCCTGTGCCAAACACATTTACCCTATCATAACATCCAGCACTGTGCGAAAATAAAGCTTCAAGTAACTTCAGCGTCTTCAATTGTTTTGTTTTATTTTTAAAGATGTTAGAAGTAAATAAACAAAGATCATAAGGCATGAAAACTGAGAGATGGTCGCCGCTTTAAGAGCCACATATTGTCCATAAAGCACATGGCATGTACTCCAGTTATATCCAGAGAAGCATTGTGAATTGCTCCCAGACACTGTTTTTTTCAACGCTTCAGTCAAGCAGCTTTCTCCTAGAGCTGGCCATACACATTAATGTCAGTCCAAACTTCTAGAATCGAATTGGACAACCACCTAATGTGCATGAGGTTGTCCCGATTTTCCCCCGAAAGTAAGACTGTGCTGTTGGACTTCAATGTACCTAAATCTTTTGTTCTCACGGATGATAAGCCTCCACTTAAAGGGGTTTTCCAATACTTGGCCTATCCTAAGGAGTGGTCATCAATATCAGATTGGTGAGGGTCCCACCCCTGGCACCACCTCTGACATACCTCCCAACTGTCCCGGATCCAGCGGGATAGTCCTGGATTGCAGTGGCTGTTCCGGTACGGGGAGATTTGTCCCGGTCTCTGGCAGCTGTCTCTGCGTCCATAGGACGCAGAGACAGTTACCTTTTACATGAAGAAGCAGACAGCTAGAATCGGCTGCCTGCTTCTTACATCCTCCCTCCCCCCCCCTGCAGCTCTCCATACCTCTTGTCTGGGCGGGGCCAGACAACAGTCAGCTTTGGCCCCGCCCCCTCCAGACGAGAGAAGCTGATGTCCTGCTGGTGATGCTGCTGCTAGGAAGAAGGTAAGTATACGTTTTTTTGCTTTTTTTTTCAATTTCTGTGAGGGGCACAATGTGGGCACATTACTGGGGGCACAACATATTACTAGGGGACACAATGTGGGCATATAACAGTGGGGCACAATGTGGGCACATTACTGGGGGCGCAACATATTACTAGGAGGCACAATGTGGGCATATCACAGTGGGGCACAATGTGGGCATATCACAGTGGGGCACAATGTGGGCATATTACAGTGGGGCACAATGTGGGCATATTACAGTGGGGCACAATGTGGGCATATTGCTGGGTAGCACAGCTGGTCATATTACTGGGGGCACATAACAGGGCATATTACTGGGGGCACAGCTGGTCATATTACTGTGGGCACATAACAGGGCATATTACTGGGGGCTCAGCTGGTCATATTACTGGGGGCACAGCTGGTCTTATTACTGGGGGCACATAACTGGGCATATTTCTGGGGGCACAGCTGGTCAAATTACTGGGGGCACATAACAGGGCATATTACTGGGGGCACAGCTGGTCATATTACTGGGGGCACATAACAGGGCATATTACTGGGGGCTCAGCTGGTCATATTACTGGGGGCACATAACAGGGCATATTACTGGGGGCACAGCTGGTCATATTACTGGGGGCACATAACAGGGCATATTACTGGGGGCACAGCTGGTCATATTACTGGGGGCACATAACAGGGCATATTACTGGGGGCACAGCTGGTCATATTACTGTGGGCACATAACAGGGCATATTACTGGGGGCTCAACTGGTCATATTACTGGGGGCACAGCTGGTCTTATTACTGGGGGCACATGACAGGGCATATTACTGGGGGCACAGCTGGTCATATTACTGGGGGCACATAACAGGGCATATTACTGGGGGCCACAGCTGGTCAAATTACTGGGGGCACATAACAGGGCATATTACTGGGGGCACAGCTGGTCATATTACTGGGGGCACATAACAGGGCATATTACTGGGGGCTCAGCTGGTCATATTACTGGGGGCACATAACAGGGCATATTACTGGGGGCACAGCTGGTCATATTACTGGGGGCACATAACAGGGCATATTACTGGGGGCTCAGCTGGTCATATTACTGGGGGCACAGCTGGTCATATTACTGGGGGCACATAACAGGGCATATTACTGGGGGCACAGCTGGTCATATTACTGGGGGCACATAACAGGGCATATTACTGCGGGCACAGCTGGTCATATTACTGGGGGCACATAACAGGGCATATTACTGGGGGCACATAACAGGGCATATTACTGGGGGCACAGCTGGTCATATTACTGGGGGCACATAACAGGGCACATTACTGTGGGCAGAGCTAGGCATATTAATGAGGGCACATGACTGGGGAATATTTACTATGTGGAGCAGTAAGGGGACTGGGTGGGACTAGGCGTATAGTTGGTGGAGTTAGGGGCGTGGCCTAGTGCTGAAAAAATTCACCAGTATGTGTCCCTCTTTGTCACTTTACAAAGTTGGGAGGCTTCCACTGATGAGCTGTTCTCCAGTGCCGAGATCCATACGGAGGACGGAGCCGGATGCAGAAGGTCCCACCTACTGTGCAGCAGCCGTGCTGAGGTACTGCACTATATTGCTATGTTTGTGGATAGTTTTAGGTCTCATTTTTGGAATCCTATTACCAGGATCTAGTAGACTGGACTTCGGGATCTATGGTGATCTCAGGTCAGCTGGCGTGAACCTTGAGGGGGTCAAGGTTGCATCATGGCCGTCTAAATAAGACTGTATGTATATGCTGATGTGTTTTGAGACAATAATGTACCCATATACTGTAAGACAGGAGCTTTGGCTAAGAAGATCCAAATAAAACCAAGAGCAGACAGGTCCATATTGAACCAATTATACACGGAAATGAAGAGCAGTAAAGAGAAACAGATTCCTCCGTCAGTTGTAACCGGAGCCGGCTGATGTGACTTACAGTAAGACCACTAATCAGTCCCTGCTCCTGTCTTATAGCTTCCAGGCTGATATCACTGCCTGTTCTACGTCAGCTCAGCAGATATCAATGGCCCGTTGTTCTAAAAAATGAGAAGGACATGTTTGCTGTGATAAGTACATCAGACGTAAGTCCTCACACTTTTTTCACAGTGTGTTATATTGCGGCCTTGGGCAAAAAAGTTCCCGATAATTCTGCGTTCAATATCCCATAGCGACAAAGTGAAAACATAATTTTAGGAATTTGTGCTTATTTATTTTCTCTTGAACATCTTTAAGATGCTTCTACACCTTCTTTGGAGCTTTGGAGTCTCCTGTGGTAAATTCAGTGGATTGGACATGATTTGGAAAGACACATCTCTGTCTATATAAGATCTCACACCTGACAATGTATATCAGAGGAAAACCAGGCCACGAAGAAGAAAGAACTGCCTGTAGAGCTCAGAGTCAGGATTGTGTGGAGACACAGATCTGGAGAAAGGTACAAAAAATATCTGCTGTGCTGAAAGTTCCTAAGAGCACAGTGGTCTCCATAATTCTTAAGTGGAAGAAGTTCGGAACAAATAGGACTCTTCCTAGAGCTGGCTGCCCCACTAAACTAAGTAATTGGAGGAGAAGGACCTTGTTAAGAGAATTGACCAAGAACCCAATGGTGACTCTGGCTGAGCTCCGGAGATCCTGTGTACAGATGGGAGAAACTTCCAGAAGGTCGACCATCACTGCAGCCTCCACCAATCTGGGCTTTATGGACGAGTGGATGGAAAGAAGCCTCTCCTCAGTAATAGACACATGAAGATCGCCTGGGGTTTGCAAAAAAGCTAGTAAAGGACTCTCAGACTGTGAGAAACAAGATTCTTTTCTCTGATTAAACCAGGACTGAACTTTTTATCTTAAAGAGGACCTTTCATCGGTTTTTCAAATGTAAACTAAATGTTGTACCTTATAGGGCGGCCCCCACTTTTTTCTTTTTCAAAAAGAGCCCACCGTTGGTTCAGAGGGCCCCCCGTTGTTTTTGCAGCGGAATATGAAAATCTTTGGTATCGGAACAGGGAGGAGAAGACTCACCCTTCCTCATTGGGCGTCTCCTTCTCTCTGGCTGTGAGCGGTCCGCTCTGATTGGATCACGCTCACAGCCAGGGAGAAGGAGACGCCCACTGAGGAAGGGTGAGTCTCCTCCTCCCTGTTCCGATACCAAAGATTTGCATATTTCGCTGCAAAAACAACGGGGAGGGGGGGGGGCCCTGTGAACCAACGGGGGGCTCTTTTGGAAAAAGAAAAAAAGTGGAGGCCGCCCTATAAGGTACAACATTTAGTTTACATTTGAAAAACCGATGAAAGGTCCTCTTTAAGTCTAAGTGTCATGTCTGGAAGAAACCAGGCCCTGATAATCACCCAATACCATCCCTACAGTGAAGCATGGTGGTGGCAGCATCATGCTAGGGGAGAAAGACACTGCTTAGGGTTGAGGGACAGATGAATGGAGGAAAGTACAGACATATTCTTAAAGACGAACTCCCGCAAAAAAATGTATTCCATGTCCTACTAGAAATGTACATGATGTAATCTGTAGTGAATGTCATTTTCTTACCAGTAGCTGAATTTTTGAGTTATATCATCCTGAAGTTTCTTATCTGTGTCATGTGACTAGGAATTAGACCCACCAACTTACACAGAGATTTATGTGTGGACAGGAAGTCTAATTTTCTATGCATTCCTATGGGAGCCTCACTTTCAGTCTCATAGGAATGAATAGAGCAGTGACTGGCTTCCTGTCCTAGGTCAGTTGGAGGTCAGGGAGTTGGTCACATGACACAGCTACAATAAGAAGAGAGTGGAAACTCTCAATTTCAGCCTCTGATAAGAAAATGATATTCACTACAGATTATATCATGCATCCATGAAAACCGAGTGTTCTGGACCTCAGACTGGGCTGAAGGTTCACCTTCCAAATAGGCAATGACCCTAAAAACACAGCCAAGACGACACAGGAGCGGCTGAGGGACAACTCTGTAAATGTCCTTGAGTGGCCCAGCTGGAGCCTCATGTGAACCCAATTTAACATCTCTGAAATGGCTCTGCTGATGGACTCCATCCAACCTGACAGAGCTGGAGAGGATCTGCAGAGAAGAACAGAGAGGAAACCTTGTGGCATCATCTCCAAGAAGACTGGAGGCTGCAATCACTGCCAAAGGGGCTTCAACTAAGTCCTGAGTAAAGGGTGTGAATATTTATGTCCTGAATAAAGGGTGTGAATATTTATGTCCTGAGTAAAGGGTGTGAATACTTATGTCCTGAGTAAAGGGTGTGAATACTTATGTCCTGAGTAAAGGGTGTGAATACTTTCCTTTTCAATAAATTAACATATTTTTCTAACATTCTGCTTTTACTTTCTCATTATGAAGTATTGAGTGCAGAATGATGGGAAAATGTACATTATTTTTTAAATTTTAGGACAAGGAGCAACATACGAAAATGTAAAAAAAAACATCAAATGGTCTGAATTTGTTCCCTTTCTATTGATTCCAAGGCAGCCCACGCTGCTGTCCTTTATGACTTCATGCTCAGAGCTTTTGGCCAACATTTGGAAAATTGCACAATGAGATCACTGAAATCCTACTCATGCTGCATGATAATGGAGCGGGATATTGTATATCTAGAAGTGTCAGCGTAGCCGGTTTCCCACTGATGCAGCATAATACATACTCAAATTAAAAATGAAATTTTAATAAATGAAAACACAATAGATGGAAACATACTATATGGACTGAGCCCTCACTCTGATATCATAAAATCTGAGACTCTCAGCCAATATAGTTTGATCAAAACACATCTGTGCCCGCCTACCCACGCCAAGGTGATCTCAGTCACTTGGGATCCCCCTATGAGTCAGAACACTTCCTTTCTGGAAGACTTTAGACGCCTTTCAATTACAAGGACGGATAATATATTGAATCACCTTAGTGTAATACTGCATACCTCCTGCAGCGGCCGCTGCTTTGAGTATGGGAGAATCAATGCTGAGAGGGGGAAAGCCCTTTTGACTACTAGTGGGCTGGCTCCACTGTGACTACTGGGGGAAATGCTGTGACTATTTAAAGAAAAGGGAAAGTACACAAAGTTTTCACTTTATAAGACGCATCCGATGATAAGACGAACCCCAGATTTTAGAGGAGGAAAATAAGAAAAAAAACTATTTTTCATCAGATCCTCATATCAGACCTCAGATCATCCCTTTCAGACCCCCATCAGATCTCAGATCAGCCCTTTCAGACCCCCATCAGATCTCAGATCAGCCCTTTAAGACCCCCACCAGACCTCAGATTATCCCTTTAAGACCCCCATCAGACCTCAGATCATCCCTTTAAGACCCCCATCAGACCTCAGATCAGCCCTTTCTGAGCCCCATCAGACCTCAGATCAGCCCTTTCTGACCCCATCAGACCTCAGACCAGCCCTTTCAGACCCCCATCAGACCTCAGATCAGCCCTTTCAGACCCCCATCACACCTCAGATCAGCCCTTTCTGACCCCATCAGACCTCAGACCAGCCCTTTCAGACCCCCATCAGACCTCAGATCAGCCCTTTCAGACCCATCAGACTTCAGATCAGCCCTTTTTAGACCCCCATCACACCTCAGATCAGCCCTTTCAGACCCCCATCACACCTCAGATCAGCCCTTTCATAACCCCATCACACCTCAGATCAGCCCTTTTTAGACCCCCATCAAACTAAAATGAAAAACTCTGCTTACCTCTCCTGCGCCGTGGCTCCTCTTCATGTCCGGCAAGTCGCGCTCCACTGTCTTCTCCGGCCGGTGCTGCACTGTCACCTGACTGCATGCAGCGTCAGGTCAGAGTATGCGCACTACGTCCTGACGTTGTACGGGGTCAGAACAGTGCAGCGCCTGCAGGAGAAGACAAGGGAGCGCCAGCCCCAGCAGGAAGACCAGGGAGGGTAAGTATCTTCCCCGCTCCTGGGACCTAATGTATACTAGTGAGCGCTTCCATAATGGAAGCGCTTACTAGTATTCGCTTTATAAGACGCACTGACACTTTCCCCCTACTTTTTTTGGGGAAAAAGTGTGTCTTATAAATCAAAAAATACAGTAATTGCTGTTACTATCAGAAGGAAAGTGAGAAAGGCCTGCTGTAACTTCTGGAGAAAGCCTTGGCTACTGTATGTACTGTATGTACTGGGGGGAAGTTGCTGCTGTGGCTATATGGGGAAGGGTTATAACTACTGGGACAAGGAGGATTCTTAATACAAGGGAAAGAGGGGGCATTTCTGTATTTGATGGGGAACCCTGCATTTACTTTTAGTGGATAACATCTCTTCCCGTCTTCTTCCTGAGGTTCTCCACTTTGGAAAATCCCTACTTTTTACAAAGCTCCCTTGACAACAGACAGATGACAAAGTGTCTCCTGCTGGAACTCTTAGTGATCAACCTACAGCACCATCACGGGGGAAATTAAGCATTATACATTATCGATTCAAATTGATGGATTATCTGTACAGGACAAGACAGAACCTACAGAGGAAGTTCGCTCTTTGTAACCACGCCTCACCTGAAACAAGCGATGAGAATCCTGAATAAAGGACCCCCTCTATCAGAATTCGCTAATATGGTGTATTCTAAGCTGGTCAAGCCATCTAACAGGTTTACCCAACAACTTGCCATATGACTTGTATTGTCCACACATGACTTTGATATTACATCACAACCTTCCAAAAATAGTTAATTTTCAATGGAAATGGGTGTCACCAAGCAAGTTAGGATCACTACGCTGGGTGTCGGATCCCATTAATACTAATCGATGCCTATGCTGGTGTCAAGGTGCAGAAAATTTCAATTGTAACTTGCAGAAATTTACAACTTGGGTCATGAAAAGGTCAGGCTTCTTGGCCCAATCAGCTGCTCTGAAATGTCTTTTGTAAGCCTTCGATTTAATGGGAATGGAAACTAGAAGTGATGAAAATGTATTTTTACTTGTTTTATTGGTTGCTGCCCAGAAAACCCCGGATACAGTGAATTCATTGTGCTTTTTTTTGGCAGAGAACAATTTCTTGACCTTCTGCAGACATGTTGATGTTTCTCATGAGGACGTTAGACAAGCTGGAATTGTTTGTTTACACGCCAAGGACGCCATGTGCTGACCGATTGTACAAGGAAACGGAGACAGGATGTCAGCTGGGATCTGGAGCAGCGTCCTGGACTGGGTGACTGGCACTCCAAACACCTTACCAAGTAAAATGGAAACTCTGCCAAGTTCTGTTCACCAATGGGGTCTGTATCCAGTGCCAAATAAAAGGTCAGGAACTTTACCTGCATTCCATTTAGGATTTTTCTGTTATATTAAAGATGACGGGCTGGTAGGGTGACATGCATCATAGATTGTGCCCATTGGTCTTGTAATGATGGGCTAAGTTTCACACCGATTGTCTTGCAGACATTTGGCTGCTACCAAAAGTGGTCTGAAGAAGGGCAACTGATGCAGAGATGGCAACAAAGGCTCAGTGATGCATGTGGACAGGGCAGGCTAGCCCGTCTGGTTCAATCCCGAAGAAAAGCTACTCTCTGCCCCCTCCTGTTAAGCCCTGCTCCTTTCCTTGCAACTTTGAAAAAATTGTCAAAAAGTTTTTAAAAAAAAGTCTCAAATTATGGTCCAAATATGGTCCATAATCTGCAACCTTTTCACGCCATTGTGGCGTAAATCATAAGTCTCCCACCTTGTGACCTGGTATCATGTGAATATAACACGTACCACCTACCTAAAATCTGTACACACAAGTACCCCTCTTCGTAGCTGCGGCCTCTTTCAGCTGGATACAACATTTTTTCAGGAATGGTCTGAGAACCATGATGAGTTCAAGGTGGTGACTTGTCCCCCAAATTCCCTAGATCTCCATCCTATCTGTGGGATGTGCTAGAGGTTTGATCCATGGAGGCTGCACCGGGTGGGGCACCCAAGCTGCCGCTTGCAAGGTACATACTACTGGAGGGGCTATAGGGGCCATTATTAGAGGAGGTCCAGGCAGGACACTGAAGGTAGGGCTGGCTTGGTGTTGTGGTCCACATCTCAACTCCTAAGCCCCCTGCTCCATATCTATATTAGAGGCAGACAGAACGTGGTAGCTATTGATGGCCACCACAAAGAGACAACTTCTCGGGAGGTATTTTGTGCTGCACTGTAGTATCTGGTTATGTGGCATGGTATTACTGACCCTGGCAACTTGTATTTGCCCCATCTACTTGTATTGGTCCCATCTTAATTTGCCCCACCTACAACATTTGGGGCCACTTTTAGTTTTTTATTTCCAGGTACACTGAGTTCACACTCCGAGCAACTTACAGGACTGAAAGGATCTGCCACTAACGTTTTTGGTGCCAGATACCATGGGACACCTTCCAAAGTCTTGTGGAGTCCATAAATCGATAGGTCAAAGCGGTTTTGGTAGCACACTAATAGGTAGGTGCTTTAAACATAGCAACATAGTTTATACGGCCAAAAAAAGCCCTCTGTCCATCCAGTTCGGCCTGTTATTCTACAAGTTGATCCAGAGAAAGGAAAAAAAAAACCTGTGAGGTAGAAGCCAATTTTCCTCACTTTAGGGGGACAAATTCCTTCCCGACTCCAATCAGACATCAGAATAACTCCCTGGATCAACGACCCCTCTCTAATAACTATAACCTGTAATATTATTACCTCCAGGAATACATCCAGGCCTCTCCTGATCTCTTTTAGTGAACTTACCATCACCACCTCCTCAGGCAGAGAGTTCCATAGTCTCACTGCTCTTACCGTAAAGAATCCTCTTCTATGTTTGTGTACAAACCTTCTTTCCTCCAGACACAGAGGATGTCCCCTCGTCACAGTCACAGTCCTGGGGATAAATAGATGATGGGAGAGATCTCTGTACTGACCCCTGATATATTTATACATAGTTATTACATCTCACCTCAGTCGTCTTTTTTCTAAAGTAAATAACCCTAATTTTGATAATCTTTCTGGGTCCTGTAGTCCACCCATTCCAGTTATTACTTTAGTTGCCCTCCTCTGAACCCTCTCCAGCTCTGCTATGTCTGCCTTGTTCACAGGAGCCCAGAACTGTACACAGTCCTCCATGTGCGGTCTGACTAGTGATGTGTAAAGTGGCAGGACTATGTTCTCATCACGGCATCTATGCCTCTTTTGATGCAACCCATTATCTTATTGGCCTTGGCAGCAGCTGTCTGACACTGGTTTCTGCAGCTTAGTTTGCTGTTCACTAAAATTCCTAGGTCCTTTTCCATGTTTTACCATTTAGTATGTACTGGTGACTTGCATTATTCCTTCCCATATGCATAACCTTACATTTGTCAGTTGTGGCTGATCAGGGTACAGATTCCTAAATTTGCCAATGTCCTACAGGTTGTCAAAACACATGGAGATTCTCTCTCCGCTTGTTTCTGCATTGTGGCTGGAACGTTCCTTGATCATTTGATCCCCTGGAACATAAAATGAGTGAGTTATTAGAACCATTCTCTCTGCCAGGCACTGAATCAGGGAAGATTAAAGCCAAAGTATTTTAATCTGTAAAGTCTCCTGTAAATATAGACTCCAGCTCACCCCCATGTCAACTGATACGGGTCCTTTGTACTGTAGATGAGAACTGGCAAGTAGAACATTCAATGAGAAATTATTGGAGATGAAGCATGAAGGTAAAGATTTTACGTGAAAACATGGTCTGTTGCACACCCTCGGTGTATACCTCGTATTACCGTATATATACTTCTACAGGAAACAGCTGCGCAACAATCTCAAGAACTATAACATGGAGGGAATTCTTGGGAATTGACTGCAACGATTTCCCCCTTGGGTCAGATGCTTAAAGTGTAACTGTCATTTTTTTTTTTTTTGTGTAATGTATAGGGGCAGTGATACTGACCATTTTTGTAATATACTTTAATTACTGAAATCATACATTTCTACTAGAAAAATAGCTATAAAGTGACCCATTTTGAGCCTTAGCAACGCTCCTCTGTTTTCTGTTTATATAACACAGTCAGTGTTGAGCAAGTCTCCAATGTTATGTAAACAGAGGAGCGTTGCTAAGGCTAAAAATGGGCCACTTTAGAGCTGTTTTTCTAGTAGAAATGTATGATTTCAGTAATTAAAGTATATTACAAAAATGGTCAGTATCACTGCCCCTATACATTACCCAAATAAAAAAAAAATATGACAGTTACACTTTAACTACTGTATAGGGAAGGCAAAGCTTGTTCTTGCACCATGAGTCCTGGAGCCAGAGGTGCCTCAAAAGGTCCATCTAGCTGCAAACCGGTACAGAATACTGATGAGTGTCCACTTACTCACCTATCCTACGTAGCGGTGAATGTTCTGCATTCTGAATCCACACAAATAAGGCTTCTACGAGGTGTTTACTCACACATGTATGGTCATACTATTAGGTCATGGTGAGCTGACCTCTGTAAGGGCACCCTCCTGGTTATATCATGCAAATAACGATGCTAAACATCAGGTATTAGTTGATATTTGGCCAAAATATGACCTTTTGCAAACGATGGCAAGGATCTTCATTTTGCCTGCCAGCGCTAAACTACAAATGTCTAATGGAGAAGCAGAGACCCGATGGGGAACGTGGGTAGGTGAGTATTTAAACTAGAGGCAATATGTGGCATTAGACTAAAGGGGGGATCACTTTGAGGGGGGGCACTTCAGAGGACAGCACATCATGTGGGGGACATCATACTGTGTGGGAGGCACTTAAAGGGAACCTGTCATCTCCAAAACACCCCCTGAACTAGAATAAGCGGTGTACAGTGTAAGTGATGCTGAATCCGAATATGTAAGTTTTATCTTCATACTCACTTCCATTCCGACGCTGTGCTCCCACAAACCTGCAGTAAAATGCACTCACTGGACTCCGGTGCTCACTCACATAATGGAGAGGACTCAAAGAAGAGTCCACTGAGTGCATTTTACTGCTGGTTTGTAGGAGCACAACGTCAGAATGGAAGTGAGTATGAAGATAAAACTTACATAATCGGATTCAGCATCACTTACACTATACACCGCTTACTCTAGATCAGGGGGTGTTTCGGAGATGACAGGTTCCCTTTAAGAAGGCATTACTCTATGTGGGGGCACTTAAGAGGGCATTACTGTGTGGGGACTACTTAAGGAGACATCAATCTGTGAGGGAGGCACTAAGGGGGCATCATACTGTCTGGGGAGGCACTAACAGGGTATCCTATTATTTGAGGGATACTAAGTGGCATCATTACTGTCTTGGGGGTGGGGAGGTGCTAAGGGGCATCACTATTGTAAGGTGGCTCTAAGAGGACATTCTTATTGTGTTGGGGCATCTTTACTGTGCAGGGAGGCACCAAAGGGGCACGATTACTGTGTGGCGGACACAAAGGAGATTGGATGGGATTCGAGGCATTGTAAGCAAAACTCTACTACGTGCCACTGATGGTGTACTCCTTACATCTTATTTCAGCTTGGACCGTTACCCAACGGTAGACCGAGGTATTTACAAAAAGTACTTAAAGGGGTTGTGTCACAAAACATATTCTACATTTTTCAAACCAGCCCCTGGATCTGAGTACTTTTGTAATTGCATGTAATTAAAAATTTAGCATAGCCACTGAGTTAGGCCTCTTTCACACTAGCGTTAGCACGGATCCGGCACCTAAAGGGTGCCAACGGATCCGTGCTAACGCTATACATGTGTGGAGCCAAACGGATCCGTCCCCATTGACTTGCATTGGGGGTCATTCCGGATCCGTCTTGGTGCGGATGCCTGGACCGGAGAGCAAACCGGAGCATGCTGCAGTTTGTTCTCCGGTCTGAAGACGGAACGGAATGCTTTCAGGAGCATTCCGTTGTCTTCAGTTCAGTTTTGTCCCCATTGACAATGAATGGGGACAAAACTGAAGCGTTTTTTTCCGGTATTGAGCCCCTATAACGGAACTCAATACCGGAATTTAAAAACGCTAATGTGAAAGCCTTATTCAGTAAAATGTATCTGTACAGCGCCACCTGCTGTTTGTTTGTTTTTTCTTATCTCTTTGTCCACCTCACTGAGATGGCCGCACATGCTCAGTTTAAACATTTAACTGCCACCAGTCATATGTTCTATGTGAAGCTGTGGCAGTTACAGGGAGAGAGCTGTAGCAGAAAGGACATGCCCTCTGAGCTGCCAGGCTGAAGATAATCTAGCGGAACAATTGGAGCAATGAATGTGGAGATCTCTGGATCCATGTGAGGTACAGGGCTGGATCTAGCTTTGTGAGAAAGAGATTGTCATGGACTATATGATGTCTGATTTTTATTTTTCACATCAGTCATGGGATAACCCATTTAAGTACCCCTGCTATAGATTGTGCAATCTCTATTGCCTAGATTTATCACAGTGGCTCGGGCTGGGTGATAAACATGGTGCAGGGATACTTATCTCTGACTCTATAACAACTATTGCTTGGCTTACCTTGAGACAGAATTGTGGAGCGATTTTGGTGCCTATTAGACCCGCACCTTTCCCATGCAGCCCTACCCCCTTTCCAATAAGTCCCACCCCCTTTAGAAATCACACATTTGGCAGTTGGTAATGTAGGCTATGGTGATCACAGTCAGTGTATATCCTTCCTGATACAGGGTACCTCCTATGTCCTGTACGACCTCTCAACAGTCCTAACGGCCCGATTAGTTTGAGCGATTTGCTGGCCAATAATCAAGATGAAGCGTTCATAAGAATACTCCTTCCCGATAATTGGCCCATATAATCCTTCTGCTGATCGGCTGATAGACAAGAAAACGAAAGAATGAAAGATACGAGATTATCAGGCCATGCATGGAAGCGTTGCCGACAGTCATTAGACTACCACAATCGGCCCTTCCCTATTCACTTTGCATTGGTCTGTGTAATAGGCCGGTGCAACTGGCGTGCGTATTCTTGATCGCCAGTCACCCTGCCTGAACATCGGGCACTAGAGCTCTGGGTCCACATGCAGCAATTTCCACAGATTAAGGCAACTTTCACACCATCAGTATATTGGGTCAGTATTTGAAAGCCAAAAACCAGAAGTGGAACCAACAGAGAAAAAGTATAATAGAAATATTTGTGCCTTGTCTGTGTTTTGGACCTATTCCTGTTTTTTGGCTTACAAATACTGATACAAAAAATACTGAGCAAATACTGACCGTGCAAAATCTTACTCTGGTGGGGGGGGGGGGGGGTCACTAAGATTGGCCTGCAAAATGCCAGTTTTTAGTAAATCACCTCCATCTATTTTTTGAAGATCTTTAAAGGGGTTGTCTGACCCCCACGGTAAAATCAATGAAGGCACTGAATGCTTTTAACATCCCAAAAGAAAGCCACTCGTTCACCACCGTTCCAATGCCGAAGGTCCCATTCCTGCTGCTTTCAGTCCTCTGTGGACCAGAAGTGTGATGATGTCCCATCTGTCGTCACGAGCACCGCTGCAGACGTTCACCCACCTCAGAGGTGACGGGCCACATCTGCCACTTAGGGACACGACTGTATTAAAGGGATCTAAGATTCTGTAAGTTTGGGTCAGTTAAAGCTGTGACACACTTATTTAATACGATAGTGTGAATAGCCCCTAAGAAGCAGAAGTGTCGATCCTGACCTAGTGTTAAAAAGGACCCAACGTTTTACGGACTACCAGTTCTTGCAAACCAAATAAGCCTGAAAAAGCCTTAACCCTTTCAGTACCGGAGGTTTTTTCGGTTATGCGTTTTCGTTTTGCGCTCCCTGCCTTCAAACAGCCATAACTGTTTTATTTTTCTGTTCACATAGCTGTATGAGGGCTTGTTTTTTGCGGGACAAGTTGTACTTTCCTACGCCACCATTTAATATTGCATATGGTGTAGTGGGAAGCAGGAAAAAAATTCCAAATCGGGTGAAATTGCAAAAAAAAAACGCTATTCTGCTACAGTTCTACGGGTTTCTTATTTTCAGCGTTCGATGTGCATTAAAACTGACCAGTTACTTTCATTCTACTGGTCAGTATGAATCCAGCAATACCTAATATGTATAGTTTTTCCTGGGTTTTGATAGTGATAAAATAATTAGAAAGTTGCCCCTTTTTTTTTTGTTGTCATATCTTGACCCCTATAACTTTTTGGTATTTATGTGTACGGAGCTGTATGGGAGCTCATTTTTTGCGGGGCGATCTGAAGTTTTTATTGATACCATTCTCGGGTGTGTATGACTTTTTGATCATTTTTTATTTATTTATTTTTTAGAAAAAAAAAGCGACAAAAAACAGCGAATCGCAATTTGGACGCTTTTTTCCGCCACACAATTCGTATTGGAATTTTTTTTTAATATTTTAAAAGTACGGGCGTTTTCGGTCACGGTGATACCCATGATGTCTATATTTATTGTTATTTAGGTATTTATTTTTTAATTATACGGAAAGGGGGGGGGCGATTTGAACTTTTATATATTTTTTATATATTTTTTAACATTTTTTTTTAATTTTTGTGATTATTTTAAAGCTCAAATATGAGCTAATATATTGTGTTTTTTTTTTTCCTTTATGAGCAATCAGGGATTTACTAGATTGAGATAAATCCAAGAATTGCTCATTTCTTATCCTGGCCTGCCATGCAGTAGCCAGAATAAGAATTGCACTTTGAAAGCTGTAAACCTCATCAGCGAGGTTTACAGCTTTCAGATCGTGTACAGACACCCCGATTGGCCACACGAGGTGTCTGTACAACACCCGGAAGCGTACGCTTCCGGATAAAGACGCAACTAGATGCCGTGATCACGGCATCTAAAGGCCCAGCAAGATGCCGCCGATCGGGTAAGTAGCGGCAAATCTCTGCTGTTAGCAGAGACTTGCTGGCCATGATGCCCGCCGCACGTGCGAGTGGGCACCATGTGCCCGCATCGCCCCAGAGCCGTACATATACGGCGCTGGGAGTCTGAGGGTTAATCAGAAAAATATTTTTCAGTGACCACATCCAAGTTTGTCCTGTAACTTGCCCTCAGACCTCCACATCACTGATGAAGAAAGTCAGTCCAGTCGTCTTTGCACGCTTGTGTATGGGGGTGTTAAGACTTTTCAACTGACGGCAGATGTCAGAGGAACGAAAGGTTGTGTTGTCACGGACCTTCCTGCGACAGGTAGCAGGTAGTCTGTCAGATTGGCAACACGTGGGTTAATCTGACAGGTTCTCCTTTGTTTTGTGGCTTTCACCACACCCTCCCCTTCAGGTTTAGGTGTCTTTTCTATTAAGCCTTTCCTATTTAGTGTTGTTTCTCCCACCATCCCTTGCGGTTTATACTTTCTGTGGGATCTGTGGCCTACTGATGTGTGACTCTCTGTGGAGATCCCGTTGCTACTGTTTGCTTCAGGAAAGTTAAGTGTCCTCTTTCCCTTTCGTTTTTTTTTGTGTTTTCCTTCCCTGTGTTTTGGTGTTTGGGCCTGAGGGGAGACTACTGTTCGTCCAGGTTGTTGGAGGAACAGTTTGTCTCATTCCAGTCATTAGCTTCAGGGTCCTTCAGGGACAGTTAGGGTCCCAGGTATCCTGCGTATGAACTCGCCTACATTCAAGGCCTGTTCATACTGGTAGTTATCCAGGACTGGAGTCAGGGTTTCCCTAGGAGGTGTCCATCTGCCTTCACTAGTTTCCAGGCCTAATCCCATTTCCTTTCCCCCCTCTTCCTCCGGTGCCTGTTGTGGAATCTTCCCCCCACACCCGAGCGTGACATGTGTATGTTGGACTTCAACATGTCCGATGGTCTGATCCTTTTGTCCTCAAATGAAATAAGGCTACTTTCACACCACAGGCATGTCTCCAGGACAAAAAAAACGGTATCTGCCCGGCTGATAGCCGGTATTTATGCTAGATCACTCCTAGATCCTATTAGAGTCAATGAGGATCCGGTGAACTCCTGCAAAGCCGTCCTCTACCGGAGCAGCCTGCTGGACATTTTCACTGGAGATGTCAAATTTGCCTAAGCTGCTGCCATAGGTGTTGGGCAGGCTTACTCGCCGCTCCACCCTGAGAATGCTGCTGAGCCAAGTATGGGGGAGTGGAGAGTAACAGCCGTCGGCCACGACCTATCTAAAATCTGCATTCTGTTTCTCCTGCCAGCATTGTTTTTGAGTTCTGGACCACTGTCTTGCTGCAGAACCCAGTCATACTTACATTCCCAGGTTCAGGGGAAGATGAGAGGACTCTTCAGTAATAAGAAGAAGCTGTCCAGTCCTTCACAGCTCTTACCACTAATAATAAACATGATCCCCGATTCGGTGAACACAATATAAAACCTGTGCAAACCACCAGCAGATGTGACGCGTTAATCCAATCCATATCGACCGCTTACTGCTAACCTCCTGTTCCTTCCCTCCTGCGGCCGCTCACGGTTGCAGCTTTCATCTTTCTAGAGAAAACAAACCACTTGAAGATAATTCACAGCAGAGACTCGGAGGTGACTCACTGAGAGCGGCGGCGATCGGCCTCTCCTGCTCTTATAATAATGCAAAGTGCAATAATGGAACCCTCTTGTGGCCAGAGAGCTACCAAAATAAATGCTACGCCACGTTCCATTACATGACGCACAGGGCTGCTTTATAGAGATTTTTTTTTTAAGGGGCTAGCCACCTTTTTATTTTACTGACCCTTTCAGAGGGGTGGACCTGCGGTGGGGTTCATACTTACTTGGTCCCCTCCACTAGGTTCCAGCTCCATCCCTCCACAACCGCCTCTGAAGGTGCCAGATATCTGGGAATCAACAGGTTGGGGGGGGGGGGGGTAATCCCAATGGGGTACATACTGGTCCCCGCCGCTGGGTTCCAGCTCCATCTCTCCATGGCTGCCTCCGCAGGTCCCGGATCTCTTGGAATCAACAGGTTGACAGGGGGTAGCCCTGGTGGGGTGCATACTGGTCCCTGTCGCTGGGTTCCAGCTCCATCTCTCCATGGCTGCCTCCGCAGGTCCCGGATCTCTTGGAATCAACAGGTTGACAGGGGGTACCCCCAGTGGGGTGCATACTAGTCCCCGCTGCTGGGATCCAGCTCCATCTCTCCATGGCTGCCTCCGCAGGTCCTGGATCTCTTGGAAACAACAGGTTGACAGGGGGTAGCCCCAGTGGGGTGCATATTGGTCCCTGCTGCTGGGTTCCAGCTCCATCTCTCCATGGCTGCCTCTGCAGGTCCCGGATCTCTTGGAATCAACAGGTTGACAGGGGGTAGCCCCGGTGGGGTGCATACTGGTCCCCGACGCTGGGTTCCAGCTCCATCTCTCCATGGCTGCCTCCGCAGGTCCTGGATCTCTTGGAATCAACAGGTTGATGGGGGGGGTACCCCCGGTGGGGTGCATACTGGTCCCCGCTGCTGGGTTCCAGCTCCATCTCTCCATGGCTGCCTCCGCAGGTCCCGGATCTCTTGGAATCAACAGGTTGACAGGGTGGGTACCCCCAGTGGGGTGCATACTGGTCCCCGACGCTGGGTTTAAGCTCCATCTCTCCATGACTGCCTCTCCAGGTCCCAGATCTCTGGGAATCAACAGGTTGATAGGAGGTGTTACCCCGGTGGGGTGCATACTGGTCCCCACCACTAGGTTCCAGCTCCATCCCTCCACAACTGTCTCCGCAGGTCCCAGGTCTCTGGGAATCAACAGGTTGACAGGGGGGTCATGTGACTGCTGCAGCTAATCACTGGCGGTAGCAGTGACCTGTCACCCATGCTGTACGTCACTGGGTCAAGTGCCGCAGAGGTGGACGCGTATCTGTATCTCTCTCCATTCACTTGACTTGTGCCATCTCCCCAATTACAACAGAAGCGGTGGGACCCACAATTATCAGTTACTTTTGCCATGTCCTGTAATCCTATTTAGGACCCTGATCTATTATGTTCTTTGAGTGGAGATTTCTCTTTAAAAATCCAAGCTCCTGAGAACATCTCTACAAGCCGGTGGAACCGACCTAATTTATTACCGTTCGTAAAAAAGGTCAATAAATCGTCCAGTTAGTTTATGAGTGGATAATGCAATTTTTGAAGTTAATTATTATCTGCTCATTCTTCTGGAAGTGCTTTCTTCTGCATACTCCTAATTTACAGGAGCCTCGTTAAGAGATTTTAATAGAAAATCTAAAGTAACTGAAAGGAGATGTATTCCCGGCCGCTGATCCTGGCCATGAATCGGGAGCAAGAATACCAAAAGGTCTATGATAGCCGACCTGCCTGATCCTTTTAAAGCTGTTACCGGAGGACAAAACTCAGCGCGTGGTTCTTGGAAGTTGGCCAGTTTCTTTGATTGAATGTCAATATGGGTCCACAAGACCGAGGGCTGACCAACCCTACTTTTGGGTCGGCAAGCACGTGGCCGCAAAAGGGTGGGCTGATACCCTGACTGTCCACTACCAGAGCCAAGACCTCCCTTGATCTTGTCTCTCTCAAACTCGGCCATAGTTGACAAAAAAATGGGAATTTTTTTAATCCTCATGTCCAGGCTGCCCCCAAAACGTCTGGTTAACACCTACAAACCACCTCTTCTTGTACACAAACCCGGCCTCTGCGCGTTTACACCCGCCCCTTCGCCAGGACTCTTGGCAACTATGTGCATGCGCAGGGAAACCATGAAGAGCGGGGAAAGTAAGGGATGCTGGGATTTGTAGTTTGCTGGTGCACGCTAAAAATTGGAAGACCTAGTCTGTCATGATATCAGGCCATGAATAGAGATGAGCGAATCATCCAAAATTCGCTTCGCCGAATGTTCGTCAAACTTTTCAAAAGATTTGTACCTCATACGAATCTATTTGGCGAAGCTGTGTACAAATCATACGTTATTATGTGGTGTTTTGCGAACATTCGCGCACTAATAACGAACGTACAGTTGTTAAAGGTACGCAACTTATGTGAACACATACGCATGAGCGTACAAATTGACGGGCTTTGCTGGAGAGTAATGGTGGAGCAGGAGGAACGCTCTGAGTCTGACCCCTGGCTACATATGGATACTGTATCAGCAGATGACAGCAGATCCTCCGGCTGAGACTGAGATGAGCGTGCCATCCACTCCACTACCTCATCCACTTTCTCCTCCACTACAATTTTGCGCCTTGGCGGGTTAGTCCGGTGGAACACCGGCCAAGTATTGAGAATACTACAAGTAGATGCTCCGCCTACAGGTCCTTTGGCACTTCTGCCCTGTGCCACCTTCTCCTTTTTTTTAGAGCTCGAGGTCTGGCTGGAACTGGACCCATTTTGCTTTTCCATTCCAGACATTTTTCACTTCACTCTGTGGCCCTGCAGCTGGTCTTTGTCCCTCTCTCTCCCTGTCTCTCTCCCTGCCTGATTAATCACTAGCCCTGCACTCTCCCTGCAGTATCCCTGATTTGTAATATGGATTCCCAGAACAATTACACCCCAGTTTTAACAAAACAGGTCTCCGTGTCTCAGAACTTCACACACAGTGCTTCTGCTCGTCTCAGCAGTCGCAGCACAACTGATACGTCACTGGCTTACCGAGCCTGAGCCAATCAGAGAAAGCCCTGCCCACAAGGTCAGGTGACCACTTTATTCCCGGGCTTTTTGCAGCACGAATAACGAACAGTAAACGTTCGCTAATTAACTGAATTTGTGCGCATCAGCGTATAAAGTAACTTATACATAGCATTAGCGTACAATTTATCGGACAAGTACGTAGCAAGTGCTTAGAAAACTTTAAGAACATTTTTGAATCTAACAAAGGGAATCTCAAAAAATCTGGATTCGCTTCACAGATTTGTATCGAATCTATAAAGTAGCGAATAGATTCGCTCATCTGTAGCCATGAATAACCTAGAAACAAGTTTGAGGAGGTAAAATGATGCATAAATTAAAAGTAGTTGAAGACCTGAATAACCTTAAGCCGGCAGGGCTAAAGGCTAAAGCTCAAAGCTACATTGGCAGTATACTAGGAGTTACACCATCCACTTCAGAGGACGTTATGCAAGGCTGGAATAAAGGCCTGATGGGTGCCCAGGACGGTGACAGTAACACAGAGGCTGCTACAATCCTTACACCCGAGATCGAATACGGCACATGCTACTAAACAGCTCCCAAAAAAACTGTGTAAACCTGTTATAGATGCAATGATCTGTGTATTGCATGAGTTTTCTGAAGGCCAGAGTTCACAGTGACAATCAAAAGGATAAGGCGGGAGCCTCTGTGTGTTTATCCCATGTCTCAGAGTAAACCCACTTGACCACAGTCACAGCTTTTCACAATCTTGTACTTTGAAACTTGCATTACAGAAGTGCTGAGCGGTTGCACATTAATCATGTTGCTGATAGATATTCTGGGTGAAAGGCGGCTGCGGAGCAGTAACCAGGCAGAGCTGTGACATACCTCCCAACTTTGGAAATGGACAAAGAGGGACAAATCGTGCAGTGCGCTCAGCGCGGCGCTGCACATTTTTTCGCCACGCCTCTAACTCCGCCCAAACCATAACTATCCACCTAATCCCACCCAGTCCCCTTACTGCCCCACATAGTAATTATTCCCCAGTTATGTGCCCCCAGTAATATGCCCACATTGTGCCCCCAGTAATATGCCGTTATGTGCCCCCAGTAATATGCCCACATTGTGCCCCCCAGTAATATGCCCACATTGTGCCCCCAGTAATATGCCCACATTGTGCCCCCAGTAATGTTGTGCCCCCAGTAACTTGTCCACATTGTGCCCCCCAGTAATATGCCCACATTGTGCCCCCAGTAATATGCCCAAATTGTGCCCCCCAGTAATATGCCCACATTGTGCCCCCAGTAGTATGCCCACATTGTGCCCCCAGTAATATGCCCACATTGTGCCCCCAGTAATATGCCACATTGTACCCCCTGTAATATGCCCATATTGTGCTCCCAGTAATGTTGTGCCCCCAGTAACTTGTCTACATTGTGCCCCCAGTAACTTGTCCACATTGTGCCCCCAGTAATATATTGTCCCCCAGTAATATGCCCACATTTATGCTCCCCAGTAATGTTGTGCCCCCAGTAACATGTCCACATTGTGCCCCCAGTAATATAATGTCCCCCAGTAATATA
Source organism: Rhinella marina (assembly GCA_900303285.1). Taxonomy (NCBI): domain Eukaryota; kingdom Metazoa; phylum Chordata; class Amphibia; order Anura; family Bufonidae; genus Rhinella; species Rhinella marina. The sequence continues at coordinate 179,011 of ONZH01022265.1, forward strand.
ATGTCCCCCAGTAATATATTGTCCCCCAGTAATATGCCCCCCTTGTGCCATTCACAGAAAGGTGAAAAAAATAAACACCATAATACTTACCTTCTTCCTAGCAGCATCACCAGCAGGACATCTTCTTCTTTAGTCTGGAGGGGTCCATCTGTGGACGCAGGGACAGCTGCCAGAAATCGGGACATACCTCCCCCGTATCGGGACAGCAGGACTGTCACTGTAATCCGGGACAGTCCCGCTGGATCCGGGATGGTTGGGAGGTATGTTGTAAGGACACAGATCACACCCGATGATAATTCATGGACGGCTGCCATTCCCCTCACTGAGCCCCAAATGGCTGAACCTGATGCACACAGCCATAGCCATTTCTGTGGGCCACAAATCGTGGAAATGCAAATCAGATATCAGCCAAGAGCCTGTCGCCATTTTCTTCCACAACTTTAGAAATGTCCTATTTTCATCCACAAAACGGACAAGAATAGGACGTGTTCTATCATTTTTGCGGGGGCGCTTAACGGACTTACGGATGTGGACAGCACACGGTGTTCTGTCCGCATCTTTTTCAAGTGAATGGGTCCGCATCCAATTTGCGGATTGGATGTGGACTAAAACCACGGTGTGCATGAGCCCTTAGGAATCCGCTCAGTGTGATCAGGGATGTGAGCATTGGCCGTGTTTAAAGGGGTTTTCCAGGATTTTACTACTGATGATCTATCCTCAGGACAGGTCATCAGTATCTGATCGGTGGGGGTCCGACACCCGGGACCCCCGCCGATCAGCTGTTTGAGAAGGCACCAGGGCCATAGCCTTCTCTTAGCTTTTCCTAGGCCAGTGACGTCACGTTCATCAGTCACGTGGCCTAGGAGCAGCTCAGCCCCATTATAGTGAATGGGGCTGAGCACGATACTAAGCATGGCCGCTATACAATGTACGGCGCTGTGCTGGGTGAGCGGGGAGAAGGTAGCAGCGCTCACAGGAGCTCCGGTGTCTTCTCAAACAGCTGATCGGCGGGCCCCCAGATACTGATGACCGATCCTAGAGGGTCTGACGCCCGGCACCTCCGGTGATCGCAGCAGGTTGTTGTCCATTGATTGCCCTGAACTCCTAAACTGTGGGTCAGAGTGAAGTCTAGAAGTAACGCCGACAGTCCAAAAACATCATCAAAAATGTGGGTCGGATTCACCTCCTTTGGGGATGTCCAAAACTCCACAGATTCTGGGATCAGGTTTGGAATATATTAATTTCGTTTTTTAAATTGTTTTCCCAGAAACGAATTAATGTATTCTGGGCGTATCGGATATTTGGGGCGTGTCAGAAAGTACTTAATGTATTCTGGGTGTATCGGATATTCGGGGCGTGTCAGAAAGTACTTAATGTATTCTGGGCGTATCGTATATTTGGGGCGTGTCAGAAAGTACTTAACCCTTTCCCGACCAGCGGCATACATGTACGGCGCTGGTGCGGTGACATGACGCCTGCTCGCAGGTGCGGCGGGCGTCATGGCCGGCAAGTCTCTGCTGTTTCTAACAGCAGAGACTTTCTGCTACTTACCGCCACCGGTGGCGTCTTCCTGGCCTTTCTGATGCCGTGATCACACGTGATCACGGCATCAGGATGCGTCTGAACCCGGAAGCGTACGCCGAGTGGCCAATCGGGGTGTCTGTACACCATATGAAGAATGTAATCCTCGCTGGTGAGGATTACAGTTTTCAAACTGCAATTCTTATTCTGGCCACTAGATGGCAGGCCAGGATAAGAAATGAGCAATTTTGGGATTTAACTCCATCTAGTAAACCCCTGATTGCTCATAAAGGAAAAAAAAAACACAATATATTAGCTCATATTTGAGCTTTAAAATAATCACAAAAAATTTAAAAAAAATGTTAAAAAATATATAAAAAATAAAAAATATATAAAAGTTCAAATCACTCCCCTTTCCGTATAATTAAAAAATAAATACCTAAATAACAATAAATATCATGGGTCATGGGTATCACCGTGACCAAAAACGCCCGTACTTTTAAAATATATAAAAAAAATTCCAATACGGCGAATTGTGTGGCGGAAAAAAAGCGTCCAAATGGTGATTTGCCGTATTTTGTCGCTTTTTTTTTCTAAAAAAAATTAAATAAAAAGTGATCAAAAAGTCATACACACCCAAGAATGGTATAAATAAAAACTTCAGATCGCCCCCATACAGCTCCGTACACATAAATACCAAAAAGTTATAGGGGTCAAGATATGACAAGGAAAAAAAAAAAAGGCCAACTTTATAATTATTTTATCACGCTCTAAACGCAGGTAAAACTATACATATTAGGTATCGCCGGATTCGTACTGACCAGTAGAATGAAAGTAACGGGTCAGTTTTAATGAACATCGAACGCAAGTACAACTTGTCCCGCAAAAAACAAGCCCTCATACAGCTATGTGAACAGAAAAATAAAAAAGTTATGGCTGTTTGAAGGCAGGGAGCGCAAAACGAAAATGCATAACCGAAAAAACCTCCGGGGTAGAAGGGGTTAATGTATTCTGGGCGTATCGGATATTTGGGGCGTGTCAGAAAGTACTTAATTATGGGCATATCAGAAAGTCCTAATGTATTCTGGGAGTATTGGATATATGGGGCATATCAGACAGTAGTTTTTGTATTCTGGGCGTATCGGATATTCGGGGCGTGTCAGAAAGTACTTAATGTATTCTGGGTGTATCGGATATTCGGGGCGTCAGAAAGTCCTTAATGTATTCTGGGCGTATCGGATATTCAGGGCGTGTCAGAAAGTACTTAATGTATTCTGGGTGTATCGGATATTCGGGGCGCGTCAGAAAGTCCTTAATGTATTCTGGGAGTATCGGATATTCGGGGCGCGTCAGAAAGTACTTAATGTATTCTGGGTGTATCGGAGCAGAGATGCTTATGTATGAATGAGCTGAACGGCCTGAAATGACGGTCTTCTTTACACCTCCGCTGTGGGTTGTGTCTCTTTTGTACATTTGAAGTATAACATTAAAAAAAGTTAAAATCTCTGAGGCTTCTGAGCGCTGCTTGACACAGGGCGCGACCGAAAGACTGCACAGGCCGCCGGAGCCCATGCTTACGCTAGTTTCTATGGAGCAAGACAGATGTTTCTGCAATGGCAATGTAGCCAGCATTTGTCAGTTGGGTTCTGTCGGGCCGTGACAATGGTTCTGGACCAGTGTTGAGGTTGTCAGCACTGTGTATAAGTCGTTGGGTGACATGTAGTCAGTCCGCGCTCACGTCAAGCTTTGCTGCCGTCCCCATCGTCCATGGAGTCTTATTGCTCCGCTTCCTTTTCCGCTCACTGACCACGCTCCCGACCAGTGAACCTACACACTACTTTTTTGGTTTCCCTATTGTGGGGGGGCGAGGTGCATCCAAAGGTCAACCTAGCGCAGCAGTTTTGTTTTACATTTGTGTTTTTGTTGCTTTTGGTGATGTTTTTAACAAACAGTGTGGTTTAGCCCATGTGCTTTATTTTGCAAGTCAAGTGTTTTTTTTTTTATGGGGAAAGTATGAACAAAAACACCATTGAAAAAAATGCAATGTAAAAATGACACCTACACTGTCATTTGTGTTTTTGTAAGCAGGGCAAAAAAAAAAACTACACGGATAAAAGTACAAAAGAAAAGAAGGCAGAAACAGCACACCCAGAGAATACTGTGATTTAAAAGAAAATGCCATTAACTTAAAGAAGAACTCCCGCAAAAAAGTTTTATTCTTTGACCTGTTAGAAAGATGCATGATATAATCTGTAGTGAATGCAATCTTCTCATCAGAGACTGTAATTGAGAGTTATCCCCTCTCTTCTTATTGTAGCTATGTCATGTGACCAACTCCCTGACCTCCAACTGACCCAAGACAGGAAGCCAGTCACTGCCCTATTCATTCCTATGAGACTGAAAGTGAGGCTCCCATAGGAATGCATAGAGAATTAGACTTCCTGTCCACACATAAGATGCTGTGTCAGTTGGTGAGTCTGATTGCTGGTCACATGACACAGATGAGAAGCATCAGGGAGATATAACTCACAAATACAGACACTGGTAAGAAAATGACATTCACTACAGATTACATCATGTACATTTCTAGCAGGACAGAGAATAAAAATGCAACACGAGTATAAAAAAAAAAAAGACAGTAAAAAAATACTGCATTTAATAACTTCCATAGATTTTTAGATATCTGGAAGTGGATTTTTTATTTTAAATTAAAAAACTATGTAAAAAAATGCCAGAAAAAAAAGAATATAAGGGCTCATGCATACGAGCGTGTGCAGTCAGTGCCTGTGCTGTGGACCATAATTTGCGGTCCACAACGCACGGGCACTGACTGTGGGGCCGCCGCATTCGAATTGCGGACCCATTCATTTGAATGGGGTCCGCATCCGACGGTCCACACCGCAAAAAAAGTAGTGCATGCGTAGTGCTTCCGTGGTGTTCCGATCCGTGCCTCCGCTCCGCATCTCCGTGATTGCAGACCCATTGAAGTGAATGGGTCCGCGATCCGTGATGTCGGCTGCACACGGCCGGTGACCGTGTATTGCGGACCCGGCATATGCGGGCCGCAATAAGAGCACGGGCCGGCACCGGTCGTGTGCATGAGCCTTAAGAGTTCACAAAAAAGTCCTAGTACTCCGGACTAATATATGCCAACTACTGGTGGCCCCACCATTAACAATGAAGACACAAATGAGTCGGTTCTAAGTAGTTAAAGGGTTTTCCAGGACTTTAGAACTGACCTATCCTCAGGATAGTCATCAGTATCTGATCGGTGGGTATACGACACCCGTGACTCTCGCTGATCAGCTGTTTGAGAAGGCCCCGGCACTGCTGCCTTCTCTGAGCTCACCCAGCACAGCGCCGTACACTGTATAGTGGTTGTGCTTGGTATTGCAGCTCAGCTCCATTCACTTGAATGGGGCTGAGCTGCTCCTTGGCCACATGATTAAGTTGTCACTCAGCCTTGGGTGTCGGATCCCCACCGATCAGATACTGACGACTTATCCTGAGGACCGGTCATCATTAGTGAGCTTCAGATCAAAACGTATTCCGTATGTAGATTTGTCTCCGTACAGCATTAAAATGTATGGGCTCCGGCGAGGTGCACTGAGTTATCGCTGAAGTCTTGCCTCGCCGGAGCCCATACATTTTAGTGCTGTACGGAGACAAATCTACATACGGAATACAACGTTTGCAGCGAAGGATCAGAAGCTCACTTCGCTCATCCGTATTCATCAGTTGTAAAGTCTCAGAAAACCCCTTTAATGCCTCACTCACACATCAGTGTTCGGTCAGTGATTTCCATCAGTGATTTTGAGCCACCAGGTGCAGCTCTAAACACAGAACAGGAGCAGATCTTCCCTTATGTCTCTGGAGGCTCCACTCCTGGTTTTGGCTCACAATCCCTGATGGAAATCACTGACCGAACACTGATGTGTGAAGGAGGCTTAAAGGGGTATTCTCATCTTAGACAATGGGGGCATATCGCTAGGATATGCCCCCATTGTCTTATAGGTGCGGGTCCCACCGCTGGGACCCGCACCTATATCCAGAACAGAGCGGGGAGCGCTGCGCCTGGAGGACCCCAGGTTTCCGGGAGTCCGGCCACCACCAGGCTCAGCTCCCCGCGCCGCTTATAGAAATGAATGGGAGCCGGGCCGTGCATGCGCGGTGCGCTCCCATTCATTTCTATGGAGCCGACGGAAGTAGCCGAGCCAGTGCTCGGCTATTTTCGGCGGCCCCATAGAAATGAATGGAGGGCGGCTGCGCATGCGCAGTGCGCCCTCATTCAGTTCAGGGGCTCCGTTCTGGATATAGGTGCGGGTCCCAGCGGTCGGACCTGCACCTATAAGACACTGGGGGCATATCCTAGCGATATGCCCCCATTGTCTAAAATGAGAATACCCCTTTAAGGCCTCGATCACATTTTGGTTTTTCAGGTACTATCCGCATATCCCATGCACAGCGCATGTACCCATTCATTTTTTTAGGTCTCTTTGCACGTATCAGTATTTTTGCATTAAAAGTTACAGCTTCTCTGAGACGTGCGGCTTTTCACAGCACATTTGTGTACAGGGTGGGCCATTTATATGGATACACCTAAATAACATGGGAATGGTTGGTGATATTAACTTCCTGTTTGTGGCACATTAGTATATGGGAGGGGGGAAACTTTTCAAGATGGGTGGTGACCATGGCGGCCATTTTGAAGTCGGCCATTTTGGATCCAACTTTAGTTTTTTTCAGTGGGTAGAGGGTCATGTGACACATCAAACTTATTGAGAATTTCACAAGTAAAACAATGGTGTGCTTGGTTTAAATGTAACTTTATTCTTTCAGGAGTTATTTACAAGTTTCTGACCGCTTATAAAATGTGTTCAAAGTGCTGCCCATTGTGTTGGATTGTCAATGCAACCCTCTTCTCCCACTCTTCACACACTGATAGCAACACCGCAGAAGAAATGCTAGCACAGGCTTCCAGTATCTGTAGTTTCAGGGGCTGCACATCTCGTATCTTCACAGCATAGACAATTGCCTTCAGATGACCCCAAAGATAAAAGTCTAAGGGGGTCAGATCGGGAGACCTTGTGGGCCATTCAACTGCTACATGATGATGTCTTTCCCTCTTTGTGCACTGAAGCTGGCACGTTCCCTGTGTTTTTCCAGCAAGATGGTGACCACCACATTATGGGTGTCAGGTCCGAGCATTCCTAGATGGACAGTTTCCTGGAAAGTGGATTGGTCGTCGTGGGCCAGTTGAATGGCCCCCAAAGTCTCCCGATCTGACCCCCTTATACTTTTATCTTTGGGGTCATCTGAAGGCACTTGGATACTGGAAGCCTGTGCTAGCATTTCTTCTGCGGTGTTGCTATCAGTGTGTGAAGAGTGGGAGAAGAGGGTTGCATTGACAATCCAACACAATGGGCAGCACTTTGAACACATTTTATAAGTGGTCAGAAACTTGTAAATAACTCATGAAAGAATAAAGTTACGTTAAAACCAAGCACACCATTGTTTTTCTTGTGAAATTCTCAATAATTTTGATGTGTCACATGACCCTCTTCCCATTGAAAAAAACTAAAGTTGGATCCAAAATGGCCGACTTCAAAATGGTCGTCATGGTCACCACCCATCTTGAAAAGTTCCCCTCTCCCATATGCTAATGTGCCACAAACAGGAAGTTAATATCACCAACCATTCCCATTTTATTTAGGTGTATCCATATAAATGGCCCGCCCTGTAGATGTAATTAGACCAGTCTAACCGAAACTGAACCCCCAGAGACCTGACTGAGGCTACTATGACGGATCTCAATACCGGAAAGGAGAAACGCAGATGTGTTTTGCCACACTCAAATTCGCTAAACACGGATCCCGGCTGAGTGACAATTTTTTTTCCTTAACTTCTGCAGAAATGTCCTATCGTTTTCCGCAAAACAGACAAGAATAGGACACCCTCTATCTTTTTTTCGGAATGAATTTGCGGATGTGGACGGCACGCGGTGTTCTGTACAAATCTTTTGGAGCCCCATTGAAGTGAATGGGCCCACATCTGACCCGCAAAAAATGCAGATCGGATGTGGACAAAAAAAACACGGCCGTGTGCATGAGCCCTAAAACAAAGACGTCTCGCCTCATTCATCAATAATTAGCCTTCAAAATACGGACAGGCGAATCCTCTATTCCAGCATAAAAAAAAAACGGACAAGTTTGAAAGCGTTCCCCAAGTATTTCTGATGTGGGTTCCACACCTAAAACCCATACATGAGCCAATTGAGTTCAATGGGTAAGGCTAGGGCTACACGGCGACAGTTGTTGTGCGACACCCGTCACAGCCAGGATCCCTGAGTAGCAGGGATCCCATAGAGATGAATGGGATCGCCGCAGCAGTCGCAAGAAATCCAACCGTGTTTGATTTCTTGCGACTGCCGCGGCTATCCCATTCATTTCTATGGGATCCCCGCTACTCAGGGATCCTGGCTGCGACGGGTGTCGCGCAACAACTGTCGCCCTAGCCTAAACCGCCTGGTGATTCTTTTTTCACTCGTGATTTGAAAAACGGCGGGACAGATCCATCCTTCATGTGGTTCCACATCTAACTTCCCACTGAAACAGGCGGGATCAAAAACCAAATGGAGGATCCTGCGTCAGTCTCCTCCAGCGCAGTTTTTTTTCACGGCTCTGGCATAAATCTGTGTGGAAATTTTGCATACGCTGCGTTACCTTACATGGGGTGCAGAGTTGAGGTGGATTTAGAAGGTGAGGTTTGGGGAGAACATTATAGTAATTCCTATATACACTTCCCACCCCCACTACAGGTAGCACTGGGTGTGCCCCTCTGTCAGGTGGATCCATTATATATATATGGGACACAGCTCACACTGACAGGAGGGGGCGGGGCACATGACAGCCTTCAGTAGCAGCAGTCCTGAGCAAGGTGCAGAAGGCACAGACATGGCCACCAAGCGCTTCGTGCTCTTCGATTTGGGTGGGGTGCTCGTCACCCCCGGCCCGCAGGCCGCCTTCCGGAAGCTCGAGAAGACCCTCAAACTACCGGGGTGAGTGACCGCAGCGCCGCCGCCGCTAAGGGGGGGAGGAAAGAGTGCGGGACGTCACGTGACGCTATGCGCCAGTCTCCAGGATAGTGAGTGACATCACAAGATGGTCATGTGACACGATTAGGCGGGAAGGTTGAGGTGGTCTTGAAGTGTAGGTAGATTCTGACCGGCGGCTAATTTATTAGTGTGGAAAGCGTGACAAGACGGTGTATATAAGATGGGAGAGGACAGTGTATATGAGGGGGAGATGTGACAGGACAGTGTATATGAGGGGGAGATGTGACAGGACAGTGTATATGAGGGGGAGATGGGAGAGGACAGTGTATATGAGGGGGGGATGTGACAGGACCCTGTATATGAGGGGGGAGACGGGACCGGGCCCTGTATATGAGGGGGAGAGGACAGTGTATATGAGGGGGAGAGGACCCTGCATATGAGGGGGAGATGTGACAGGACAGTGTATATGAGATGGGAGAGGACAGTGTATATGAGGGGGGGATGTGACAGGACCCTGTATATGAGGGGGGAGACGGGACCGGGCCCTGTATATGAGGGGGAGAGGACAGTGTATATGAGGGGGAGAGGACCCTGCATATGAGGGGGAGATGTGACAGGACCCTGTATATGAGGGGGGAGACGGGACCGGGCCCTGTATATGAGGGGGAGAGGACAGTGTATATGAGGGGGAGAGGACCCTGCATATGAGGGGGAGATGTGACAGGACCCTGTATATGAGGGGGAGATGTGACAGGATGGTGTATATGAGATGGGAGAGGACAGTGTATGGCCCCTTTCACACGAGCGTCACGGATTAGGTCAGGATGCGTTCAGGGTGCGTTCAGGAAAACTCGCATCATTTTGCAAGCAAGTTCAGTCAGTTTTGTCTGCAATTGCGTTCAGTTGTTCAGTTTTTTCCGCGCGGGTGCAATGCGTTTTGATGCGTTTTTCACGCGCGTGATAAAAAAACTGAATGTTTACAAACAACATCTCTTAGCAACCATCAGTGAAAAACGCATTGCATCCGCACTTGCTTCAGGGTGCAATGCGTTTTTCACTGAAGCCCCATTCACTTCTATGGAGCCAGGGCTGCGTGAAAAACGCAGAACTGATGAGTGAAAAAAAACGCTCATGTACACAGACTCATAGAAATGAATGGGTCAGGATTCACTGCGGGTGCTATGCGTTCACGTCAAGCATTGCACCCGCGCGGAAAAACTCGCTCGTGTGAAAGGGACCTATATGAGGGGGGGATGTGACAGGACAGTGTATATGAGATGGGAGAGGACAGTGTATATGAGATGGGAGAGGACAGTGTATATGAGGGGGAGATGTGACAGGACCCTGTATATGAGGGGGAGATGGGAGAGGACCCTGTATATGAGGGGGGAGACGGGACGGGGCCCTGTATATGAGGGGGAGAGGACAGTGTATATGAGGGGGAGAGGACCCTGCATATGAGGGGGAGATGTGACAGGACCCTGCATATGAGGGGGAGATGGGAGAGGACAGTGTATATGAGGGGGAGATGTGACAGGACCCTGCATATGAGGGGGAGATGAGAGAGGACAGTGTATATGAGGGGGAGACGGGACAGGACCCTGCATATGAGGGGGAGATGGGAGATGACCCTGTATATGAGGGGGGAGACGGGACGGGGCCCTGTATATGAGGGGGAGAGGACAGTGTATATGAGGGGGAGAGGACCCTGCATATGAGGGGGAGATGTGACAGGACAGTGTATATGAGATGGGAGAGGACAGTGTATATGAGGGGGAGATGTGACAGGACCCTGCATATGAGGGGGAGATGTGACAGGACAGTGTATATGAGGGGGAGATGTGACAGGACAGTGTATATGAGATGGGAGAGGACAGTGTATATGAGGGGGGGATGTGACAGGACCCTGCATATGAGGGGGAGATGTGACAGGACCCTGCATATGAGGGGGAGATGGGAGAGGACAGTGTATATGAGGGGGAGATGGGAGAGGACAGTGTATATGAGGGGGAGATGTGATGGGGACCCTGCATATGAGGGGGGGGAGATGTGATGGGACCCTGCATATGAGGGGGGGAGATGTGATGGGACCCTGCATATGAGGGGGGGGGAGATGTGATGGACCCTGCATATGAGGGGGGGGAGATGTGATGGGACCCTGCATATGAGGGGGGGGAGATGTGACGGGACCCTGCATATGAGGGGGGGAGATGTGACGGGACCCTGCATATGAGGGGGGGGAGATGTGACGGGACCCTGCATATGAGGGGGGGGAGATGTGACGGGACCCTGCATATGAGGGGGGGGGCGTGACGGGACCCTGCATATGAGGGGGGGGAGATGTGACGGGACCCTGCATATGAGGGGGGGGGGCGTGACGGGACCCTGCATATGAGGGGGGGAGATGTGACGGGACCCTGCATATGAGGGGGGGGAGATGTGACGGGACCCTGCATATGAGGGGGGGGAGATGTGACGGGACCCTGCATATGAGGGGGGGGGAGATGTGACGGGACCCTGCATATGAGGGGGGGGGCGTGACGGGACCCTGCATATGAGGGGGGGGGGGGCGTGACGGGACCCTGCATATGAGGGGGGGGGGGGCGTGACGGGACCCTGCATATGAGGGGGGGGGGGGCGTGACGGGACCCTGCATATGGGGGGGGAGGGGCGTGACGGGACCCCTGCATATGGGGGGGGGGGGGCGTGACGGGACCCTGCATATGAGGGGGGAGACGTGACGGGACCCTGCATATGAGGGGGGAGACGTGACGGGACCCTGCATATGAGGGGGGAGACGTGACGGGACCCTGCATATGAGGGGGGAGACGTGACGGGACCCTGCATATGAGGGGGGAGACGTGACGGGACCCTGCATATGAGGGGGGAGACGGGACGGGACCTATCGTGAGCGGGGAAAAGTCGCAGATAACCTTTGCATCGCAATCTGCACCTGATGTATGCCAGAAAACTGGCCTGTATCTGATAGTAAATGACCCCCACAATGTGTAAAAACAATCTTAGTGTAGCTCTTGGAGCGCTGCCAAACGTTCAAAAGGTGCTGCTAAAGGTTTTTTTTTATGCAGTTTTTTTGAAGCTAAAATCAGGTGTAAAAGGAGAGAAAGTACAAAGGACGAATACTATCTGAGGCCGTGTACTCATCAGATCTGGCACAAATACCAGCTGTCAGCTAGACCAAAAACTGTTGTATGTGTAGTACTACCATTCTTACACCTAGCTACTGTCTCTAATGGCAAGCGAATATTGTCATCTGTGTATTTATTCCAGGTCCTCTTACATTGTGCCTCAGGGCTCATTCAGACGGCCGTATCAAGGCTATGTGCTTCCCTGCCCCTGATCACAAAGCGCTCAGTGAAGGGGGGGCCCAAGCTGAACTCTTGCACCAGGGCCCATGAGCCTTTAGCTACGCCCCTGCCAGCAGAGGTAGTATTTAGTGTAAGGTTCCCGTCCTAAAGAGATCACCTTGCCGCGGGCGGACAGGCCCAAATAATTTTGTACAAAATGTATTTGTATAATCTCACATTTCTAAGGTAGCATTAGCATTCACACATTTTCTATAGTGAGTATGGCATGATTGTATTGACTTTGCTGTTGTATTGTGTTTGCTTTTGTGCTTTCAGCCAGGGCGACGTGCACCTCCGCATTGGGAGGTGCTGACGATCCCCACTTTTTTTTTTTTCTTTGCAGACAGGGAGTGTTGCCTTATAGATTTTAATAAAAGGGCATGCAGGCAGCTGAATATGAGACATGTTATGTGTGTGTGGGGGGGAATTATGGGAACAGCAGTCTCTAAAATTGTTAATCCCATCTACAGCAAGCCCTGGTAACATAAAAACGGGGCTGCACCAAGATGTACAAGATCATGAAATTGTGAAAAACTTGTGGTGGTATCTGGTGGGTGTTCACACACATACTGTATAGGGACTTGTCTGCAATTCCTATAACCTGACCTGAGCATCATTTCTTCTGTTGGGCGAGGGTCCAGTCTTCTGCCCAGGCATGTAGACGTGTTTTGTTTTTTTTTTTTTTTTTTTTTTTTTTAATGATACAGGTACATCTCAATAAATTACAATATCATTGGACGGTTAATTTAGTTGCAGTAAGGTTGGGTTCCCATCCGTTTAACATGTACTAAAAATATATACATTAAACGGATGCCTCAGACTGGTGCCGTACAGTGACATCCGTTCATCATAGAGTTCCACTTAAAAATAAAAAATCAAACATATAAAGCTGAGTGTGTGTGTGTCCGCTAAAGGAATCTGCACCGTCGCAGCTACAATCACGAAATTTGGCACACATGTACACCAGGTTTCCAGGAAGGTTTTATACCAGGTCTCATCTCTCCAGGACGTACCGTTCCTGAGATATTCCCAAAAATGCATTAGCCAATAGAAGCCTGGTCACATGACCCTTATCAGCCAATAGAAGCTCGCAGGCAGTTAGTCTCCACACACACATACACACAGTTTCACACCAGGTTTCCATAACAACCCAGCTATTTTTCTTCACTGCTGTAGGTCTGCTTTAAAGGGGCAGAGCACTGTGGATGACACTGTTAAAGAGGTATTCCGGTTACCATAAATATACTTTATGTTTTAGACTAACTCATCATCAATCATTACCTCATATAATGTATTTGATATATTTACCTTTCAATAGTAATAAAATGAAGGTAAAAATCACCTTCTGTCAGCTGCAGGGGTGGGAGGAGGGTGACTTTCTCCCTGCAGCTCACGCTCAGACTGCACAGTGCTGCTGTCTGAGAGTGAGCTGTTCAAAAGGACATCCCTGTGTCAATTCAGGCCCTGCGCATGACAGAGGACAGGGAGTCTGAAGGTCAGAATGTCCAGCCTTCCCCTAACGTGAATCCGTGCCACCGGTCCCCATGAACCACACCCCTAAACAAGAGGCCACGCCCCCTGTGTCCATCCAGGCCCTGCGCATTACAGAGGACAGGGAGTCTGAAAGCCAGAATGTCCAGCCTAAAACTGTACCTCTCGCCACCCTAGGGGCAGGCTGCTGTGGAGGTCACTGTTAAGGCCCTTGCACACGACCATATGCCCTCCGAGACATACGGTCCGTGAGCAAGCCATACGTCCTGGAGCGGCATTGATCGTGCGCACGGGAGGGCACAGCATCATAGATTACAATGATTCTGTGCACGTTGGGCCGCCCGCGGGGCTATTATCCCGCACTCACAAGATCATAGGAGTGCGGGACAATAGTCCCGCGGGGGGCCCAACGTGCACAGCATCATCGGGCCCTTAAAAGGTAGGGTGCTGTGGATGTTACTGTTAAGGGGGCAGGCTGCTGTGGAGGTCTCTGTCAAGGGGGGCCAGGAATGGTGGAGGTCAGTTAAGGGGACTGTAACCTATGGTCTATTTCAAGTGTTTATTTCTTTTATGTGTACAGCTAATGAAAACCCAAAAGTCAGGATCTCAGAAGACCAATTAAAATGATTTTTAATACAGAAATGTCGGCCTCCTGAAAAGTCTGTCCAGTATATGCTCTCAGTACTTGGGGACGAGCGAAGCGAGCTGTGGACACAAGATCCGAAGTCGCTTCACTCCAGAACTTATTGTAATGATGTATGGAGATCCGTATGACCTCCACCAATCAAACACTGGCGACTTATCCAGAGAAGAGGTCGTCGGTATAAAAATCCGGGAAAACCCTTTTTAAGTGCTCGGGTTTGGGGAGGGGGGGATACTTAATTTCCTGGATGTAATGGTACAGCAAGATGATCACAGGCCGTGTTCACACTGGGTAATGATCAGGAACAAACTTTCTTAAGGATCTTAAAATAAATTCACGGATTGCTTCATCAGGCAGAACTGCAGTCTCTTCTATTCGGATGTATATGCAGATTTTCAGGTGCCAAGTAGGGTCATGCTTAAAGGCCTGTGGTTGCATGGCAATTGCTGAATTCTTAAAGGGGTTGTCTGGTTTCTCATATTAATGAGCTATACTCGGGATAGGTCATCCGTATCAGATCGTGGGAGGCTGACTCCCGACACCCCTGCTGATCAGCTGAAGAGACTGCAGGGCTCGTATTAACGCTGTGTTCTCTTCAGTGGCGGTGCAATGTAATCGCAGCAGCTCGGTCCCATTCACGTGAGGATAGATCATCAATATAGGCAACCCCTTTAACTGGAATGATTGCATCTTATCAGATTATGTGGAAATGATTGCAGAGCCTGCTTGTCCGACGGCTACCTCTCCCGAATCCCCTATTTGGTAGGGGTACTGTCTGTCCTTACAGAGAGCAGCTTAATCGTCGTGAGGAGACTTATAGGCCATATATGCGTCTCTGGAATTCTGGGAAGAAGGGATGCCAATGAACTCTTAACAAGCTCTGCCTCTGATGCCACCAGATGTAAGGCAGAAGTCAATTTTCAACTCGTTAAACAGGCCTTCAGACATGCCTTGGATAATAACTAAGCCGGCACCTCATCTGCAGGGTGTTTCAGGGGGATTGCTCTGCACTGATGAGGGGCAGAGAGTACAGGCTTATCTGGGTGAGAGGCCTAAGTCAGGGTTTGGGGGATACTATCTCTCCTTGAGGACTGATGAGGGGCAATCGCCCCGAAACAGCTGTCTGCAGATGAGATTCTGGCTTATTTATTATCTAAGTCGTGTCTCAAGACCTGTTTAAAGGTCGAACACTGACTTATAGGATAGCTGCCTTATATCTGGTGGCATCAGAGGCAGAGCTTGCTAAGAGCTCCCCTGAATCCTCCATACACATAGACCCGGGGTTCAGCCCAGCATGTATGTGTTTTCTGTGGGGCGAGAGGAGAAGGTTCCTCTCAGACTCCACTATCTGCTTATCTCCAGGATTGGGTGTTGCAGTTCAACCCGTCTGTTCTTTCTCCCCTCTGAGGTCATATGTGGGAAGAGAGTCAGAAGTCGCGGCCAGGATTGCTGAGCAGCGGTGATCCTATCGAAATGAATGGGCCCTAGCTTTAAAGGGGTTGTCCGAGTTATTTTTTTGTCCTTTGTATGTTTCTAACTAGTCAAATACAACAGCTTTTCCATACACTTTCTGCTTCTAAAGCTGCTGGTTTCTTAGATTTAACTCAGGGTCACATGACTTGTGATGTCAGCTTATCTCCCTGGTCTGTGATGTTTCGTGCACAAGCCTCAGAGATCAGATAACAGCCTGTACACGAGACGTCACTGTGGTGGCCACGCCCCCCCACCCCACCCTGCTCTGCTGGGCTCCTGCTATCTGCTCTCTCCCTGGATTCCTTCAGATAAAACATTAACCCCTTCAGCCAGAACACACTGAAGGCTTTACAACAGCAGCTGCAGATGTAAAGAGACACATGATCTTCCCTCCTCACCCTGCAGACACAGAGCTGACACTGGAGCTGATCTGGAGGAGATGCAAAGTACAAGTACAGGTAGGGGGAGATCCTGTGTGTATCAGCAGTGTCATTGTACAGCTGGGACTTGTAGTCCTACACATACAACATGCTGCTGAGTATCCCAGCAGGCAGACATGTCACTCAGCACTTGTATTCACTCCCTTTACAGAGAGGGGGGGAGGGGCAGAGATTGTTATTACTGCATGTAAACAAAGGCCAGAGGAGAACCAGGGAAATGAGGAAATAGAGATTTTTTTTTTTTTTACCTAAAACTTGCTTAAGGCTACTTTCACACTAGCGTTTTTAAATTCCGGTATTGAGTTCCATCATAGGGGCTCAATACCGGAATAAAACGCTTCCATTTTGTCCCCATTCATTGTCAATGGGGACAAAACTGAACTGAAGACAATGGAGGCTCCTGAAAGCATTCCGTTCCGTCTTCAGACTGCAGAACAAACCGCAGCATGCTGCGCTTTTCTCTCCGGTCCAGGCATCCGCACCAAGACGGATCCGGAATGACCCCCAATGCAAGTCAATGGGGACGGATCCGTTTGGTGTGACCATAATGGTAAACGGATCCGCCCTCCATTGACTTTCAATGGAGTTCAGGACCGATCTGTCACCACATACAGACATACATACACATACAGACATAGACATACACACAAACACATACATACTCCAGGCAGGCCGCACGTCTTCATGCTCAGGAGGCGCGCCGCTATGACGATTCCCTACAGCACCCAGCAGAGGGCGCTGTGGGGAATCCTCATAGCGGCGCGCCTCCTGGGCGTGAAGACGTGCGGCCTGCCTGGAGTATGTAAGTATGTATGTGTGTGTGTGTCTGTATATGGTACTGTGTGACACGTGTGGGGCCGGAACGCGGTGTCGGCCCCACACATGTCCCTGTGGCAGTCCGGATCCGACGTCACCCTTCACCTGCCGGATCCGGACTGCCGCTAGTGTGAAAGAGGCCTTACTTAGTAATATATTGCTGCCCATCAGATTTAAAGTACTATATATTTTTTATTTTTCATAACTTGGACAACCTCTTTAATGTTAGGTTCCCATCTTACAGAGATCGCCTTGATGCCGGCAGACGGGCCCAAATAATTTTGTACAAAATATATTTGCGAAGTGTCAAATTTAGCCCCAGAATATTTTCTATAATAAGGGCATTATTGTACCTTAGTTGTGTTTGCAGAGTGCTGCTGCAATTATGGAAACCCTTTTAACTCTCACATGTACAGTAGGGCTCCATAGTTATCCGTCATGTGCCCATTTCATATCTAGCACTGAGACTCTTTCCTTCCAGAGGATTCCTGTCGAGTGCGTTTGTGAAGAGCGGCTCAGATGGACCGTTCGCCCAGGCGGAGAGGGGACAGATCCCGTTCTCTCAGGTAAGGTTGAAGAACCCGATGTAGAAGCTCCATAAGTTATAATGTACAGGACTACACATACAGATGTTACAGGGGGAGACCCCAGAAATGCACGTGGAGTAATTGTACCCAAAGCCTCTGCAGAGGACACATGTAACCCTAGTGGACCAGACCAGACTGTAGATGCCCATCTCCTCCAGTAGGTGCCATGTGATATGTCATTTTACAGTCCCCGGGTCCCTATATGTAACCACTGTGGAAAAAAAACCCGTCCATTCCACCCTAAGTCCTACCAGATGCTGTTTACGGCGTAGATACGTTTTTCATTGCAGCGTTCCCCGAGGTAACTCGTAGTTCCAGTTTAAACAGCGTCCTCGTGTATTAGTCTGCATGAAATATTGAGCAGCTCTGTAAATATTTGCTTTATTTGTGCTGCACTGTGGTTGTTTTATACTCTAGTCCCATCCAAAGCAGAAGTCAGTGTTAGCTTACGCTTCACCTTATGTTTGTCAGATGGTTAATTCCTGTATTGCTAAGATATGCCATCACTTTATGACTGGTGGGGTCTGATGTCTGGGACCCCCATGATCCTGGGGAGGGGGTAACAACCTCTTGTTGTGAATGGGGCAGGCTGAGGATGCTGCACAGCTGGGGGCGCCACTGAAAAACAAATGTAGGCGATGCAGCGCTGCTGTAGTGTGGCATCCCCTTCGTTCTCAGGATTGGTAGGGGTCAAACCATGAGGGGATGCCATATATTTGATAAGGTGGAAATACCCCTTTAAGGGATTCAAAAGCTTAAGGGGGTTGTCTGGGTTCACAGCTGAACCCAGACATACCGCTAATTGCACCCAGGCAGCCCGCCTGACTAGGGAATCGGAACGTCTCGTGCTCCGATGCCCTCCCTTGCCCTGTGCTGGATCGCACAGGGCAAGGGCTTATTGTTTACATTATACACACTGCCAGGCGGAGGCTTCCGCCCAGCAGTGAGCACCAGTGACGTCACCGGTGCTGATGGGCGGGCTTTAGCGCGGCCCTAGCCAGTAAAACGGTTACAGCCGGTGACGTCACCAAACACACTGCCGGGCTGAAGCCTCCGCCCGGCAGTGTGTATAATGTGAACCCGGACAACCCCTTTAATAATTGTGCCGCATCTCAGGCCGTCCATATGGCAGAATTGAAATCTACCTCAGCGAGTAGCTTGGGTACAATTTACACTGCGCCATCCAGGCCTTTCTTCACGCCACAGACTTTTTTTTTTTTTTTGTGCAAAAATTCCAAAGGTACAGATAAGGGTGGGTTCATATCCCGTTTCATGCCTCCGTTTAACGTATACGTTAGAAAAAAAAAAAAAAAAGGATACAAAAACACAGCACACCAGGTTGTTTTTTTTTTTTTTTTTTTTTCCATCCTGCACAGTCCGGTAGCAAAAAGGATACCTTGTTGTGTTTTTTTTTTGGTTTATATATATATATATATATATATATATATATATATATATATATATATATATATATATATCACACATTGGAGCTCTATGGTGAATGGATGGCACTGTATCCACATAGTCATCCGTTTAAAGGGGTCATCTTGAGACTAAAAAAATGCCCTCCATATGCCCAGGCCCCTCACACTGAATATACTTGCCTATCCCACCACTCCCCGGGCCTATGGGGGCCAGTTTTTAGTCTCAGATAACCCCATTTTTTGTTTTGTATACGTTAAAAGGATGGGAAAAACGTGATGTGACCCCACCCTAATGTGGCTTGTGCAACTTTTTGACACCAGAAAACTTCCACAGCTTAGAAAATGTAACTCATTACTGTATGTTTCTTTTAAAATCTATAAATTGAGCGGGTTTTGGATCCAGTATGGCAGTGTTCCCCCCAACTCCAGTCCTCAGGGACCACCTACCGGTCATGATTTGAGAATATCCCACAGAATGAACACCTGTGGTAAGTCCTGATGGATGGACACTAATGATATCACCTAGGAAATCCTGAGGACTGGAGTTGAGGAAGCCTGCAGTACGGTACCTGACACCTCATGTCACTCACTTAGGCCGGCGCTCTGATAGTTTGTTACAGAAATGAACAAGGAATGCAAGGCGTTTGCTGAAGAATCTGGGGTCACGCTCCCCGAGACCTTCTCTGTGGAATCGGCCTTCCACAGTATGTTGGAGACCAGTGGACTCAACAAGCCACTACTGAAAGCCGCCACATTGCTGAGAAACCACGGTAAGAAAGACGATTGTCGTCATAATGTATGGAGAGGGGGGACAGGACGGATAGCGCTCTGTAATTACCACACGTGACTGATGCTTACCTCCCCTGCGAGGCCGACATGCACAAGTCCAGCAATCCCTTAGAAATGTCATTGTCCATACGTTTTCAGACGGAGCTGACCTTAACATCATTGGTATTTCCGAATAAGAGAGATATGTAACCTGGACAACCCCAGGAGGGAGTTGCACATTGTTATATTAGATGGTGATGTCTTGTCTCATCATTGTACTCCGTTACAGGATATAAAACCTGCGTGCTCACCAACAACTGGGTGGATGACAGCCCGAACCGGCAGAGTACCGCTGAAACCTTCACGTTTTTGAAGCACCACTTTGACCTGGTCATTGAATCCTGCCGCATCGGAATGAGGAAACCAGAGACCCGGATATATGAGTACGCCCTGAAGATGCTGAAAGCCGAGCCTCAAGAGGTGAGCTGTCGTCTTACGGTATTGGAATACTACACAGGAAAGTGAAAAAATGGTTTCAGACTTGGTTGTTAGAACATCAGTCTCATTCTATTTAGGCCCCATTCACATGACCGTATTATTGTGGACCCGCAATAATACGGGGGCCGCTCGGCGTGTGTTCCGCATCGCTCAGAACACACGGCGGGCGGCCCCATTGAAAATGCCTATACTTATCTGTGTGTGCGGACAACTATAGCACATGTTCTATATTTTCTTGCGGTGCTGCCGCACGGAGCCGTGGCTGGGCAAGATCTGGCCATAGAGGTGAACAGGCCCTTACACTGTGTGCACACTCTACGTTACTTGTGACTGTGAGCTACAGTGCCTTGTGAAAGTATTCAGCCCCCCTGGAACTTTTCAACCTTCAAACAAAAAGATAGAACATTTTACATTTTTTGGTGAAGAATCAACAACAAGTGGGTCACAATTGTGAAGTGGAACAAAATGTATTGGATCCTTTAAGCTTTTTTTGTAATAATAAAACTGAAAAGTGGGGCGTGCAAAATTATTCGGCCCATTTCCTTTCAGTTCAGAAGTTGATCTCTGATCTCTGAATGATCCAATGTCGTCCTAAATGACTGATGAAGCTACATAGAATCCACCTGTGTGTAATCAAGTCTCCGTATAAATGCACCTGCTCTGTGATAGTCTCAGGGTTCTGCATCATGAAGACCAAGGAACACACCAGGCAGGTCCATGATACTGTTGTGGAGAAGTTTAAAGCCGGATTTGGATACCAACAGATTTCCCAAGCTTTAAACATCCCAAGGAGCACTGTGCAAGCGTCATATTGAAATGGAAGGAGTATCAGACCACTGCAAATCTACCAAGACCCGGCCGTCCCTCTAAACAAGGAGAAGACTGATCAGAGATGCAGCCAAGAGGCCCATGATCACTCTGGATGAACTGCAGAGATCTACAGCTGAGGTGGGAGAGTCTGTCCATAGGACAACAATCAGTCCAACACTTCACAAATCTGCCCTTTATGGAAGAGTGGCAAGAAGAAAGCCATTTCTCAAAGATATCCATAAAAAGTCTGGTTTACAGTTTGCCACAAGCCCCTGGGAGACACCAAACATGTGGGAGAAGGGGCTCTGCTCAGATGAAACCAAAATCCAACTTTTTGGAAACAATGCAAAACGATATGTTTGGTGTAAAAGCAACACAGCTCATCCCCCTGAACACACCATCCCCACTGTCAGACATGGTGGGGGCAGCATCATGGTTTGGGCCTGCTTTTCATCAGCAGGGACAGGGAAGATGGTTAAAATAGATGGGAAGATGGATGGAGCCAAATACAGGACCATTCTGGATGAAAAGACCTGAGACTAGGACGGAGATTTATCTTCTAACAAGACAATGATCCCAAACATAAAGCAAAATCTACAATGGAATGGTTCAACAATAAAGGTCTCCAGGTCTTAGAATGGCCAAGTCACAGTCCAGACCTGAATCCAATTGAGAATATGTGGAAAGAGCTGAAAACTGCTGTTCACAAACGTCTCCATCCAACCTCAAAGAGCTCCAGCTGTTTTGCAAGGAAGAATGGGCAAGAATTTCAGTCTCTAGATGTGCAAAACTGATAGAGACATCCCCCAAGAGACCGCAGCTGTAATCGCAGCAAAGTATTAATGCAAGGGGGACGAATAATTTTGCACGCCCCACTTTTCAGTTTTATTACAAAAAAAGCTTATATGATCCAATAAATTTCCTTCCACTTCACAATTGTGACAGACATTGGACTGTAACTGGCCAATGATATTGCGTATTCCCGTTTTTCACTGACGTGTGCTGTTTGCGTTTTCTGCGGACAGCACACGTACCCATTGGTTTAAATATGTAGGTTCACATTTCAGTATTCTGTTTTAATGACAGTGGATCTGTAAAAAAAAATCACGTGGACCTGCACTACTGTGATCCATGATGAGGACCAAGAACGCCCATTTAAGTCTATGGGTCACACATGTTGTGTCCGTTTTTCACTGAAGACTGATCTCTCTGAAGAGAGATTCTTTGGAAATTAATTTTCAACTGAGCAATGTCTGTGAATGATGATGACACGCGGATGGTAAAAACAGACACATGGACCAACCATGGATCCTTCACGGATGAAACACAAACTTTTATTTTTTCACGGACGTGACACTGACAGGGAAATGTGAGGCCTAACAGTCTCCGTCTCTTAGGAGCCACTATTATATATTCTGCCTCCTATACAGCAGGTCCTGGGTTCCAGATAGAGCTTCTGCCTCCTATACAGCAGGTCCTGGGTTCCAGATAGAGCTTCTGCCTCCTATACAGCGGGTCCTGGGTTCTAGATAGAGCTTCTGTCCCCTATACAGCATGTCCTGGGTTCCAGATAGAGCTTCTGTCCCCTGTACAGCATGTCCTGGGTTCCAGATAGAGCTTCTGCCTCCTATACAGCATGTCCTGGGTTCCAGATAGAGCTTCTGCCTCCTATACAACAGGTCCTGGGTTCCAGATAGAGCTTCTGCCCCCTATACAGCGGGTCCTGGGTTCCAGATAGAGCTTCTGCCTCCTATACAGCATGTCCTGGGTTCCAGATAGAGCTTCTGCCCCCTATACAGCGGGTCCTGGGTTCCAGATAGAGCTTCTGCCCCCTATACAGCGGGTCCTGGGTTCCAGATAGAGCTTCTGCCCCCTATACAGCGGGTCCTGGGTTCCAGATAGAGCTTCTGCCTCCTATACAGCATGTCCTGGGTTCCAGATAGAGCTTCTGCCCCTATACAGCGGGTCCTGGGTTCCAGATAGAGCTTCTGCCCCCTATACAGCGGGTCCTGGGTTCCAGATAGAGCTTCTGCCCCCTATACAGCGGGTCCTGGGTTCCAGATAGAGCTTCTGCCTCCTATACAGCATGTCCTGGGTTCCAGATAGAGCTTCTGCCCCCTATACAGCGGGTCCTGGGTTCCAGATAGAGCTTCTGCCCCCTATACAGTGGGTCCTGGGTTCCAGATAGAGCTTCTGCCCCCTATACAGCGGGTCCTGGGTTCCAGATAGAGCTTCTGCCTCCTATATAGCGGGTCCTGGGTTCCAGATAGAGCTTCTGCCTCCTATATAGCGGGTCCTGGGTTCCAGATAGAGCTTCTGTCTCCTATACAGTGGGTCCTGGGTTCCAGATAGAGCTTCTGTCCCCTATAAATGTTCTTCAATTATATAAATACTAAAAAGTATAAACCTGAAGGTGTCGGCCCCTTACAGAGTAATGAGGGGGGAGTTGCAGAGAGCGATGAGGAGAAATACTAAATATCTTTTTCTCCACTGTATTCACTGAGGAAAATAAAATGTCAGATGAAATGCAGAGTATAAAAGTAAATTCCCCTTTAAAAGTGTCCTCTCTGACCCAGGAAGAGGTGCAGCAACGTCTTAAAAATATTAAAATAAACAAATCGCCAGGACCGGATGGCATACACCCCCGTATCCTAAGAGAATTAAGTAATGTCATCACCAGACCCTTATTTCTGATATTTAAGGACTCTATACTGACAGGGAGTGTTCCACAGGATTGGTGCATAGCAAATGTGGTGCCAATATTCAAAAAGGGTCCAAAAACAGAGCCTGGAAACTATAGGCCGGTAAGTTTAACATCTGTAGTGGGTAAACTGTTTGAGGGTTTTCTAAGAGATGCCATCTTGAGTACCTCAATGAAAATAAGCAAACTACTCCATATCAGCATGGCTTCATGAGGGATCAGTCATGTCAAACCAATTTAATCAGTTTCTATGAGGAGGTAAGTTCTAGACTAGACCGCGGGGAATCAATGGATGTCGTATATCTGGACTTCTCCAAAGCATTTGACACTGTACCACATAAAAGGTTAGTATATAAGATGAGAATGCTTGGCCTGGGAGAAAATGTCTGTATGTGGGTAAGTAACTGGCTCAGTGATAGAAAACAGAGGGTGGTTATTAACGGTACATACTCAGATTGGGTCACTGTCACTAGTGGGGTACCACAGGGGTCAGTATTGGGTCCTATTCTCTTCAATATATTTATTAATGATCTTGTAGAAAGCTTGCACAGTAAAATATCAATTTTTGTAGATGACACTAAACTGTGTAAAGTAATTAACACAGAAGAGGACAGTACACTGCTACAGATGGATCTGGATAGACGGGAGGCTTGGGCAGAGAAGTGGCAGATGAGGTTTAACACTGACAAATGTAAAGTTATGCATATGGGAAGGAATAATGCAAGTCACCAGTACATACTAAAATGGTAAAGCACTGGGTAACACTGACATGGAAAAGGACCTAGGAATTTTAGTGAACAGCAAACTAAGCTGTAGAAGCCAGTGTCAGACAGCTGCTGCCAAGGCCAATAAGATAATGGGTTGCATAGATGGCGGTGATGAGAACATAGTCCTGCCACTTTACACATCACTAGTCAGACCACACATGGAGGACTGTGTACAGTTCTGGGCTCCTGTGAACAAGGCAGACATAGCAGAGCTGGAGAGGGTTCAGAGGAGGGCAACTAAAGTAATAACTGGAATGGGTGGACTACAGTACCCAGAAAGATTATCAAAATTAGGCTTATTCACTTTAGAAAAAAGACGACTGAGGGGAGATCTAATAACTATATATAAATATATCAGGGGTCAGTACAGAGATCTCTCCCATCATCTATTTATCCCCAGGACTGTGACTGTGACGAGGGGACATCCTCTGCGTCTGGAGGAAAGAAGGTTTGTACACAAACATAGAAGAGGATTCTTTACGGTAAGAGCAGTGAGACTATGGAACTCTCTCCCTGAGGAGGTGGTGATGGTAAGTTCACTATAAGAGATCAGGAGGGGCCTGGATGTATTTCTGGAGGGTAATAATATTACAGGTTATAGTTACTAGAGAGGGGTCGTTGATCCAGGGAGTTATTCTGATGCCTGATTGGAGTCGGGAAGGAATTTATTTCCCTAAAGTGGGGAAAGTTGGCTTTTACCTCACAGGGTTTTTTTTGCCTTCCTCTGGATCAACTTGCAGGATAACAGGCCGAACTGGATGGACAGATGTCTTTTTTCGGCCTTATAAACTATGTTACTATGTTACAGCATGTCCTGGGTTCCAGATAGAGCTTCTGTCCCCTATACAGCATGTTCTGGGTTCCAGATAGAGCTTCTGCCTCCTATACAGTAGGTCCTGGGTTCCAGATAGAGCTTCTGCCCCCTATACAGCAGGTCCTGGGTTTTAGATAGAGCTTCTGTCTCCTATACAGCATGTCCTGGGTTCAAGACCCAGCAGAAATGATCTGAAAGAAGAGACAGAATAAAAGTTAAATATACAGCGGTATCCCCAAGCACTGTCCGAATGCTAGGACCCCTCCCACCCAGAGCATCTCCTTGTCAGGGATTCCATAGAGCAAACTCCTAACTGTCAGCACAGCTTGGTTTTGAAATACTGATAAAGACATTTTGTCCTCATATGTCCTCTGTTTCTTACGCTATGTTTTCAGGTAGCTTGTTCAATAAATAATTTTCCCCTCAAAAATTGAAACCTGTAATTCCACCCCCCACCCCCCCGCATAATCATGTCCAATATGTGCCCATTGTGTACCGTATGACATTGCTAAAGTGCCAAAAGAAAAATAAACCCTATTTTTATCTTTACACAAATCTCCGTCCCTTAGCTTTAAAGAGGACCTTTCACCGCTCCTTACATGCCTGTTTTAATAGCTTCATGCGTTCCCCATGTAATAACAATTCTGGAGCATCTATTCTTATGTCTCTATGTTGTGCCATTCCTTTATTATTTGCACTAGAAGTTATGAATGAATTGCTGTTTGTCTTCAGTAAAGGAACAGAGGGGAGGTGACCAGTTGGGGGCGTGTACCTGCAGAGACTGACTCTAGCCAATCAGAGCTGCCATGTTCAGTCTGTGCAGGGACACACCCCCAACTTGTTACCTCCCCTCTGTTCCTTTACTGAAAACTAATAGCAATTCATTCATAACTTCTAGTGCCAATAATAAAGGAATGGCACAACATAGAGCCATAAGAATAGATGTTCCAGACTTGTTATTACATGGGGAACGCATGAAGCTATTAAAACAGGCATGTCAGGAGAGGGGAGAGGTCCTCTTTAAAGGGTTATTCTCATCTTAGACAATGGGGGCATATCGCTAGGATATGCCCCCATTGTCTTATAGGAGCAGGTCCGACCGCTGGGACCCGCACCTATATCCAGAACGGAGTGGGGAGCGCTCCGCCTCTAGGATCCCGGTGCCACCAGGCGCAGCTCCCCGCTGTGCTCATAGAAATGAATGGGAGCGCAGCGCACAAGTGCGGCCATCGCTCCCATTCATTTCCATGGAGCCGACGGAAGTAGCCGAGCCAGCTCGGCTATTTTCAGCGGCCCCATAGAAATGAATGGAGGGCGGCTGCACATGCGCAGTGCGCCCTCATTCAGTTCGGGGGCTCCGTTCTGGATATAGGTGCGGGTCCCAGCGGTGGGACCCGCACCTATAAGACAATGGGGGCATATCCTAGCGATATGCCCCCATTGTCTAAAATGAGAATAACCCTTTAACCCCTGGACATGAATGATAGTCATCCAAGTCGAGACATTTTTTGGTAAAGGAGGAACAACTGGTGACTGAGGTTAATCGGTATGAGTGACAGAGCATAAATTCTGCCTAATGGGAAAGTATTAGTGACTCACATGAAAAACCATTTTGCCATGCAGAATGATTAAAATTGATGGGCGTAGGTTGAGAGTTGTGCACTTTTTGCAAGAGGGGGCAGGATGCGGCAAGGTGTTTTTTTTTTTTTTTATTTATTTATTTTTTTGTTTTAATTTTTATTTAGTTTTTTTTTTTTTTTTTTAGTTTTTTATTCTTTACTGTATTAAATATTTCACTGTGGGGCCGCAGTAAAATATTATATACTAATAAACACTGTGGGGGTCATTTATTAGAATCGTCGTTTTAGATGCTGGTCTCAATATTCCCTATAGCTGGCGGTGGATGCGTAACTTCAAGGATTCACCGCTGCTTCTAAATATAAGACGGCTCCCGAGCGTTCTTACATTCAGACCATTTTTTTATGCCTAAAACATCCGTAGAAAATGGTAAGTGAGACGACCCTGCCGGCCCTTCCCCGCCCACGTTTTAGACCTGGCGTGAGCAGGGAAAAGTTGCAGATTGCGGCGCCAGAAATACGCTCATATAGGCCCCAATGTGCTTCCTGCGATAACCGTTTGCTTGCATCCAAGCCCTCTCTGCACAAGGAGTCCCTCTGATGTGACGACTGACATCACAGGGGTCCCTGACGACGGCCTAAATGCAGAAACTCGGTTTTCATTGCCATTTGTGTTAGGAAAGTGTAGGAATGGCATTGTAAGCGGGACAAGGCCCAGTTTATCAGCCCGTCAATTAACATGCTGTGGTCACTGAGCGGTTAAATAGTTTGGACACATTTAAAGAAAAGTCATTTTCTGATTAGGATCCATTGGCGGAATCTCTGCGATCTGAATGGAACTCAGATTTTCCTCTGCCGTGTGTGAATATATAGCCTGTCGTCGTCCCTCATTACAGGGAGCACTCACAGTACGTTTTCTATTACAGACCATCTTCCTCGATGACATCGGTGCCAACCTGAAACCCGCTCGTGAACTGGGAATATCTACGGTGCTGGTCACAGACACAGAAAAAGCTTTGAAGGAACTGCAGGACTTGTCTGGTGTGAAGGTAACGGATGCTAACTAATACTCAGGCCTGGTCACCTGGAATACAAGGTTTCTGTGACCTGGTGTAGGAGGCGTTCTGAGGGGAAAAAGCCTAAAGAGCGCTGGGTAAAGCTGTAGGAAAATGGCTTTCCTTCTTGTGTTATTACAGCTCCTGGACGATGACGGCGATGTCCTGCCTCCTGCTGCAGACCCTGATGCCGTCCCCCATGGATACGTTACAATTAAGGTATGATTTGGTTGTTGAAAGGGTGTAAGTAGCCTGCCCCCTGTATGGAAAGCATCATACCTGCTCCCCACTGTACTCCAGCTGGCTCACGTGCCTCCATCTTCCCTCACAGCGGTGATTTGTCTACAAAGAGACACGTCACCGCTGTATACTAAGCTCTGCAGGCATAATTACTTATAACTTATGACTCTGCTTTCCTCGCTAGACTCTCATTCCGTGTCCCTCCTGGCACACAGCCAATCACTGTCTGTAGCGGTCAGTGATTGTCCGAACACTTACCCCGCACTTCTGCTGATCAGCTCTTTCAGAGAAGCCTGCGCTGGAACTACACGGCCCCATACAAAGGACTGTGTAGTTCTGAGACGACTTCAAGTACTGGCTCCACTTTCTCACATACTGCTCCCCATGGTGACGGTGACCTCCTCCGCCTTCTTCCTGTGTCCTCCTCCTAGACCTTTGGCCACGTGTCCTACTTCTTTCAGGTTGTACTCTCCTCCTCCATCTTCTTATGGACGGTGTCCTCCTCCTAGACCTTTGGCCCTGCGTCCTACTTCTTTCAGGTTGTACTCTCCTCCTCCATCTTCTTATGGACGGTGTCCTCCTCCTAGACCTTTGGCCCCGTGTCCTACTTCTTTCAGGTTGTTCTCTCTTCCTCCATCTTCTTATGGACGGTGTCCTCCTCCTAGACCTTTGGCCCCGTGTCCTACTTCTTTCAGGTTGTACTCTCCTCCTCCATCTTCTTATGGACGGTGTCCTCCTCCTAGACCTTTGGCCCCGTGTCCTACTTCTTTCAGGTTGTTCTCTCTTCCTCCATCTTCTTATGGACGGTGTCCTCCTCCTAGACCTTTGGCCCCGTGTCCTACTTCTTTCAGGTTGTACTCTCCTCCTCCATCTTCTTATGGACGGTGTCCTCTCCCTCTGTGGTGCTGGTGCAGGACTTTTGTCTTGTAAGGGCTCATGCACCTTTTTTTTTGTTTACTGACCCATTCAGAGGGGTGGACCTGCGGCGTGGTTCATACTTATTTTCCGTGTCCGTTCTGTTTTATTTTTTTTTTTGCGGACCGTATGCTGAACCATTCATTGCTATGGGTCCGCAAAAAAAAAAACCTGAAAGGTACTCCGTGTGAATTCCGTTTACGTATGTCCGTATTTCCATTCTGCAAAAAAATAGAACATGTCCTATTATTGTTCACAAAATACGGAATGCACGCGGATGTCATCCGTATTTTCTGCGAATCTGTTTTTTTCATACGGTCGTGTGCATGAGGCCTTACTGTGATGCCATCAATGATTCTGCACTCATTTTAGTTGTGTGTTTTCCACAATTTTCGCAAAACCACCATCATTGTACCGCAATTTGTCCAAAACTGCATTTTTTTTTTTCCTAATGTAGTTTTGTGTAAAATTGTGGTGTCTTGGCTGCGATTTTGCCCAAAACAGAGAGAGAGCGAATCCATCAGTATCTGATCGGAGCTGGTCCAGCACACGGGACTCTCTGCCGATCAGCTGTTTGAGAAGACCCAGGCATTCACAGGAGTGCCGCGGCCTTCACACAGCTTAGGCACATTTAATAGTCACATGGCCTAGGTGCTGCTCAGTCCCTTTCAAGTGAATGGGTCCGAGCTACAGTACCAAGGAAATCTGCTATATAATATATGATGCTGTGCTTGGTAAGCTGTCACCAGAGCCCAGCAGCTTCCTCAAACAGCTGTTAGACCCCCACCTATCAGATACCGGGGACCTATCCTGAGGATAGGTTATCGGTTAAAAAAAGTTGGAGAAGCCCTTTAACCACCTAACTGTTTTGCCCCAGTCCAGCTCGGGCAGTGTGAAATATAGCTGACTGGAGGGGGGAGGGCTGCTTTAGATGGTGATATCTCCTCAATGGTAGCAGCTAGAAACATGCAACTGGTCTTGTCTAAAAGCTGACAGTCCAGGCTTTCATACAAGACCAGCTAAAGTCCAAGAAACAGAGGAGAAATCAAGTCGGGAATAATCGCAAGTAAAACCTGCTTTTACTTTCATTTTCAGCTGCATTCACAGCATCCCGATTTCTATCAGTGATATCTTTCTCTGTCCCGAACATATGGATGACAAGATCAGTTACATGTTTCTAGCTACTACCGTTCAGGAGGTAGCAGCATCTAAATCAGCCCTGCCCCTTCCAGTTAGCTACTTTTCCCACTCCGGGAGCTCCACTCTGGCAAAACAGTTAGGGGGGGTTAAAAGGTTTTCTGAGGGTTCAATGTTGATGTCCTATCCTCAGGATAGGTCTTCAATATCTAATCGGTGGGAGTCTAATTCCCTGTACCCCTTCCGGACAGCTGTTTGATGTGGCTGCAGCGTTCCACCGCCTCTTTCTAGGCCAGTAATGTCACGTTCGTTGGTCACATGACAAATTTGCAGCTCATTCAAATGAATGGGGCATGGGCTCTTCCGTACAATAGCATAGCATCCATACCATACACATCTATTATTTCCATACCACATACAGGTGCCATCTTCTTACTATATACATATACCAACTGCAGACCATCCAGCCAGTTATTTGTCTATAACACCTACACATAATGCAGTTTTGTCTGTCTCCATGAAGGAGGAATTAGACTGCCACCCTCGTGCTCTGTCATATCCAGCAGAGCGAGTTGTAATGAAGTCCAATCTGTTTCTGGATATTCCATTAATGATGAGATATTATTAGTGCTATCAGAAGAGTGGAGCAGATTCCCGGTGGCAGCTCCTGTGTTCATCTCATCGAGAAGTGACAGGCTGTATTTCTCATCATAGACCGCACGTGTGTATTATGTCACAGCTCATCTTAGAAGTTAATGGAAGTGTTACGCTGATGATTTCGCTTTTGATGATGGGGGGGAAAAAGTCATTGTGTACTGTATTACGGGAGCCTGCAGGTAGAAAGATCCCTCCAAAATCAGATCTGTATCTATAAATAAATCATGACCATCCACCAAACGTCAGCAGTCTTCTAGATGTGTTAGCCCCCTTGTGAAGTTTGACTTACTATGAGAGTTTATTAGAAGAACATAACTACTACAAGAATATAACTACTATTTTACTGCTCCTATGTACAAGAATATAAATACTATAATACTGCCTCCTATGTACAAGAATATAACTACTATAATACTGCTGCTATGTACAAGAATATAACTACTATAATATTGCTCCTATGTACAAGAATATAACTACTATAATACTGCTCCTATGTAAATATACTTAATACTGCTCCTATGTACAAGAATATAACTACTATAATACTGCCTCCTATGTACAAGAATATAACTACTATAATACTGCCTCCTATGTACAAGAATATAACTACTATAATACTGCTCCTATGTACAAGAATATAACTACTATAATACTGCTCCTATGTACAAGAATATAACTAACTACTATAATACTGCTCCTATGTACAAGAAATATAACTATTATAATACTGCTCCTATGTACAAGAATATAACTATAATACTGCTCCTATGTACAAGAATATAACTACTTATAATACTGCTCCTATGTACAAGAATATAACTACTATAATACTGCTCCTATGTACAAAAATAAACTACTATAATACTGCTCCTATGTACAAGAATATAACTACTTAATACTGCTCCTATTACAAGAATATAACTACTATAAATACTGCCTCCTATGTACAAGAATATAACTACTATAATACTGCTCCTATGTACAAGAATATAACTATATACTGCCTCCTATGTACAAGAATATAACTACTATAATACTGCCTCCTATGTACAAGAATATAACTACTATAATACTGCTCCTATGTACAAGAATATAACTACTATAATACTGCTCCTATGTACAAGAATATACTATAATACTGCTCCTATGTACAAGGATATAACTACTATAATTACTGCTCCTATGTACAAGGATATAACTATCTATAAATACTGCCTCCTCCTATGTACAAGAATTATAAAGCTACTATAATACTGCCGCCTATGTACAAGAATATACTACTATAATATCTACTCCTATGTACCAAGAATATACACTACTATAATACTGCCTCCTATGTACAAGAATATAACTACTATAATACTGCTCCTATGTACAAGAATATAACTACTATAATACTGCTCCTATGTACAAGAATATAACTACTATAATACTGCTCCTATGTACAAGAATATAACTACTATAATACTGCCTCCTATGTACAAGAATATAACTACTACTAATACTGCCTCCTATGGTAGCTAAGAATATAACTACCTTATATATACTGGCTCCTATGTACAGTACAGGTACATAACTAGTATAATATATCATACTCCTCTAATGGTCAAGAAAAAATTGATTGCATCTTACCGGGGTTGCTGTGCCTGCCCAGAAATGAACAGTATAATGAGGCGTATTATTTTTCATCACCAGTATGTTGGAGCACCTCTGAACATGATGAAACCTTTTTTCTCTGCAATCAGTATCAGTTATCCCCGCACCAAGTTCTTCACTACAAGTCCGCCAATAGCATTTCTGCAGGAAAATGTGTGAGATTTCAGGGCCAGGCATTAAAGAAGTGAGGATACCTGTCCCTGTCAATCTTGATTGGAGAGAAGCAGTGCTCCCAGAGGTAGGCCAACCCCTCAGTGCTACAAGCACCAAATTTGCACATAACTTAAAATAACAGTAAAACCAATTGCAGAGAGAAAGGTATTGTTTTAGTCACCATAATTAACCCTATCAGACAGTATGCCTAGTTGAATAGGGTTGATTGTGGTTATACATACTCTTTAGAGAAGCACTCCAGCACTTTGTTCCATCCCAGCTCAATTGCATCCATGAATTTTGAGCTCTTTCATTGTCACGTGACATCCATTCTGACCACCAGTTCAGACCTTGCTCCCATGTAGACAGGAAATCGGTCCCTCCTATGTGACCAACTTCCTGTAAAATACAGGGTTGCATTATCATCTATCAGATCCCTATGGAATCCCTAACTTCATACCCCCCCCCATCTCCACCCTCTTTCTTGCTCTGTATATCTCCTTTCCCCCCATTTAGTGTGTGCAGCTGAAGATATAATTTCTGGAGAATGGTGATCTATAAGGTGAGATAATACGTTCATTTGCTGCAGTCCCCTGACTGATACTACCTGTGAGTTCTGTGTGCAGAATCTCCTGTGTATCCTATGAGATGCAGCTTCACACTGCTTTCCCCTTCCTGTTTGTAAGCATCACTTTACAAGCAGGAAGCAGGGGAGACGGGGTGAAGCTGCATCCCATAGAATCTGTGACTGCTGCCCTTAGTGTGATGAAACCCCAGAGGCATGATGGGAAATGAAGGCTGTATTTGGGGAACTGGATGTAAGGGAAAGAAAGAATCAAGATGGCAGACAGTCTATAAACAGCACATGAACTAAAACAGGTATACACAAATGTAGACAAGATCCTAGTCCAGTGGTCAGCAGCTTCGGCACTTCAGTTGTGATAAAACTACAACTCCCAGCATGCTCCATTCACTTCTATGGTAGTTCTGACAACAGCTAAGCAAGCGTGCATGCTGGGAGTTGTAGTTTCACCACAGCTGGAGTGCCAAAGGTTGCTGATGCCGGTCCTAGTCTATGTTTCAGTAATTAGAAAAGTAGTTGCTCGGGTGCTTCTTTAAAGGGGTATTCCCATCACTAGGATATGCCCCCGGTGTCTTATAGGTCAAGAACAGAGCCGCCAAGGTGAAGGAGGGCGCACTGTGCATGCGCAGCCACCCTCCAGTCATTTCCATGGGGCCGCCGAAAATAGCCGAGCCCTGGCTCAGCTATTTCCGTCGGCTACATAGAAATGAATGGGAGCGGGGGCCACGGGTGTTCTACACTCCCATTCTTTTCTATGAGCTGCGCCTGGTGGTGGCTGGACTTCGGGAAACCTGCACAGTGCTCCCTGCTCCGTTCTGGATTTAGGTGCGGGTCCGACCTATCGGACAATGAGGGCATATCCTAGCGATATACCCCTTTTAAATGCAAGATTTGATCAATTTTCTTGTCACATTCTATAAGATTTTTACCGCTCCCCTCTTCTATAGCAACATGCGGCATGTAGTTACTAGTTTGGGATTTCTGCTGTCGTGTAATTTGTACAGAGCTGATAAGAAGGCGCTCCTCTCTAGAACATCTTGTACCGCGGGTAGCTGCTGTCTGATAAGTGCCTGTCACCAGTCGTGATGCTGGCACTTGCCGTGTGTGTGTGGGGGGGGGATCAGGTTTGGAGCCTGCATTCGCTTACAGAGATTGATAAGATTTCCAGTTATGGGGCCAAACTGCCATAAGCTATTGAATGGCTCTAGGACAAGGCTGGAATAGACCTTGGTCAGGAATTTACACAGACATGCATGAATAGACACACAAATCTTACTCCTGTGTTGGCTTCAGTTGTAGTTAGGCATGTTATAGCTCCAGTGCAAAGAAACGTGAAATGTACTGTCTGAGCTATGTCGTCACATCACGCATTTCAAGCTAAAGGGATATTCCGGTTACCATAAATATAACTTACATTTTAGATAAATTCATCATCAATCATTACCTCATATAATGTCAGTTTCACATATTTACTGTTCAGTATTTATAAAGTACTTTTCTTCCCCTGCTACCCACTGTGTTCCTCATAAGTTACCATGGCACCGACCTGTAGTTCTGAGCCTTTGTCAGGTCAGGCATGCTCAGTGTGTTGCTATCAGTTCTCTAGCTAATGTCAGTGTGCTGCTGATTACTGAGTGGAGGGGGCGTGTCTGCACTGTGATATCAGGCAGCCAATCAGTGAACAGCAACACTCATGAACAAGCAGAAACTTACAGCAGGAAAGCTAGGGATTGTGGGAATTGTAGTTCTGTGAGGGAAGATCAGGAGCCATGATACTGTCAGTGTGCTGCAGGCTCACACAGGAGATAGACAAGTGGATTGCAGGGTAAAATGAAGCTCTGGTTCTATGTACAGGTATGGGTTCTGGTTCTATGTACAGGTATGGGTTCTGGTTCTATGTACAGGTATGGGTTCTGGTTCTATGTACAGGTATGGGTTCTGGTTATATGTACAGGTATGGGTTCTGGTTCTATGTACAGGTATGGGTTCTGGTTCTATGTACAGGTATGGTTCTGGTTCTATGTACAGGTATGGGTTCTGGTTCTATGTACAGGTATGGGTTCTGGTTCTATGTACAGGTATGGGTTCTGGTTCTATGTACAGGTATGGGTTCTGGTTCTATGTACAGGTATGGGTTCTGGTTCTATGTACAGGTATGGGTTCTGGTTCTATGTACAGGTATGGGTTCTGGTTCTATGTACAGGTATGGGTTCTGGTTCTATGTATAGGTATGGGTTCTGGTTCTATGTACAGGTATGGGTTCTGGTTCTATGTACAGGTATGGGTTCTGGTTCTATGTACAGGTAGGTCTGGTTCTATGTACAGGTATGGGTTCTGGTTATATGTACAGGTATGGGTTCTGGTTATATGTACAGGTATGGGTTCTGGTTATATGTACAGGTATGGGTTCTGGTTATATGTACAGGTATGGGTTCTGGTTATATGTACAGGTATGGGTTCTGGTTATATGTACAGGTATGGTTCTGGTTATATGTACAGGTATGGGTTCTGGTTATATGTACAGGTATGGGTTCTGGTTATATGGTACCGGTATGGGTTCTGGTTATATGTACAGGTATGGGTTCTGGTTATATGTACAGGTATGGGTTCTGGTTATATGTACAGGGATGGGTCCTGGTTATATGTACAGGGATGGGTCCTGGTTATATGTACAGGGATGGGTCCTGGTTATATGTACAGGGATGGGTCCTGGTTATATGTACAGGGATGGGTCCTGGTTATATGTACAGGGATGGGTCCTGGTTATATGTACAGGGATGGGTCCTGGTTATATGTACAGGTATGGGTTCTGGTTATATGTACAGGTATGGGTTCTGGTTCTATGTACAGGGATGGGTCCTGGTTCTATGTACAGGTATGGGTTCTGGTTCTATGTACAGGTATGGGTTCTGGTTATATGTATAGGTATGGGTTCTGGTTATATGTACAGGTATGGGTTCTGGTTATATGTACAGGCTGATACACACGTCCTCCTACCTGTTCTTGTGCAATACTCTGCAGAACTCCTCCCTCTGTCCCCTCACTGCCTGCATCTACTCAATAAAGCCTTCAGCCCAGAGTCTGTGTTGCTGAAGGGGTTATGCAGGGGGCGTGTCCAGCACAGTGACGTCTCATTTACACACTCTTATCTGATCTCTCAGGTCATGTGACCTTCCGTGAAATCTGAGAAAGAAGCCACTGTAGATGCAGTAAGTGCATGGTAAAGCTGTTAGATACATACAAAGGACAAAAAATAACTCCTAACTGTTTTGCCCGAGTCCAGCTCGGGCAGTGTGAAAAGTAGCTAACTGGAGGGCGGAGGACTGCTTTAGATGGTGATATCTCCTCAATGATAGCAGCTAGAAACATGCAACTGGTCTTGTCTGAAAGCTGACAGTCTAGGCTTTCGTACAAGACCACCAATGACAGCTAAAATCCAAGCAACAGAGGAGAAACCACTGTTCAAGAAATGAAGTCGGGAATAATTGCGAGTAAAACCTGCTTTTACTTTCATTTTCAGCTGCATTCACAGCATCCCGATTTCTATCAGTGATATCTTTCTCTGTCCTGAACATATTGCTGTCCTTTTTGGTGTTGTCTGAATGCTTTGAATGTCTGCTTTCAAACAAGATCAGTTGTCATGTTTCTAGATGCTACCATTTAGGAGGTATCCGCATCTAAAGCAGCCCTCCCCCTCCAGCTAGCTACTTTTCCCACTGCTGGAGCTCCATAGAGCTCCACTGCTAGAGCTGATACCTCTGGCAAAACAGTTAGGGGATTAAATTTGGTAATGCCAGCATTTCAGCAAAATTTTTATATGGCCTTGTGTTGCTGTTGAATCAGGCAGCCTTTTATACTGAATTGTTGTTTTATCCTTTATGGCAGCTTCATAGGGACAACCCAGTGTCTCAGTGGTTAGCACTGGAGGTGATTAGTAGGGACAGTGCATTGGATCACTGGATAGTACTGGTGCCTATTAGTAGGGGAAGAGCAGTGGCTCAGTGGTTAGCACTGGCGGGGATTAGTAGGGACAGCATGGTGGCTCAGGGGTTAGCACTGGTGGTGATTAGTAGAGACAACACAGTGGCTCAGTGGTTAGCACTGGTGGCGATTAGTAGGGACAACACAGTGGCTCAGTGGTTAGCACTGGTGGTGATTAGTAGGGACAACACAGTGGCTCAGTGGTTAGCACTGGTGGTGATTAGTAGAGACAACACAGTGGCTCAGTTGTTAGCACTGGTGGTGATTAGTAGGGACAACACAGTGGCTCAGTGGTTAGCACTGGTGGTGATTAGTAGAGACAACACAATGGCTCAGTGGTTAGCACTGGTGTCTTGCAGCACTAGGGTCCTGAGTTCAGATCTGATCGGGGACAACACCTGCATGGAGTTTGTAGGTTCTCCCCATGTATGGTAGGTTTCCTCCTGGTTCTCCTGTTTCCTCCCACACTCCAAAAAATATACAAATTGGCTTCCTACGACATGACCCAAGTGCTTTATGTGTTGGGGTCGACCTCCTATACGGATTGTCTCTTCATGTCATGTGTGAGTCTGTGTCCTGTTGAAACCGATCATTCTTAGACTTTTTGTAAAGTGAGGACACTCTGATATTTGTGAATTCTGATGGTGTGTGACCTTTGACCCTCTTAGTGATGGATAGGGGGGGGGGGTTTAATAATATACGGCCTCTTCCATTGACTGACTACTGCAGGGGAAGATAAATAGGAGACTATTATTCTGTGTTCAGTGGGCAGCGCATTGATCCGGAGCACATGAAAGGAGCGGGTCGTTCTGTGCTGCCGAGGTCGGGGTGCAGGCCATCCTCAGTAATACTGTGGGCCACCGTCCCTCATAAATCCCATTTATGTCACTTTCTGGAGCCGCGTGGAGAACAACACATATTATTTCTTCTTTTATGTATCACAGATGGAACATTCCAGAGCCAAATATAAGAAAGATTTGTATATCTGATATATTTTCTATCACCCTGTCTATCTTTATCTGTCTTATCTATCTGTGTAAGAGAGAGTTCACATCATCGCTATTTTTCCGTTCTTCTGCTTGCAGGACTTCTGTGTTTTGTTTTTTTTTGTTTTTTTTTGAGCAAAAAAAAAAAATTCAGGCAGAAATGTCTCAAATGGATGCAAAATTTGCATAACTGATGCACAGGATCCGTTTTTGTCCAACAGATCAAAAGAATGGAAAAATAACGGTGATGTGAACTCCCCCAAACTCCTATCACACTGCTGCACCTGTACCTGCCCTCGTTTTTCATGGAAGTATTTTTTTATTTATTTATAACGTAGCTGGTACACGTGCAGATTACAAATCGGATCTGGTAGTTTATACTCTATTGTATACTGCATATCTCCATTGATTTCATTGGTCACCGCATGTCTCTG
This sequence comes from Rhinella marina, assembly GCA_900303285.1. NCBI lineage: Eukaryota > Metazoa > Chordata > Amphibia > Anura > Bufonidae > Rhinella > Rhinella marina. The sequence continues at coordinate 217,557 of ONZH01022265.1, forward strand.
ATGTAAGGAGTGATTGGAGTAAGTGCCGCTTATAGTCTGATAAAAAGAAATCAGAAACCTTTTATGATTTTTGAGGTCTCTGAGAATAGTTACTTCTGGATACAATGTATTATTGATTTTAGAGGATTTTTGATTAATGGAATTACTGTATTTTTAGCCCTTTAAGACACACCAGCCTATAAGACGCACCTAGGTTTTAGAGGAGGACAATAAGAAAAAAATATTTTTTATTAGACCTCAGTTCAGACCAGTCATCAGACCCCCTATGTTAATCAGATCTCATCTGACAACCCCTATAAGGCCTCAGATGCGACACCCCCCCCCCCCCCCCCATGCCTCATGTATGCAACCCTATCCTCAGATCAAATAAAATAAAAAAAAAATCCACTTACCTCTCCTGCTCCGGACGCCGTCGCTCCTCCTGCTCTTCTTGCCCTCCGCTATGCTGTGACCTGACGTGCACGGCATGAGGTAACAGAGCCCCCTTGCGCTATGCACAGCCAACAGCTAAGGACCAGAAAGGTGTGAGTACAGAGCCTTCACCGCTTCCCTGTCCTCTGGTACTAATGAGCACTTCCATAATAGAAGCACTTATTAGTATTCACCTCATAAGACGCAGTGACGTTTTCCAGAGAGAAGAAAGTGCGTCTTATGGGGCTAAAAATACGGTACTCTACTAAAACGGACTCGCCTTTCTCAAACCTCCAAGGAGTAACAGTGTGAGGTGTGTAAGAAATATATAATAGATTTTTTTTTTATCATTTAGAATTTATAAAAGGCCTTGGTGATTCTAGAACAAAAATGTCAAATGTTATATTATCATTGCATTATCCTTCCTTCCTTCCAGCCCGGCATAAAGCTGCATTATGTCGAGATGGGAAATGGACCGGCAATCTGCCTCTGTCACGGCTTTCCAGAGAGCTGGTATTCGTGGAGGTACCAGGTGAGCACCATATGGCCCTTCTGATCAGTGTATGGCCTGTCCTCGTGTCGTTATTTATTTATTTTTTATAATCTTTTTATTGTAACTTTCATTTACAATACATATAAATGAAAGGTATAAGCAAGTACAAGTCATAAAACAAAACACCTCAATTTTGTCTTCCTATAGACTTGCAAGGTTACAAAAAAAACTTTATAATATATCCTTGTCTATACTTGGCTTTTAGTTGCCGGCCTTGGCTGCTGCTGGATACAGAGTTATAGCCCTGGACATGAAAGGTTATGGGGAATCGTCCTCTCCACCTGGTAAGTGTGAAATTCAAGTGTATGGACCAAAGGTGACATTTTTTTACTTATATTCTGGCAATGATTACGTACTTGAACTGAGGGAGATAAGGAGATGTGTGTCCGATCAAGAGATTGCATCACTCTCCTGCGTCAGATTATTTCAGTTACAGTACCCATGACCCAGCAACATAAAGTTGAAAAAAGTACCGGTAATCATGTATCTTCAGAATGAAGAAAAAAAAAAAAATTTAACAAAAATGAGCAACACCGAGAAGGTACCAAGAAATGATGCAGTAAACAGTGATATAATTTCACAATTGGGGTTTATTTATGGATGACTCAATGAATATAGTGATAGATCTTAAAACAGTGTTTATATTTTATTCCAGAGATAGAAGAATATTCCCAGCAACAACTCTGCCAGGTACGACAAGATCTCTGTAGTCCAAAGCAACCACATACAGGAGTCATTAGTCCAATTCAACCTACAGTAATCAGTCAATACAGCTGGCAGGGCAGTTTAACATGAGAAATGTGTTCTTGATTTCTATAGCACCAATATATTATGAAGTCACACATCTCAGAGTTAACACATTAATGTTGGGCCCTATGCCCTTATACTGCCCCCTATGTACAAAAATATAATTACAATTTTACTGCTACTATAATACTGCCTCCTATGTACAAGAATATAACTACTATAATACTGCCTCCTATGTACAAGAATATAACTACTATAATACTGCCTCCTATGTACAAGAATATAACTACTATAATACTGCCTCCTATGTACAAGAATATAACTACTATAATACTGCCTCCTATGTACAAGAATATAACTACTATAATACTGCTCCTATGTACAAGAATATAACTACTATAATACTGCTCCTATATACAAGAATATAACTACTATAATACTGCCTCCTATGTACAAGAATATAACTACTATATACTGCTCCTATGTACAAGAATATAACTACTATAATACTGCCTCCTATGTACAAGAATATAACTACTATAATACTGCCTCCTATGTACAAGAATATAACTACTATAATACTGCTCCTATGTACAAGAATATAACTACTATAATACTGCTCCTATGTACAAGAATATAACTGCTATAATACTGCTCCTATGTACAAGAATATAACTACTATAATACTGCTCCTATGTACAAGAATATAACTACTATAATACTGCTCCTATGTACAAGAATATAACTACTATAATATGCTCCTATGTACAAGAATATAACTACTATAATACTGCTCCTATATACAAGAATATAACTACTATAATACTGCCTCCTATGTACAAGAATATAACTACTATAATACTGCTCCTATGTACAAGAATATAACTACTATATTACTGCTCCTATGTACAAGAATATAACTACTATAATACTGCCTCCTATGTACAAGAATATAACTACTATAATACTGCCTCCTATGTACAAGAATATAACTACTATAATACTGCCTCCTATGTACAAGAATATAACTATAATACTGCCTCCTGTGTACAAGAATATAACTACTATAATACTGCTCCTGTGTACAAGAATATAACTACTATAATACTGCCTCCTATGTACAAGAATATAACTACTATAATACTGCTCCTATATACAAGAATATAACTACTATAATACTGCCTCCTATGTACAAGAATATAACTACTATAATACTGCTCCTATGTACAAGAATATAACTACTATATTACTGCTCCTATGTACAAGAATATAACTACTATAATACTGCCTCCTATGTACAAGAATATAACTACTATAATACTGCCTCCTATGTACAAGAATATAACTACTATAATACTGCCTCCTATGTACAAGAATATAACTACTATAATACTGCCTCCTGTGTACAAGAATATAACTACTATAATACTGCTCCTATGTACAAGAATATAACTACTATAATACTGCCTCCTATGTACAAGAATATAACTACTATAATACTGCTCCTATGTACAAGAATATAACTACTATAATACTGCCTCCTATGTATAAGATTATAACTACTATAATACTGCTCCTATGTACAAGAATATAACTACTATAATACTGCTCCTATGTACAAGAATATAACTACTATAATACTGCTCCTATGTACAAGAATATAACTACTATAATACTGCCTCCTATGTACAAGAATATAACTACTATAATACTGCCTCCTATGTACAAGAATATAACTACTATAATACTGCCTCCTATGTACAAGAATATAACTACTATAATACTGCTCCTATGTACAAGAATATAACTACTATAATACTGGCTCCTATGTACAAGAATATAACTACTATAATACTGCCTCCTATGTACAAGAATATAACTACTATAATACTGCTCCTATGTACAAGAATATAACTACTATAATACTGCCTCCTATGTATAAGATTATAACTACTATAATACTGCTCCTATACACTTGTGTTTTCTCTCGGTCTTATATACTGTATATATATTTTGCAGGACATGGCTTCTTTCTTGGATGAGCTGGTGAGTTATGTAGGATTGATGGTATCCATTATTTCTTCAGTATAAGTTTGTTTTTTTTTTATTTTGTATTGTGTGACTTGATCTCTGCCAGTAAATCTCACCTGTGTATTTTTTGCACATTTTATATTTCTCGCTTTTATTGCTGTTCTGACGATGTTTTATTACTGCACTGCCTCTTCACAGTGTAGCAGAGAAGTGGGGGCAGCGATCCGACCTCCTCTCATAGTGCTGCCTTTTATTGTATGCTGTAACAGAGCTCTTGTTTGGATCTTATGTCCTTTTTGTGTGTAAAGCAGCTATAAAGCTTCGGTAACTGATGTTCCCTGCCAGCGGATGGCATGGGACGCGCTGAGATAGAGGTGGCGATCAGTGCAGGGAGAATAGGAGAACATAATGTTTCATGCAGTATTTTAAACATTGGCAGGGATTACAGGGCAGAAGCTCCTCACAATCAGTTATTTGTACTGAGCTTTAAGGTCTATATTTTTCTTGTAAAATAAAAAAAAACCTACAACATTTAGATCCTTGAGATTTATATTTCATTAAATCATTGACCATCAACATGACCACCTCTACAGCTCGTTGTTATTACTCTAGCCTGTGTACTGTTGTACAGATCACCTCTATGCTGGTTTAATTCAATTGAATAAGTCCCAAGAAATTTCAACAGTGTGGAAACTGAATAAACATAAAAGGCTGGACGCTTAATTTCACGTTAACAGCAACAGGTAGATTGTTGCCCTAGCCTGTGTATTGCTGCAGTAATCATGTGTATATGCTGGTTAATTGAATTGAACAATCCCCTCAAAAAAAATTTAATTACAGCCGTATGGAAATGGAATTCACGGAAACAGAAGATTAAGGTTTGACACTCAGTTTCACATTAACATTCACAGGAAGATTACTGCTATAACTTATGTTTTGCTGCAGTAATCAGTATATATGCTGCTTAATTAAATTGCACCCACAAAAAAGGATTTCTATGAAAATGGGGGGGAAAAAATTTAGGTATTTCCTTTCAGGTAGAATTTTTTTTTTTTTTTTTTTAGGTCTGCACTGCAGTTCTGCTAGGAGACACAGCAGCCACTGATTTTTCTTCTCGTTCCCTTTCTGTCTTCTGCCCTTCTTATCCCTATTCTGCAATCACTGTTCTTCTTTGGAATCCTAACCTTTCCCGTTACTCTCCCTGGCAATAAGCTTGATTGATTTCTGACTCCCATAGATCGTCTTCCTGGCAGACACTGTCACACCCAACCACAGCCCAGCACAGGATGACATTCTGCTTGGTCTGCTAGGGCACCTCCCTGCCTGCTGCAGCACCGATTGGCTCATCCAGGCTGCCTGGGAGACAATCGGAGCAGGCCCTTCTCCCCATTTCCTCTCAGGGTCATTTGAGACCTCTACTTCTTTTTTTCTAGTATTTGTTTTTTCCAACCAATATGTGCACTTAAATGGTGCTATGGGCCGTTTTAGTGGATTCATCCGAAACGAGCCCGGAAAGATTATGGTATGAAAAATGGCAAAGTTCAGGCCGAATAGTTTCGCTCATCCTTCTTGAGTCAGTTGAGATGTAGCAGAGCTAAGTTCATCACTTAATTCCCTTTAATAGCTAAGATTTCCCTGTTGGTTTTTCCAGGGTATTTCACAGGCAACGTTCATCGGACATGACTGGGGCGGGGCTTTCGTTTGGAACATGGCGCTCTTCTATCCAGAAAGAGTCAAGTAAGTAGATACACCTGGGTGTGTGTCTGAAAAAGCATTGTCACAATGTTGGGAGAACAGTGGAGACAGACGGAGGTCAAAGAGCAAAAGTTATATAGTGGGAGGGGCGGAAGCCCTAGCAGCACAGAGTATTTCAGGGGAAGGGGTTGTCAAACTGAAATGAAAACTGCATGAGCAGGACGCCCGCTTGTAACAAACCTGTACTCACTGCAACCAACTGCCTATAAACCTCCTAAGGGAGGCTCGTAACACAATTATATGAAAACATAAATTCCTATATTAACTACCTCCTGCTAAAGAACGTAACGGCACATCGAGATTGCAGGGGATTTAGCACCATCTGATGTAAGTTACGACAAGTGGATGGCGCAGGATGGAGCTAGTGACACTCCCCGGCAGTTTAACCCCTTAGTTTCCACAGTCAATATAGAATGTTACATCTTAAGTGGTGGACAGAGGAAGGGGTCCCAATAGTTGCTATGGCGACCAGAGGCCAAACAATAGCCTCTTGGTCTGCCAGTTACAGAAGCTAATTAGTGGCAGGGTCTGATAGTCTTGCTGTCAGTGTAAAACTAGTACAATACACTGCGGTAGATAACTATTGCAGTGTACTGTCGCAGCAAAAAAAAAAAAAAAAAAAAAAAAAAAATATATATATATATATATATATATAATATATATATATATATAATCACACAAGTTTCAAGTGAAAATGTCTTTTTTACCCTTCCACTCTTTTACTATTGGAGAAAAACAATATAGTAGTTGGAATTGACTATTAAATGCTCCCCATATGCCCGGGCCCCTCACACTGAATATACTTACCTGGCTCCCTGCTCCCCGCGCCGCTCCTGGTCCTTGTACTGCTGCTGCCACTTCTCCCTGTGCGTGGATGAAAACCTCCGGTGTTGGGGGGGGGGGGGGGGAAGCAGCCAATGGCAGGCTGGGACAGGGACGAACCTCCCTAGCATCGTTGGTGACACTAGGGAGGCTCGTCCCCGTCCCTGCCTGTCATTGGCTGCTCCCCCCCCCATACGCCGGATGTTTTCATCCACACACAGGGAGAAGCTGCAGAGTCAGTATGTGGACAGGGAGCGGGGAGCCAGGTAAGTATATTCATTGTGAGGGGCCCAGACGTAATGGGGGGGGGGGGGGGCATTTAATCGTCTTGGATAACCCCTTTAATCAGACCTGAGATCAGACCTCCAATGTGAATGACCCCCCCCCCAATCAGACCTCAGAGAAGATAAAAAAAAATTTGGCTACTTTCACACTTGCGTTTTTGCTGGATCTGTCATGGATTAGCAAAGATGCTTCAGTCATAATACAACCGTCTGCATCCGTTCTGAACGGATCCGTTTGTATTCTCTTTTACATTGCCAAGATGGATCCGTTTTCTATTGTGTCAGAGAAAACTGATCCGTCCCCATTGACTTACATTGTGACTCATGACGGATCCGTTTGGATCAGTTTCTTCATGTGGACACCAAAGTGCAGCAAGCAGCGTTTTAGTGTCCGCCTCCAAAACGGAATGGAGACTGAACTGAAGCAAAACTGATGCCTTCTGAACATATCCTTTTCCATTCAGAATGCATTAGGACAAAACTGATCAGTTCAGGACCGTTTGAGAGCCTGTGACGGATCTCACAAACGGATCCTTACAACGCAAGTGTGAAAGTGGCCTTAAAGGGGTATTCCCATCTCACAAATGTAGTTTGTATAGTTAGATATAGCCATACCAATATCATTACTAATAGAATGTATTTATATAAAATGTACAGTTTAGAAGATTTGCCTATTTGTATATCCATTGTCCCACACACATCAGTCAGGCCGTTGCCCCTGGTTACGGCCACCGTGGCCATGTAATAGTGGTGGTCGGCTTGCTCCTGTTCAAACCCGCACTGAGGTAACTGCTGTATTGTGAACGCACATTGCATCAGCATGAGGAGACACATCTTAGGGTTGTAGCATTTTTGTCTGTGATTCCAAATTGCAAAGAAACAGATCCTGTTCCAAGATCAATTCATCTCTATGGAGCAGGATCCGTTTATAAACTCTGCGTTTTGGACTGGTAGCGACCAAAACGTACATGTGAAAGTCCCCTAAGATGTGTCTCCGCATGCTCATGTAATGTGCGTTCACAATACAGCAGTTACCTCAGAGCGGGTTTGAACAGGAGCAAGCCGACCACCACTACTACATGGCTGCTGTGGTCGTAACCAGGGGCAACAGCCTGACGTGTGTGGGACAATGGATATACAAATAGGGAAATCTTCTAAACGGTACATTTTATATAAATACATTCTATTAGTAATAATACTGGTATGGCTATATCTAACTATACAAACTACATGTGTGAGATGGGAATACCCCTTTAACTTTCCTGTTCCGGACGCCAGTACCACTCCTGAGATCCAGTGCTCGTTCTGGTCTTCCTGCCGAGCTGTGCTTTGACCTGACATCGCACAATAAGAAGTCACACCGCGCACCGACGTCCTTACACTGTGTGCAGTCACAGCACAGCGAGCGGCCGAGGAAGACCAGGGAGCGGTGAGTACAGAGCCCGCACAGGGAGCGCTGTATTCGCCGCTCCCCAGTCCTTCTGTACTAATGAGCGCTTCCATAGTGAAGTCGCTTATTAGTATTTGCCCTATAAGACAAACTGACATTTTCACCAAACTTTGGGAGGTAAAAAGTGTCTTATAGGGCGAAAAATACAGTATGTGGCTAAAACAACATTATTGGAAAAAAAATTAGTTTTTCATTTTCATGGCCCATTGTTAGTACATTTTATGAAACCCTTGTTGGGTCTAAGCCATCTACATCTCTAGCTGAAGTCCTAGTTTCCAAAATGGGGGTCATTTATCAGAGGCCGGCTCTGTAGTATTCACTTGAATAGGTGTGTCACTGTATACTGCTATATCATTGTATTCATTGCGGTCCTATTGAGTATACATTGTAGTTAAATACTGTATAGTAAGAGATACATGCCACACTTACAGCAATATTGTAATCTGCATGGTTCCTCCTTCTTTTATTTTAGTCTTTGTGATATATGACTTTTACATTTCTGTGGAGTCATAAATAAAGGACTTTTATATATAATTGTTTTATGAGTCTTTTCTAGGTTTATAGGTTTTTAGTCTTCAGCAGTGCTGAACCTGGGGGAGGTGACAGGCTGAGTGTTACATAGGGGGCGGAAGGGGGTCCCCAGCAGCACAGAGTATTTCAGGAGTGTGACTGAGCAGAGGCCATGTCTAATATTTTATACCTTTTTGTTTTCCAGAGCGGTTGCATCACTCAATACCCCGTTCTTCGCTGCTAGACCTGAAATGAAAGCCAGTGAGGGAATAAAACAAAACCCCATCTTTGATTACCAGATTTATTTCCAGGAGCCGGTGAGTCTATTTATTTGCACACACTGTATAGATGATAGTAACATAGTTTATAAGGCCGAAAAAAGCCCTCTGTCCATCCTGTTCTCCTGTTATCCTACAAGTTGATCCAGAGGAAGGCAAAAAACCCCTGTGAGGTAGAAGCCAATTTTCCTCACTTTAGGGAAAAAAATTCCTTCCCGACTCCAATCAGGCAATCAGAATAACTCCCTGGATCAATGACCCCTCTCTAGTAACTATAACCTGTAATATTATTACCTCCAGAAATACATCCAGGCCCCTCCTGATCTCTTATAGTGAACTTACCATCACCACCTCCTCAGGCAGAGAGTTCCATAGTCTCACTGCTCTTACCGTAAAGAATCCTCTTCTATGTTTGTGTACAAACCTTCTTTCCTCCAGACGCAGAGGATGTCCCCTCGTCACAGTCACAGTCCTGGGGATAAATAGATGATGGGAGAGATCTCTGTACTGACCCCTGATTGTAAAACTACAATATCAGCATGGTCCACTGCTCTTATCTCTATGGAGGAGTTTTCAGCATTATCTGTAATGGAACGGGCCCTGCTGTGACCTCTGTCCGCACTGACTGTGGCTCTCTTCTGCTCCTGTGTTATAATGCCGAAGCAGACGGCAGCCTTACTTCAATTAATAGCTGACAACATCTGTTTAATTCTATATCCCATCACACCGCTAATCATGTTTCCATTTCCTAGGGTGTCGCTGAAGCAGAACTCGAGAAGAATGTGGAAAGAACACTAAAAATATTTTTCCGTGGTCCAGGTGAAAAGGTAAATCCTCCTCCATAGTAAAGGAAGCCTCAACTTTTTAACAACCTTGTCGTACCATTTGTCCACCTCTGAACAATGGGCACAATTACGGCTGCTTTAACACTTGCGCTTTCCCTTTCCGTTGCTCAGGTCCATCCTATGATCTCAATACCGGCGGAAAACGCTTCCGCTTTGTCCCCATTCATTGTCAATGGAGAAAAAACTAATTCGGCCTTTCCAGCATGAAAATAACATGTCCGTTTGTCTGCTGGACAGAGACGTGTGTGATCCCTGACAAATCCCATTACTCAGTGGGGTCTGGAGGTGAACGGCAGTGTCCGACTAGGCCAGAGACCATGAAGTCTGGCAGACTGTTCCTCTGCTGGATCACTTTACTGTAGGTGTGGGACTAGCCTTAGTGTGTCCCTATATAGATAGATAGCCTCTAATATTAATGCACTCTTATTATAACGTTTAGCAAAAGATGAAGCACAAATGAAAAGAAAAATACAGTAAAAAAATAAAAAAATTTTTTTTTATATATAGTAAAAAAATTCTATAAAATTTTTATATATATAAAAATTAAAAAATTTTTAATTTTTTTTTACTATATATATTACAAAAATAAGTGTGTGTGTATATATATATATATATATACTGTAAAATATATATATAATATATTTAATTTTTACTATATACACAATACAGTATAATATATATTATACCGTATTGTGTGTGTGTATATATAGTAAAAAAATTTATATAAAATAATTATATATTAGTGTGTATATATATATATATATATATATATATATATATATATATATATATATATATATATATATATATAATTTTTTAAATATATATAGTAAAAAATTAAAATTTAATTTTTATATATAAAAATTTAAAAATTATTTTATATAATTTTTTATATATATTAGTAAAAAATTATATAAAATAATTTTTTAAATTTTTATATATATATAAATTTTTTTTTACTATATATATATTAAAAAATAAGTGTGTGTGTATGTATATATATATACTGTAATTTTATATAATTTTTTTTTTTTTTTTTTTTTTTCTGTATTCTTTTCATTTGTGCTTCATTTTTTGCTAAACGTTATAATAAGAGTGCATCAATATTGGAGGCTTTAGTGATACAATGTTTGATACACATGATGATAGTACCTGCTGATAATACACGGGGACCATCCTCTCCTCACCTTGTTTTACATGATGAAATAGTGAAATAACCCTGGACTCGCGTGTGAAATGTTCAGTGTGAAAATCTCCGATATCTCCAATTCCTGAATTCCACCCTGGAAAATAGCAGCGACACCAGATCCGACCTCATCAATAGTTCATCTGTGTTACAGAATAGGCTGGAAATGATACCGCCTCATTGTAGACACTGCTCATATATACCCTGTACCTGGGTGGTCATACATCACAGGGGGTCTTCTCATGTATGTGGCGGTCAGGACAGTCCGGGGGCTGCTAAGTGTCGTCAGCTCATAGTCCGATGCCTTGATTGACAGCTGGTAGAACTGATCCAGTGAGAGGAGCGGAGCAGCAGTGCGACATAACCCACCCGTCACCTCATGTTTCCAGCGCCAAGCTCTGATATCTGAGGTGTTTCTGACACGGTCGGGTCAGACGGCAATTAAGAGCAGGAGTTACATAGATTAGTACTAACCAAAGCGGGACTAAACTCTTTCCTTTCCCTCTGTAAATAATTGATGGATTTGTAAATTAGTTAGAGCTCAGGTTTACAGCAGGTCTGTGGTGTCTTCTTTTGTCAGATTATCTGTTTCTGGGAAAGCTGTGTGATCACTGGCTTTTACCCAGACTCCAGAATGAAAACAATCCTCCACAGCCAGAGTGTTACCTACCTGACTCCAGACCGTGCACAGGACAGCACAGCCCAAGCGCCTGCATTTGCTGGGATTTTTTGTTTTAGTCTTGGGTTAACTCTCTTTAAAGAGTTTAGGCCCCAGGCACACGACCATAATTGTTTTGTGGACCAGCAGAATACCAGTGTGGTCCGTTTTATTTACAGTGTTTCCATTCTTTTCAATGGGTCCGCAATCTGTATTTTTTGCAGAATGACCATACAGATGTGGGAAGCACACAGATCATCCATGTGCTTTCTTCATTCAGATGTCCGTTTTTTCAAAAGGATAGAACATATTCTTTACTTGGCCACAAAACGTGGACCACGGACTCATTGCAGTCAGTGGGTCGGCATATAAATGCAGATTCAGCACGGACTGCAAAATGCATATGGTTGTGTGTTGATATTGATGAGCTGTCCTTAGGATTGATCTTCCATATCAGAGCTGAACTGCAGTAACCCAGCTTGGCCACTACTTGGTGTGTGGCGCTGTCTGGTGGGCGATCCTCCTGCTAGGATCTGATTGTTGATGGTGTTGACCCCCAGCGATCTGATATTAGGACAGGTTATCGATATGGAAGTCCTCCACAAACCCTTGTGCAAGATGTTTTAATGCCTCCTCCTATAGGAGCTATACTTACCTGCTCCGCAGCGGTAAACCTCCTGCTCAGACGGGGTCGCATGCACTGCTGCAGCCAACGACTGGCCTCACCAGGGACATGGCCCAGCAATCGCATGTCGCCCGAGGGCCTTGTCACCACTGAGGCCAGTATATGGAGCAGTTCACACAGCATTCTTGTACATTTTTCATCCAAGACTTCTAGGTCTGGAAAGAAACGGATGCCATATGGAAGTCCAGATCCATCCGTGTGTCACTGACAGAAATCATGAGGTTTTAGAGGAGCCTGGCTGCAGCTTGTTCCAAACTCCCCATTGGAAACGCATGTGGCTGCACTGAGCGTGGAGGGGATGAGGGTGTGATCCATGACGGATGGATGGATGCTACGGTTACATAAGTCGTGTCTAATGCACAGACCGCCGTGACATATCCATTTGCTCAGCGTCACTGTGAGTGACATTGTATTATATTCTCCATCAGCCCTGTCCCTGCTGACCGCTCCTGCTTTCCACACCGTCAGTCCTTCATTTGGGCTTCAGGTTCTGCCTACCCTATGAGATTTATGCTTCATTATGTTTTGTTAATTAAATGGAATATTTTCTTCTGACAGTTCAAAATATTACAATATTAGTATAAAAAAAAAAAGGGGGGGGGCTGAGATTGTCAGAAAAAAAGAAACAAAAAAAAACGCATTATAACATATAATATAATAATATATATATTTTTTTTATTATAGGACAAACTTCCATCTTTCGTCAGTACTGGCGGAGTATGTGAGAGAGGTAATTATCTCTCCTTCCATTATCTGAACCTATCTCCCCGAGTTTGTTCTCACGTGCTGGGTACTACAGATTGGAAAGCTTTTATACAATGGATGGGATCTTTAAAGGGTTTCTGTCATCAGTTTTTTCGGTATGAATCAGGCTGACATTAGAGATGTGCTAATGTCACCTGATTCCAAATATATATCTGTTTTATTTACTGGTGCCCCCATTTTTATATGAAATGAACTTTTATTTTATGCTAATAAGGCCTCTAGGTGCAAGGGGCGTTACCTCTGCTCCTAGAGGCTCTGTTGATTGACAGGACCAGGCAGAGAAGAAACACTCCAGTCACCATAGCTTGCAAGGACCTTCATGATGTCATGACCATGTGATCAGTCACATGGTTTAGGAGGAGACAGGCTGTTTGTGTGATCCTAACCATGTGACTGATCACATGGTCATGACATCATTGAAGGTCCTTGCAAGCTATGGTGAATGGAGTGTTTCTTCTCTGCCTGGTCCTGTCAATCAACAGAGCCTCTAGGAGCAGGGGTAACGCCCCTTGCACCTAGAGGCCTTATTAGCATAAAATGAAAGTTCATTTTATATAAAAATGGGGGCACCAGTAAATAAAACAGATATATATTTGGAATCAGGTGACATTAGCACATCTCTAATGTCAGCCTGATTCATACCGAAAAAACTGGTGACAGAAACCCTTTAAGCCTGGACTACGACTTTATACTCAGTCTAGTGGCTGGTGGGTCCGGACTCACTTAGCAGACTAGACTGACTAATCAGTCTTTCCGTACTATTCTATATTTTAGCAGTGAAGATGTTATTAAGTGGGGGGAGTCACTTATCATGCTGAAATACGCCGATATTAGGCGTATTTCAGATGCAGATAGCGGCGCAACTATCTGCGACTTCGCCCCTCTCGCGCCAGGGCTCATGCACTCGGCCGTTGTTGGGCCTGCAAACGGGGCGTCCGCAATATGCCGTGTGCACCCCACATCACGGTTGCGGACCCATTCAAGTGAATCCGCAATCCGGAAAGGTCGGTGCGCGGAACCCCATGGAAGCACCACGCAGTGCTTCTGTGGGGTTTCTGTCCGTGTCTCTATATTTTTTTTTTGTGTGGTGCGGATGGATCACGGACCCATTCTGCTGAATCCGCATTGGGGGGGCAACAATTTGAACAACGGACGTGTGAATGAGCCCTAAATGTAGGATGCAACGACATTAAGGAGAGACCTGCAACTCTCCATAACTTCGCCAGATCCTTCGCCAGCTTAGGGCGTTATTTAGACTGGCATCTAAGATGGTGCCCCTAAGACGTTTTTACGACCGTTCCACTTTCAGACATCTGAATCCAAAGCCATCACCGGCACAAGCGGATCATTGAGTAAGTGGCATCGCATATAGAATGGAGGCGGCTGTGCGTGGAGTGGGATCCTTTCATCATCAGGGGCCGCACACGTGACTTCTATGTGCTCTTTTGTCTATAACATTAAAGGGGTTGTCCAAGTTATGAAAAAAAAATACAGCACTGTAAATCTGATGGGCAGCAATATATAACTAAGTTCAGCAAGTTTTAGGCAAAAAAACCCTATATTTCCTCATTTCCCTGGTTCTCTTCTGGCCTTTGTTTACATGTAGTAATAACAATCTCAGCCCCTCCCCCTTCTCCCCCCTCTCTGTAAAGGGAGTGAATATAAGTGCTGTGAGTACATGTCTGCCTGCTGGGATACTCAGCAGCATGTTGTTTGTGTAGGACTACAAGTCCCAGCTGTACAATGACACTGCTGATACACACAGGAAATTCTCCCTACCTGTTCATGTACAATTCCTCTATAGCTCCTTGCCCAGCATTTGTCTCCTGTCACTGCTGCAGCTACTATTTGTTGTAAAGCCTTGAGCCCTCAGTGTGTTCTGGCTGAAGGGGTTAATGTTTTATCTGAAGGAATCCAGGGAGAGAGCAGATAGCAGGAGCCCGGCAAAGAAAGGGGGCGTGGCCAGTGACGTCTCGTGTACAGACTGTTATCTGAACTCTGAGGCTTGTGAACGAAACATCACAGACCAGGGAGATAAGGTGACATCACAGGTCATGTGACCCTCAGTCAACTCTGAGAAACCAGCAGCTTTAGAAACACAAAGTATATGGGAAAGTTGTTATACCTGACAAGTTAGTAACATATAAAGAACAAAAAAATAACTCGGACAACCCCTTTAAGGCCCCATTCAGACGGCCGTATAAATGCGGATCCACAATAATACGGGGGCCAAGCGGCATGCGTTCCGCACGCTCGGAACACTTGCCGGGCGCCCCATTCAAAATGCCGGGAGCCGTGGCATGGAGCTAGCGCCGTGCGGCGGCTCCCATAGAGGTGAATGGAGCCGCATATATTCCACAATATAGATACGGAATAGATACAGCCCCATTCACAATTAAAGGGGTATTCTCATGTGGGTCATTGGATATGCCATCAAGGTCAGGTGCGGGACCTATGCCTGGGACCTCCTCCTATATCCACAGCAGGACCCCACAAAGTGAAGCAGAGTGCATGTGTGGCCCCCCTCCGTTCATAGCTGTGGGAATTCCAAAAATAGCCAAGCACTGACCCTGCTATTTCCGTCAGTCCCATAGAAGTGAATGGAGAGGAGGCCGTTCTTGTGCTGTGTGCTTTCCATTCACAGCTGGGAGACATCTGAAAATAGCCAAGAGCGCTTGATCCGCTATTTCCATCCATTCCATAGTGGTGAATGGAGAGGTGGCCACACAAGTACGGTGCACGCTCCTTCATGGTGCTCTCTTGCTTACTCTGCTACTTCGGAACTCCCATGGCGATTAATGGACAGCATGCCAGGCAAGTACTGTGCGTAGTCCTTCACTTTGGGGGCCCCATTGTCTAAATAGGAGTGGATCCCAGAGATGGGACTCTCTCTCCTATCTGACATCCTAGTGATATATCATCAATGTCTCAGGAGGGCCAACGCCTTCAAAACTCAGAAATAGAAGTACGAGCGTGACACACGCACGTCTCCCGAAATGCATCCCAGCACTGACTGGGATCACATAGCATTATGTTCTGGAATGTAATGGATAACACTAACAGCATTATGTCACTGTTATCCAACACATTCCAGAACTGTAAGGGTTACGTAGCATCGTAAATCAGTACAATGCTAGGTGACCCCGTCAGTGCCAGGAGTTCAGGCCGGTAGATGCGTTGCGGGAGACGTGCGTGTGTCACGCTCATCTGCAAGGGGCCTAAGAAATCTTCTCTGTGACACAGCCGTGTTCCCCCTCCTCTTCCTCACTGTCCTGTGTCTGGCTGTAAAGCAGCGGACTGCAGCAGGAGCCTCTCCCTTCTGCTTTGTCTGGAGTAGTACAAAAAGGATTGTTAAAACCCACCCCCTTGGAGGTGTCTCTCACCATTTGATATTGGAACGGATGAGCATGACTTCTCTAAGACGGTTTCTGGCAGGAGCATGCAGAAAGTCCTACAGACCAAGAAACAGCGGGGGCGAGATTACCATCTTATTTGCTTGTATCATTTATTTCTAAGTGCGTGTTCACGAGTCCTTTCTTTGGTGGTTTTTACACATGTGGCAGTTTTATTTGGGCAGCCTCCTGTTCACCCCATTCACTGGCCAACCAGTTGTCCTGTTGGCCGCTCCTCAGTCCCGGTGTGTTTTACAGGCGGTCTGTTTGTCGGTCTGCCGGAAGAAATCCCTCGAAGCAAAATACTTAGTGAAGCTGAGCTGCAGTTTTACGTCTCGCAGTTTAAGAAGACTGGTTTCAGGTAGGTCTGCATCTTAGCATTTACGGTAAGGGTGCTTTTACCTAGGAACATAATTACCCATGATGAGCGGCGCAATCAAGGATATGGCAAGATGATTGGCACTCGTTGAAAGGAGCTTTTAGACAGGTGATTGACGGCGGTGATTCACCAGCAGAAATGATTGTGCACGGCTTCCGTCCCATTTATTGTCGACAGCACATCCCCTGTGTACATTACGTGCTGCTGACAAACTATCATTTTTACTTTTGCTTAAAAGAAGTGATTTGCTGATCGAAGGGTCCTGCACACGGGGCAATAATAAAGAGCAGAACCCCATATCAAATGCCCTTTAACCACCTCACTGTTTTGCCCGAGTCCAGCTCGGGCAGTGTGAAAAGTAGCTATCTGGAGAGGGGAGGGCTGCTTTAGATGGCGATATCTCCTCACTGGTAGCAGCTAGAGATCTGCAACTGGTTTTGTCTGAAAGCTCTCAGTCCAGGCTTACATACAAGACCGCTAAAATCCAAGCACCAGAGGAGAAATTACTGTTAGAAATCAAGTCGGGAATAATTGTGAGTAAAACCTGGTTTTACTTTCATTTTCAGCTGCATTCACAGCATCCCGATTTTCTATCAGTAATATCTTTCTCTGTCCTGAACATATTGCTATCGTTTTGGTCTTGTATGAAAGCCTGGAATGTTAGCTTTCAAACAAGATTGCAAGTTGCATGTTTCTAGCTGCTACCATTCAGGAGGTAGCAGCATCTAAAGCAGCCCTCCCCCCTCCAGTTAGCTACTTTTTCCACTCTGGCAAAACGGTTAGGGGGTTAAGGGGTTGTCTGAGATTTAAATATTGCTGAATATACTCGGGATAGGTCACCAGTATCTTATCGGTGGATGTGTGAAGGTGCAGCCTCTTCCTATACCAAGCACAGCGCCGTACATTGTGCAGTGGCTATGCTTGGTACTGCAGCTCAGTCCCAATCACTTGAATGGGACTGAGCTGCAGGAAGGCAATATGAATGAAGGATATGACATTACAGGTCTATGAAGAGGCCGTAGTAGTCACCCGCGTGTCATGGCCTCATCAAACAGCTGCTCGAATGGGGTGTCTGGAGAGGGACAGGTAGGTGATCCATATTTAAATCTCAGACAACCCCTTTAAAGCCAGTCATACAGTTTAGTTTGCTGTTTGCCCGCAGCTATCTGTCCTGACCCTCCCTATACACATGAATGCTCAGCCAAGGGGAAGGGGGATTAAGCCACTGCCAGACCAGGGTTATCTCCCTGAGAACAAAATGACTGGGCCTGTTGTAATCCAACTGCCTGATTCTTACCTCCCTGACATTTTCCTTTACAAAGAGGTTGCATACCAACTTTCTGAAAATACTGAGTTACCTGACATATTGATGATGGAAATCCACCTTCTTTGTCCTGCAGGGGTCCATTAAACTGGTACAGAAACATGGATCGGAGCTGGGAGTGGGCAGTCAAGGCTCACAACTGGAAGGTAAGGTCATACACTGGTAATACCATACATATATGAAGGCGGTGAATGAATGTGGACCTTGGTTCTGCTGCCGTCAGAAGGCAGTATATATGTAGTATATGTATATATTGTATTCTGTCCCCTGCTCATCAATCTGTACTCCATAACCTGGAAAAGGACACAACAAATATTAAAGGGGTTGTCCCACAAAAAATATTCTACAGTTTTCAAACCAGCACCTGGATCTGAATACTTTTGTAATTGCATGTAATTAAAAAATTTTGTATAGCCACTGAGGTATTCAATTAAATGTATCTGTATAGTGCCACTTAATTTCTTATTTCTTTGACTTGCTCACTGAGATGGCCGCACATGCTCAGTTACATCCTTCAACTGTCTCCTGAGCTGTGATAGGGAGTGCATGGACACGCCCCCTGAGCTGTGATAGGGAGTGCATGGACACGCCTCCTGAGCTGTGATAGGGAGAGCAGGGACACGCCTCCTGAGCTGTGATAGGGAGAGCAGGGACACGCCTCCTGAGCTGTTTTTTCGGGAGAGCAGGGACACGCCCCCTGAGCTGTGATAGGGAGAGCATGGACACGCCCCCTGAGCTGTGATAGGGAGAGCATGGACACGCCCCCTGAGCTGTGATAGGGGCATGACCCCGGCTGGAGAGCATGGACACGCCCCCTGAGCTGTGATAGGGAGAGCATGGACACGCCCCTGAGCTGTGATAGGGAGAGCATGGACACGCCCCCTGAGCTGTGATAGGGAGAGCATGGACACGCCCCCTGAGCTGTGATAGGGAGAGCAGGGACACGCCTCCTGAGCTGTGATAGGGAGCGCAGGGACACGCCTCCTGAGCTGTGATAGGGAGCGCAGGGACACGCCTCCTGAGCTGTGATAGGGAGCGCAGGGACACGCCTCCTGAGCTGTGATAGGGAGCGCAGGGACACGCCTCCTGAGCTGTGATAGGGAGCGCAGGGACACGCCTCCTGAGCTGTGATAGGGAGCGCAGGGACACGGCCCCTCAGCTGCAGCAGAAAAGACACGCCCTTTGAGCTGTCAGCTTGATATAAATCTAGCAGAGCAATGACTGTGGAGATCTCTGGATCCATGTGAGGTACAGGGCTGGTTCTAGCTTTGTTAGAAAGAGATTGTCATGTTCTATATGATGTCTGATTTTCATTTTTTACATTATTCATGGGATAACCCTTTTTAAGGAGCTGAGATCCGCGTGGAGTTGGATCTGACCAGGTTCTGGACGCCGCACACACACAGATGTGATACACACCAGGAGGGTTGGTTTGGCAACACGACTCTTCAGATGATTATTAATTCTGAGAGTGGGATGTTGTCCAGATCTCTGAGCTCCCCAGGTGAGGAGCGCGTGTCCCAAATACCTCTTAATGCAAATATAAGACGTGTGTGGACAGTAGTGATATCCTGCAGACACCTGCTGCTTCCACATCCCTCAGAACAGGGTAATGTGCCTTTATGAGGAGGATTTATTCTGATTATTTTACCATGCATAGCAAATCCTGACACCCCCTTCCTCCCCGATTCCTAACAGTGTAAATCTCCTGAATTATATGCTGGATATCGTAAAAGGCTAAATTCCCTGCAGCACTAAAAAATCTATGCAGATGTTTCTAGGAAAGTGATGACTTTTAGCAGTCATACTGTTTTTTTATTTTTATCTTGGCCTGGTGCTGAAGGGCAAAACATATCGGCTACATTTACAAAGACCTGCGTTTCTTTTGATTTGCATTAAATTTGTTAAAAGATGCACACAATTTTGCACTTCACACTCCGACTTCTGTGTCAGATTTCTGACATTTTCATGCTTAGCCTACTTTCACACTAGCGTTTTTAAATTCCGGTATTGAGTTCCGTTATAGGGGCTCAATACCGGAAAAAAACGCTTCAGTTTTGTCCCCATTCATTGTAAATGGGGACAAAACTGAACTGAAGACAACGAAGGCTCCTGAAAGCATTCCGTTCCGTCTTCAGACCGGAGAACAAAACGCAGCATGCTGCGGTTTTCTCTCCGGTCCAGGCATCCGCACCAAGACGGATCCGGAATGACCCCCAATGCAAGTCAATGGGGACGGATCCGTTTGGTGTGGACACACCAGTAATCCGGATCTGTCCTCCATTGATTTGCAATGGGGGGTCATTCCGGATCCGGCTACATAGATAGATACATACATACATACATACTCACACACTCCAGGGACGCCGGCAGCATGTCTTCACGTGCCTCCTGCGCGCAGCTATGACATTTCCCCACTGCGCCCAGCAGAGGGCGCTGTGGGGAATCATCACTGCGCGCAGGAGGCGCGTGAAGACGTTCTGCCGGCGTCCCTGGAGTATGTGAGTATGTATGTGTATGTATGTATGTATGTCTGTGTCTTGTTCCCATGTGTGTGTTAACATGTGTGGGGCCGGAGCGCTGCTCCGGCTCCACACATGTATCAGCGGCAGTACGGATCCGTCGGCACCCTTTTGGTGCCGGATCCGTGCTGCCACTAGTGTGAAAGTAGCCTTAAAGGGATTGTCCAAGTTTCAGTAGGCAAACTACAGAGACCCTGTTAAAATAGAGAGGCAGTGGTGCTCCGGTCAGAGCTGTGGCCTCCTCACTGCTTACCAAGCACAGCGCCATGCTTTGTATAGTGGTTGTGCTTGGTATTGCAGCCCAGGCTTACTCACTGGAGTTGGTCTAAGCTGCGCCAATATTTCTGACCTCACTGGCCTTGGAAGAGGCTGCAGTCTCACCAAACGGTTGATCGTCAGGACTGATTTGTGTCGGACCACCACCAATCTATTATTGATGATCTATCCCATCAAAATCTCCGACAACCCCTTTAAACCAACCTTCTGGAGCCTCTGCCCGTCCAGTGCTCCATCCTATTCTTCATGTTTGGCTGCAGCGGTGACATCCCATATACTACTGAAGCCAGTCACTGGCCTCGGCGGTATACGTCACTGGACTGTAAACTGCATAGTGAATGTGAATCATAGACTATAATAGAGCAGGATGAGAAGCATACATAGAAGACAATGGAGGCTGAAATGGTAAGAACATCTATATTTAAAGCGTCCCTCCAAACTCCGCCTTACTAGGCCTCATTCTTCTCTGTACATGTGTGAGGATTACCTGATAGTCTCCTTTTCATCACTGGTGGTTTAGTAAACTCGCTGTTATACAAATCGGTTCTGTAAGCACGGACTTCCTTCTGAATGGGTGATAGACTTGTGTTTATACACAGCAGCCAATCAGAGGAAGCAGAGCTGCAGGGGGAGGGACATAACAGCACCCTGAACCAATGATTAGACAGGGGGCGTGTCTCTGACTTCCTCAGACTTCCCCTGTAGGCACTGTAGCTGAAGTGTAGTCACAGCTCACAGTATAATCAGGCAGAGCCATAAGAGCAGCCATGGAGCGAGCTTCACATGGAGCAGTGATGGCACATACACCCGGTTCTCTCCATTGACTTCTATGAGAGTCAAAAAATAACTGCAACATCAGTGCCGATCGGTTTTCACAAAACAGAATTTTTTTTTCTTTCATTTTTAGATACTAGTTCCAGCTTTGATGGTGACGGCAGAGAAGGATCCAGTGTTGCTTCCAGTGATGACCACCGGCATGGAGCAGAGGGTGAGCGCACCGCAGATGTCGTCTAATCATTTAAAGTAGAACTCCCGCTAAATTTTTTTTATTCTGTCACCTGTTAGAAAGGCGCATGATGTAATCTGTAGTGAATGCAATCTTCTTACCAGTGACTGTATTTGTGAGCTATCTCCTCTCTTCTAATTGTAGCTGTGTCATGTGACCAACTCCCTGACCTCAAACTGACCCAGGACAGGAAGCCAGTCACTGCTCTATTCATTCCTATGAGATAGAGAGTGAGGCTCCCATAGGAATGCATAGAGAATTAGACTTCCTGTGCACACATAAGGTGCTGTGTGAGTTGGTGAGTCTGATTGCTGGTCACATGACACAGATGAGAAGCATCAGGGAGATATAACTCACAAATACAGACACTGGCAAGAAAATTACATTCAGTACAGATTACATCATGTACCTTTCTAGCAGGACAGGGGATAACATTTTTTTGCGGGAGTTCTTTAAGGTTATCATAAGATAATCTACAATCTGCCCCATCCGATGGTAGAGAAAACTTGAGAAATACATTTTGGTCAGTAGGTAAATATATTCTATACGATGACCATACTTACCACGGATCTAGTGTGTACAGATCCATATCACTGATGCATCATGTACAGAGCCTCGAGAAACAATGCTATCAATATTTCCATAATATGGTGGATGGTGGAACATGACAAAATTATTTTCTCCATTTCATTTGAAGGTACTATGGGGTCCCATACGCCCCATAGGTTCTGTCTTTGTACAATATACAGCTTTTAAAGTGCAAGTACCCGAGCTCTTAAAGGGTAACTGTACTTTCATAAAACGTTATCTAACTCAATAGAACAAGTGACCACAAGAAACTTTATAATATGTTTTACCAGTTAGAAATGTCTAGTTCTCATGTTAGCTGCTGGTTACCTCTCTTTACCTCTCCCTTTCCCTCGTCTTGAGACTGACCATCTCCACAGGAGGTTCATATTAAATTAATGAAACACTAAAGAGACTGCATAGCTACGTAGGAGATTCATATCTCAGTACAAGCGCTAAATGAACAACCAATAAAGGTCAACACCGCTGTTATGATTCTGCTTCTGAGTGAGTAAGAGAAGGTTAGGTGGCGGATTCTCCTCTACTTTCTGTGTGTGCAGTGGATGGCAGGTAGTCTCCACTCACCATGACTGAGAGATCTGCAAACTAGATCTTCAGCAAATACAGGGGATAACTGCTAAAAAATGTAAAATGCAAGTCATACAATGGCCATAAATAGAGTTATTCCTCATGTGCACGCATGGTATGCTTTAAGTATAAACAGTCTAGTACCACACATCATGTAGTATACATGTGACAAAACTAAATCTGCATCTGTGTATTACAGATTCCAAATCTGACAAGAGGACATATTGAAAACTGTGGACACTGGACTCAGATGGAGAAGTACGTGGTATATTCTTAAGAGGAATTGACCCCTAAAGCATAAAGGCATTGATTACAATCAATACAATGAATGGGATAGTACAACTATATAAAAATATTATAGTAGTTATATTCTTGTACATAGGAGCAGTATTATAGTAGTTATATTCTTGTACATAGGAGCAGTATTATAGTAGTTATATTCTTGTACATAGGAGCAGGTATTATAGTAGTTATATTCTTGTACATAGGAGCAGTATTATAGTAGTTATATTCTTGTACATAGGAGCAGTATTATAGTAGTTATATTCTTGTACATAGGAGCAGTATTATAGTAGTTATATTCTTGTACATAGGAGCAGTATTATAGTAGTTATATTCTTGTACATAGGAGCAGTATTATAGTAGTTATATTCTTGTACATAGGAGCAGTATTATAGTAATTATATTCTTGTACATAGGAGCCCAGTATTATAGTAGTTAGTATTCTTGTAAATACGGAGGCGGGTATTACAGTAGTTAATTCTTGTACATAGGAGGCAGT
Organism: Rhinella marina; assembly: GCA_900303285.1. NCBI lineage: Eukaryota > Metazoa > Chordata > Amphibia > Anura > Bufonidae > Rhinella > Rhinella marina. Next base: position 241,372 of record ONZH01022265.1, read on the forward strand.
ATTATAGTAGTTATATTCTTGTACATAGGAGACAGTATTAATAGTAGTTATATTCTTGTACATAGGAGCAGTATTATAGTAGTTATATTCTTATACATAGGAGCAGTATTTTAGTAGTTATATTCTTGTACATAGGAGCAGTATTATAGTAGTTATATTCTTGTACATAGGAGCAGTATTATAGTAGTTATATTCTTGTACATAGCAGCAGTATTATAGTAGTTATATTCTTGTACATAGGAGCAGTATATAGTTATATTCTTGTACATAGGAGCAGTATTATAGTAGTTATATTCTTGTACATAGGAGCAGTATTATAGTAGTTATATTCTTGTACATAGGAGCAGTATTATAGTAGTTATATTCTTGTACATAGGAGCAGTATTATAGTAGTTATATTCTTATACATAGGAGCAGTATTATAGTAGTTATATTCTTGTACATAGGAGCAGTATTATAGTAGTTATATTCTTGTACATAGGAGCAGTATTATAGTAGTTATATTCTTATACATAGGAGCAGTATTATAGTAGTTATATTCTTATACATAGGAGCAGTATTATAGTAGTTATATTCTTGTACATAGGAGCAGTATTATAGTAGTTATATTCTTGTACATAGGAGAAGCAGTATTATAGTAGTTATATTCTTGTACATAGGAGCAGTATTATAGTAGTTATATTCTTGTACATAGGAGCAGTATTATAGTAGTTATATTCTTGTACATAGTAGGCAGTATTATAGTAGTTATATTCTTGTACATAGGAGGCAGTATTATAGTAGTTATATTCTTGTACATAGGAGCAGTATTATAGTAGTTATACATTCTTGTACATAGGAGCAGTATAGTAGTTACATTCTTGTACATAGGAGGCAGTATTATAGTAGTTATATTCTTGTACATAGGAGGCAGTATTATAGTAGTTATATTCTTGTACATAGGGGGCAGTATTATAGTAGTTATATTCTTGTACATAGGAGGCAGTATTATAGTAGTTATATTCTTGTACATAGGAGCAGTATTATAGTAGTTATATTCTTGTACATAGGAGCAGTATTATAGTAGTTATATTCTTGTACATAGGAGGAGTATTATAGTAGTTATATTCTTGTACATAGGAGCAGTATTATAGTAGTTTATATTCTTGTACATAGGAGCAGTATTATAGTAGTTATATTCTTGTACATAGGAGCTAGTATTATAGTAGTTATATTCTTGTACATAGGAGCAGTATTATAGTAGTTATATTCTTGTACATAGGAGCAGTATTATAGTAGTTATATTCTTGTACATAGGAGCAGTATTATAGTAGTTATATTCTTGTACATAGGAGCAGTATTATAGTAGTTTATATTCTTGTACATAGGAGCAGTATATAGTAGTTATATTCTTGTACATAGGAGCAGTATATAGTAGTTATATTCTTGTACATAGGAGCAGTATTATAGTAGTTATATTCTGTACATAGGAGCAGTATTATAGTAGTTATATTCTGTACATAGGAGTAGTATTATAGTAGTTATATTCTTGTACATAGGAGGCAGTATTATAGTAGTTATATTCTTGTACATAGGAGCAGTATTATAGTAGTTATATTCTTGTACATAGGAGCAGTATTATAGTAGTTTATATTCTTGTACATAGGAGCAGTATTATAGTAGTTATATTCTTGTACATAGGAGCAGTATTATAGTAGTTATATTCTTGTACATAGGAGTAGTATTATAGTAGTTATATTCTTGTACATAGGAGCAGTATTATAGTAGTTTATACTCTTGTACATAGGAGCAGTATTATAGTAGTTATATCTTGTACATAGGAGGCAGTATTATAGTAGTTATATTCTTGTACATAGGAGCAGTATTATAGTAGTTATACTCTTGTACATAGGAGCAGTATTATAGTAGTTATATTCTTGTACATAGGAGCAGTATTATAGTAGTTATATTCTTGTACATAGGAGCAGTATTATAGTAGTTATATTCTTGTACATAGGAGCAGTATTATAGTAGTTACATTCTTGTACATAGAGGCAGTATTATAGTAGTTATATTCTTGTACATAGGAGCAGTATTATAGTAGTTATATTCTTGTACATAGGAGGCAGTATTATAGTAGTTATATTCTTGTACATAGGAGCAGTATTATAGTAGTTATATTCTTGTACATAGGAGGCAGTATTATAGTAGTTATATTCTTGTACATAGGAGCAGTATTATAGTAGTTACATTCTTGTACATAGGAGCAGTATTATAGTAGTTATATTCTTGTACATGGGGGCAGGTGGTAGGCTTTCTGAAGAGGTGAGTTTTCAGTTTTTTTTGAAGGTTTGGATGATGTTGGAGAGTGTAATGCGCTGGGTAATGATTTCATAGTATATGTATTGTACTTAGTTTATGTAGGTATAAGAGCTGTATTCACCATGTATTCAGGAACATTTAGTGCACTCTATGTATATATAAGTAATTACTGGGATTTCCCTTTAATAATTATATTCTGTAACAGTGAGGCGGCCTGGCTGTTATTCAGAGACATACTGTCACCCAGCACTGGTGACATTTCCACAGGATTAGTTTGGGTCTATAGAAGATGGGATCTTGACAAGTTTGATGGCTGATAAGAAAAATTTTCATTAATCCTCATCCCGGGTGCTGTCACCCATCTCTGAGCCCTTGTAACATTGCAGTGTGACATTCACTTAACCTACTGTCTCAGGTTACATTACGGGTTTGTCATGTTATCTGCTGACAGATTGCTTCTTTTTCTGAGAATGATCGCAATGTTCCGATTTTCGGGAGAGACTTCCATAGTGTGATCCAATCCAAGATGAAACGAATGTGCAAAAGAGAATACAGTCTAGAAACCAGTAACATATACCGTGTCTTCATACAGATTTATTTCTATGGAGTGATATAAATTGGGATAAGATAAAGCAAGATTTAGCTCTTGTTAAAGGGGGTCTGTCAGGGGAGCCCCTACATTTTTTTTTTTTTTTTTTTTTTTTTTTTAGGGCATCCTATCCTGTATATCAGGGTTCAGCAACGTCCAGTGCTCCGCTGTTGGGAATCTACAGATTCCAGCATGCTCCACTTATTCCTGTGGGAGTTCCCAATACAGCTGAGCAAGTGGACCTGCTGGGGATTGTCGTTTCGTCACAGCTGGAGTGACAGAGGTTGCTGATCTATATCTATATCTGTTCCTATGGATTATGTCATGCTGTGCAGCTTCCTTACACATCTCTACTTAAAGGGGTTCTCCCATGTGTAGTGTAAAAAAAGAAAATCAGACTTAGTACAGAACGTGACAATCTTTTTCTAATAAAGCTACAACCAGCCCTGTACTTTATATGGATTCAGAGATCTCCACATTCGTTGCTCTGCTAGATTTATATCAAGCAGATGCCCAATGGGAGTGTCTTTTCTGCTGCAGCTAAAGTGGCGTGTCCATGCTCTCCCTATCACATCTGAGGGGGCGTGTCCATGCTCTCCCTATCACATCTGAGGGGGCGTGTCCATGCTCTCCCTATCACATCTGAGGGGGCGTGTCCATGCTCTCCCTATCACATCTGAGGGGGCGTGTCCATGCTCTCCCTATCACATCTGAGGGGGCGAGTCTCGGCTCTCCCTCTCACATCTGAGGGGGCGAGTCTCGGCTCTCCCTCTCACATCTGAGGGGGCGAGTCTCGGCTCTCCCTCTCACATCTGAGGGGGCGAGTCTCGGCTCTCCCTCTCACAGCTCAGGGGGCGAGTCTCGGCTCTCCCTCTCACAGCTCAGGGGGCGAGTCTCGGCTCTCCCTCTCACAGCTCAGGGGGCGAGTCTCGGCTCTCCCTCTCACAGCTCAGGGGGCGAGTCTCGGCTCTCCCTCTCACAGCTCAGGGGGCGAGTCTCGGCTCTCCCTCTCCCAGCTCAGGGGGCGAGTCTCGGCTCTCCCTCTCCCAGCTCAGGGGGCGAGTCTCGGCTCTCCCTCTCCCAGCTCAGGGGGCGAGTCTCGGCTCTCCCTCTCCCAGCTCAGGGGGCGAGTCTCGGCTCTCCCTCTCCCAGCTCAGGGGGCGAGTCTCGGCTCTCCCTCTCCCAGCTCAGGGGGCGAGTCTCGGCTCTCCCTCTCCCAGCTCAGGGGGCGAGTCTCGGCTCTCCCTCTCCCAGCTCAGGGGGCGAGTCTCGGCTCTCCCTCTCCCAGCTCAGGGGCGAGTCTCGGCTCTCCCTCTCCCAGCTCAGGGGGCGAGTCTCGGCTCTCCCTCTCCCAGCTCAGGGGGCGAGTCTCGGCTCTCCCAGCTCAGGGGGCGAGTCTCGGCTCTCCCAGCTCAGGGGGCGAGTCTCGGCTCTCCCAGCTCAGGGGGCGAGTCTCGGCTCTCACAGCTCAGGGGGCGAGTCTCGGCTCTCACAGCTCAGGGGGCGAGTCTCGGCTCTCCCTCTCACAGCTCAGGAGGCAGTTGAAGGATGTAAAGAACAAACAGCAGGTGGCGCTATACAGATACATTTTATTGAATAACTCAGTGGCTATACTAAATTTTTAATTATATGCAATTACAGAAATATTCAGATCTATGTGCTGGTTTGAAAACTGTAGAATATTTGTCGTGGGACAACTTCTTTAACGAGGTTGTGGCATGAAAAATATTTTATGTATTACAAACCAGCACCTGGATTTGAATACATTTCTACTTGCATGTAATTATAGATTTATTATAGCCACTGAGCTTTTCAATGAAATGTAGCTGTATAGCGCCACCTGCTGTTTGCTCTTCTCCTTATTTCTTCGTCCACCTCCCCTCGATTTAAATCTTCAAGTGCTACCAGGAATGTCTTATGTCAGAAGCTGTGGCAGTAAGACTAGGGCTACACAGCGACATGTGTCGCACAACGACAAAAAAGGGGTACAGCTACACGGCGACATTTGTTGCGCGACATTTCATGTAATGTGTTTCAATGGTGACGCAATGCTCTGACTCAACAGTGGATTTTTTTGCAACCATCTTATTGCAGTATGTGACGCGTCACATTGTGACACAGTTCAAGTACATTATATGGAATGTCATCATGTAGCCCTAGCCTTACAGAGAGAAAACTGCAGCTGAAAGGGCACCCCCTCCCGAGCTGCAGCAGAAAGGAAACGCTCCCTGAGCTGTGATGGGGAGAGAGGTGCAGAAGACAAGCCACGCCCCCAGAGCTGCCAGTCTGAAATAAATCTTACAGAGCAATGAATGGGGAGATCTCTGGATCCATGTGAGGTACAGGGCTGGTCCTAGTCTTGTTAGGAAGAGATCTTCATGTACTATATGATGCCTGATTTCATTTTTTTTTTACATGGCAGAACCCCTTTTAAGTAGTTGGTAAAGTGCCTGTTAACTGCACTTCGATGAAAAAGGTCTCCTGGACACCATGTTTTCTCTAAATGTAATGGGTTTTGGAGCCATGCAAATAATTCTCACCGTCTGTGGTTTCTGCAGCGCCCATATCAGCCGCCGTGTGTTCAGATTCTGAAATAAGCTGCTTTTCTCTCTCAAAGCAGGAAATCCTAGCGCATGCTGAAGCACTCGTCGGTAGCAAATTACTGTACATCCAGCCAGCCGGCCGCCTGTGTATGAAAGCTTGGCTCTTCTTGCCTCTGAATCTGGGGGAAAAAAAAAAAATCTTCCTTCACAGTAGATGAGGTTTGGTCGTCCGCAAAAAAGTTTTATATCCCAGAGAATGCCATAGATATATATCATGGTGGTAGAATGAGAGCAGGAGCCTGGTGGGTGGGGGCGTGACTGTTATCTCCCATTGTAAAAGGTTTCTGTGACCCTGGCTGTTATCTCCCTTAGGCTACTTTCACACTAGCGTTTTAACATTCCGGTATTGAGTTCCGTCATAGGGGCTCAATACCGGAATAAAACGCTTCAGTTTTGTCCCCATTCATTGTCAATGGGGGCAAAACTGAACTGAAGACAACGAAGGCTCCTGAAAGCATTCCGTTCCGACTTCAGACCGGAGAACAAACCGCAACATGCTGCGGTTTGCTCTCCGGTCCAGGCATCCGCACCAAGACGGATCCGGAATGACACCCAATGCAAGTCAATGGGGGTGGATCCGTCTGGTGTGATACAATGGTGAACGGATCTGTCTTCCATTGACTTTCAGTGGAGTTCATGACTGATCTGTCACCTGCACACATACACATACAGACACACATACACATACAGACACAGACACACATACACATACAGACACACATACACATACAGACACAGACACACATACACATACAGACACAGACACACATACACATACAGACACAGACACACATACACATACAGACACACATACACATACAGACACAGACACACATACACATACAGACACACATACACATACAGACACAGACACACATACACATACACATACAGACACACATACACATACAGACACAGACATACAGACACAGATACACATACAGACACACATACACATACAGACACAGACACACATACACATACAGACACACATACACATACAGACACAGACATACAGACACAGACACACATACACATACAGACACACATACACATACAGACACAGACACACATACACATACAGACACAGACATACAGACACACATACACATACAGACACACATACACATACAGACACAGACACAGACACACATACAGACACAGACACACATACACATACAGACACAGACATACAGACACAGACACACATACACATACAGACACACATACACATACAGACACAGACACACATACACATACAGACACACACATACAGACACAGACATACAGACACAGACACACATACACATACAGACACACATACACATACAGACACAGACACACATACACATACAGACACAGACATACAGACACACATACACATACAGACACACATACACATACAGACACAGACACACATACACATACAGACACAGACACACATACACATACAGACACAGACATACAGACACACATACACATACAGACACACATACACATACAGACACAGACACACATACACATACAGACACACATACACATACAGACACAGACACACATACACATACAGACACAGAACATACAGACACAGACACACTACACATACACATACAGACACACATACACATACAGACACACATACACACACATACAGACACACATACACATACAGACACAGACATACAGACACATACACATACACATACAGACACACATACACATACAGACACAGACACACATACACATACAGACACACATACAGACACACATACACATACAGACACAGACACACATACAGACACACATACAGACACAGACACACATACACATACAGACACATACACATACAGACACACATACAGACACAGACACACATACACATACACATACAGACACACATACACATACAGACACACATACACATACAGACACAGACACACATACACATACAGACACAGACACACATACACATACAGACACATACACACATACACATACAGACACACACACAGACACAGACACAGACACACATACACATACACATACAGACACACATACACATACAGACACAGACACACATACAGACACAGACACACATACACATACAGACACACATACACATACAGACACAGACACACATACACATACACATACAGACACAGACACACATACACATACACATACACATACAGACACAGACACACATACACATACAGACACAGACACACATACACATACAGACACAGACACACATACACATACAGACACACATACACATACAGACACAGACACACATACACATACAGACACAGACACACATACACATACAGACACAGACACACATACACATACAGACACAGACACACATACACATACAGACACAGACACACATACACATACAGACACACATACACATACAGACACACATACACATACAGACACACATACACATACAGACACACATACACATACAGACACACATACACATACAGACACAGACATACAGACACACATACACATACAGACACACATACACATACAGACACAGACACACATACACATACAGACACAGACATACAGACACAGACACACATACACATACACATACAGACACACATACACATACAGACACAGACACACATACACATACAGACACACATACAGACACACATACACATACAGACACAGACACACATACAGACACACATACAGACACAGACACACATACACATACAGACACACATACAGACACAGACACACATACACATACACATACAGACACACATACAGACACAGACACACATACACATACAGACACAGACACACATACACATACACATACAGACACACATACACATACAGACACAGACACACATACACATACAGACACAGACACACATACACATACAGACACATACACACATACACATACAGACACACATACACATACAGACACATACACACATACACATACAGACACACATACACATACAGACACAGACACACATACACATACAGACACACATACACATACAGACACACATACACATACAGACACAGACACACATACACATACAGACACAGACACACATACAGACACACATACACACACAGACACACATACACATACAGACACAGACACACAGACACACACATACACATACAGACACAGACACACATACAGACACACATACAGACACAGACACACATACACATACAGACACACATACACATACAGACACAGACACACACACATACACATACAGACACACATACACATACAGACACACATACACATACAGACACACATACACATACAGACACACATACACATACAGACACACATACACATACAGACACAGATACACATACAGACACCCATACACATACAGACACCCATACACATACAGACACACATACACATACAGACACACATACACATACAGACACACATACACATACAGACACACATACACATACAGACACACATACACATGCACACACAGACACACATACACACACAGACACACATACACACACAGACACACATAGACACACATACACACACAGACACACATACACATACAGACACAGACACACATACACATACAGACACAGACACACATACACATACAGACACAGACACACATACACACATACACATACAGACACAGACACACATACACATACAGACACACATACAGACACACATACAGACACACATACACATACACATACAGACACACATACACATACAGACACACATACACATACAGACACACATACACATACAGACACACATACACATACAGACACACATACACATACAGACACAGACACACATACACACACAGACACACATACACACACAGACACACACACACACATACACATACACATACAGACACACATACAGACACAGACACACATACACATACAGACACACATACAGACACACATACAGACACACATACACATACACATACACATACAGACACACATACAGACACAGACACACATACACATACAGACACAGACACACATACACATACACATACAGACACACATACACATACAGACACAGACACACATACACATACAGACACAGACACACATACACATACAGACACATACACACATACACATACAGACACACATACACATACAGACACAGACACACATACACATACACATACAGACACACATACACATACAGACACACATACACATACAGACACAGACACACATACAGACACACATACAGACACAGACACACATACACATACAGACACAGACACAGACACAGACACACATACACATACACATACAGACACAGACACACATACACATACAGACACACATACACATACAGACACAGACACACATACACATACAGACACAGACACACATACACATACAGACACACATACACATACAGACACAGACACACATACACATACAGACACATACACACATACACATACAGACACATACACACATACACATACAGACACATACACACATACACATACAGACACATACACACACAGACACACATACACACACAGACACACATACACACACAGACACACATACACATACAGACACAGACACACAGACATACACATACAGACACAGACACACATACAGACACACATACACATACACATACAGACACACATACACATACAGACACAGACACACACACATACACATACAGACACAGACACACACACATACACATACAGACACACATACACATACAGACACACATACAGACACACATACACATACAGACACACATACACATACAGACACAGATACACATACAGACACCCATACACATACAGACACACATACACATACAGACACACATACACATACAGACACACATACACATACACACACAGACACACATACACACACAGACACACATACACACACAGACACACATACACACACAGACACACATACACACACAGACACACATAGACACACATACACACACAGACACACATACACATACAGACACAGACACACATACACATACAGACACAGACACACATACACATACAGACACAGACACACATACACACATACACATACAGACACAGACACACATACACATACAGACACACATACAGACACACATACAGACACACATACACATACACATACAGACACACATACACATACAGACACACATACACATACAGACACACATACACATACACACACAGACACACATACACACACAGACACACATACACACACAGACACACACACACACATACACATACAGACACAGACACACATACACATACAGACACAGACATACAGACACAGACACACATACACATACACATACAGACACACATACACATACAGACACACATACACATACAGACACAGACACACATACACATACAGACACAGACACACATACACATACAGACACAGACACACATACACATACAGACACAGACACACATACACACATACACATACAGACACAGACACACATACACATACAGACACAGACACACATACACATACAGACACAGACACACATACACACATACACATACAGACACAGACACACATACACATACAGACACAGACACACATACACATACAGACACACATACAGACACACATACACATACACATACACATACACATACACATACACATACACACACAGACACACATACACACACAGACACACATACACACACAGACACACACACACACACACACACATACAGACACACATACACACATACACATACAGACACAGACATACAGACACAGACACACATACACATACAGACACACATACACATACAGACACAGACACACATACACATACAGACACACATACACATACAGACACAGACACACATATACAGACACACATATACACATACAGACACACATACACATACAGACACACATACACATACAGACACACATACACATACAGACACACATACAGACACACATAGACACACAGATACAGACACATACAGACACACATACACAGACAGACACAGACACACACACAGATACACAGGCACACAGACAGACAGACACACATACACAGACAGACACACATACACAGACAGACACACATACACAGACAGACACACATACACACACACATACACACACATAGACAGACAGACACACACAGACAGACAGACACACAGACAGACACACAGAGACAGACAGACACACATACACAGACACACAGACAGACACACAGACAGACATACATACACACAGACAGACACACATACACAGACAGACGCAGACATACATACACAGACAGACACAGACACACACACAGATACACAGGCACACAGACAGACAGACAGACACACATACACAGACAGACACACATACACAGACAGACACACATACACACACATAGACAGACAGACACACACAGACAGACAGACACACAGACAGACACACATACACAGACAGACACACATACACAGACAGACACACATACACACACATAGACAGACAGACACACACAGACAGACAGACACATACACAGACACACATAGACAGACAGACACACAGACAGACACACAGAGACAGACATACATACACACAGACAGACACACATACACAGACAGACTCAGACATACATACACAGACAGACACAGACACACACACAGATACACAGGCACACAGACAGACAGACAGACACACATACACAGACAGACACACAGACAGACACAGAGACACAGACAGACACACACAGACAGACATACACAGACAGACAGAGACACAGACACACACAGACAGACAGACACACACACAGACAGACAGAGACACAGACACACACAGACAGACAGAGACACAGACAGACACACATACACAGACAGACACACAGACACACAGACACACATACACAGACAGACACACAGACACAGACAGACACACAGACACAGACAGACACACAGACACAGACAGACACACAGACACAGACAGACACACAGACACAGACAGACACACAGACACAGACAGACACACAGACAGACACACAGACACAGACAGACACACAGACAGACACACAGACACAGACAGACACAGACAGACACACAGACACAGACAGACACACAGACACAGACAGACACACAGGCACACATACAGACACACAGACACAGACAGACACACAGGCACACATACAGACACACAGGCACACATACACAGACAGACACACAGGCACACAGACAGACACACAGGCACACAGACAGACACACAGGCACACAGACAGACACACAGGCACACAGACAGACACACAGGCACACATACAGACACACAGGCACACATACAGACACACAGGCACACATACAGACACACAGGCACACATACAGACACACAGATACACATACATACTTACATTCTCCCGGCAGGTCTCCACAGCGCAGGAGGAGCAGGACGGCCCGCACGTAGGACGAATCCACCTGGCGCCCAGCAGAGGGCGCTGTGGGGAATCGTCCTATGTGCGCGCCGTCCTGCTCCTCCTGCGCTGGTGAGACCTGCCGGGAGAATGTAAGTATGTATGTGTGTTTGTATGTGTATATGTCTGTATATGTACTGTGTGACATGTGTGGGGCCGGAGCACGGCTCCGGACGATCTGGCAGCACCCTTCACCTGCCGGATCCGTGCTGCCGCTAATGTGAAAGAGGCCTAAGGGCTCATGCTACCAAACATTTTTTTTTTTTTTTTTTTCCACGTCCGATCCACATTTTTTGCGTGTCAGATGAGGACCCATTCACTTCAGTGGATCCGCAAAAGATAAGAACAGCACACCGTGAGCTGTCCACATCTGTATGTCCAGCAAAAAAATAGAACATGCCCTATTCTTGTCTGTATTACGGTCAAGAATAGGACTGTTCTATAGATGGCCAGATGTTCTGTGGTCGTGTGTATGAGCGCTAAGGTGTGTGACTTTAGAGAGGGGCTGCCTGTATCAGTCCATCAGCACCCCGATGACAGGGAGTTGATGGGTGGTCGTGGCAGCCAGGGACCAACAAAGGTGAGTAGGCCTGCCATAGCTGTATGCCTTTTAGCCTAACAGACAACGATGCTTTGCTGAATAGAATGTACCAGTGCTCCAGCATATGCCGGATACGGGAACAGGCTGCCAGAGATCACGACGGAGATGTGTACTTTATATGTTGTCTCCGCAATCATAACAATCGGTGTAATAAAGTTTAAACCACTATGAACTAGATATAAAAAAATAAATAACAAAATTATCCTTTTAAAAATATACTTTGTACCACAAAAAACAAGCCTTCATACAGCTACATTGATAGGTCATCAATATCAGATTGGTGAGGGGCTGACACAAGGATCCCCCACCGAGCTGCTATTCCGAGGCCGCAGTGTACCTTGTATAGTGGCCGTGCTTGGTATTGCAGCCCAGGACCATTCACGTGATTGGGACTGATCTGCACATAGGTCATGTGACCGATGAACGTGACGTCACTGACTGAGGAAGAGGCCACATCCCTCGCCGGACCGCCACTCTCTCCTCAAGCAGCTGATCTGTGATGGTGCTGGGACTCAGACCCCCCTCAGTCTGATACTGATCACCTATCCTGAGGATTTACAAGCTCTAATCCCTGTTTGACATTAATGACATATTGATAGAATAGGCCATAAATTTCTGATAGCTGCAGGTCCCACCATGCCTCAGGAAAGGGGCCCTTACTTGAATGAATGAAATCCAGTAGGGCTGCAGCTAACGATTATTTTAGCATTCGAGTATTCTACAGATTATTTTTACGATTAATCGAGTACTATAATAAGAAAAAATGAATTAATGGACTGTTTTCATTTATTAAAACTCATCAGACCCCAACACCCTTCGTTCCCCCCCATGCTATCAACTCCACTATCCCCCAGGCCCTTCAGCTCTCCTCCTCCACCCCAGGGCCTTCAGCTCTCCCCACCCCACCCCACCCCAGGGCCTTCAGCTCTCCCCCACCCCACCCCAGGGCCTTCAGCTCTCCCCCACCCCAGGGCCTTCAGCTCTCCCCCACCCCAGGGCCTTCAGCTCTCCCCCACCCCAGGGCCTTCAGCTCTCCCCCACCCCAGGGCCTTCAGCTCTCCCCCACCCCAGGGGCCTTCAGCTCTCCCCACCCCACGGCCTTCAACTCTCTCCTCCACCCCAGGGCCTTCAGCTCTCCCCCACCCCACCCCAGGGCCTTCAGCTCTCCTCCTCCACCCCAGGGCCTTCAGCTCTCCCCCACCCCACGGCCTTCAACTCTCTCCTCCACCCCAGGGCCTTCAGCTCTCCCCACCCCACCCCAGGGCCTTCAGCTCTCCCCCACCCCACCCCAGGGCCTTCAGCTCTCCTCCTCCACCCCAGGGCCTTCAGCTCTCCCCCACCCCACCCCAGGGCCTTCAGCTCTCCCCCACCCCACCCCAGGGCCTTCAGCTCTCCCCCACCCCACCCCAGGGCCTTCAGCTCTCCCCCACCCCACCCCAGGGCCTTCAGCTCTCCCCCACCCCACCCAGGGCCTTCAGCTCTCCCCCACCCCACCCCAGGGCCTTCAGCTCTCCTCCTCCACCCCAGGGCCTTCAGCTCTCCTCCTCCACCCCAGGGCCTTCAGCTCTCCCCCACCCCCACCCCCAGGGCCTTCAGCTCTCTCCTCCACCCAGGGCCTTCAGCTCTCTCCTCCACCCCAGGGCCTTCAGCTCTCTCCCACCCCACCCCAGGGCCTTCAGCTCTCTCCTCCACCCCAGTGCCATCATTGGTTACAGTTTCTATATACCCCAGTAATACCAGGACCATCCATATTTAGGTCTATATGCCTCAGTAATATCAGCTCCATCCGTGTACACCCCCCCCCTTCCCCCCTCATCACAAACTTACGTTTCCAGCAGGGGCGCCACCGAAGCTCTGGGCCTCACATCGCACAGCGCGTCAGGTCACGGCGTACGTACGTCAGGAGGTCAGTGCAGTGCGGGACCATGGACATGCTGTGGAGTGTCTGGAGGCCCCCTGCTGGAAAGGTGAGTATTCCCAGCGCATTGCGGGCCAGTGGGAGAGCACAGAGCAGGAGTAATAGCAAACGCTCCGTGGTCACATGACGCAAACGAATCCTCGGTGCAAAAAATTTGCACCGAGGATTTTTTTTTGTATCAAATTACTCTACTCTATTGCGTACTCATTGCAGCCCTAAAATCCAATGTTGCTTTTCCCATTGCTGTGGACTTCTGAAAATAGCTGAGCGCTGCTTGTGCTAGCAGTGAATGGAAAGGGTGCCCGAGCATGCGCTACATGTTCTCCACTCATGACGGGGCTATGTTCTTGAAATTGGAGCAGGTTTGTATACCACAAATAACCATATGGAACAGGTGTATATATATATATCCAAAAATATGCTTCTGTCAGAATGCAGTGAGGCAAAAACATTCCAATCTCCAAATCAGGCTTGGCCCATAGGAGGTTACTGCAGGATTTTATCGTGTTTACCAGCCTCCTAATATATGCACGGAGAGCGGAGAAATAGACGTACAACAGCACATCAAACCCATTACTACCAATCCTGTACACGTATAAAACCGGGATTCTGAGCAGTAGAATAAGGTATTACTGTTTATTGGGGAGATGAAAGTTCATAATAACTCCATCTATAATTACAGTCTCGCAGCCGGCGCTGCCTCGTAACCATGTAGAAATAATGAGGCCATTACACCTGATATAACCGCCGCTTTTTCGGTGACATAAAACATGTTCATTTATATCATTTTATATGAAGGAGCCGTAATGTTTCTGCACAGAAGCTCCGGCTCGTGTTCCTCTGTTGTAAGAATACTTAATCCGCACGTCTCAGCGGGAGAACCAGCGGTCTCATGTTTTTACTCCCTCCCCTCCCCCGACTGTATCTAATATATTGTGAAGCTGCAAGCACTTTAAAGTCGATGTAGAACACTAATGTGATGATGTTAGGTTTTCATGGGGCTGCAGAACACCAGGGCAGGTAAGAAATAGTGTCAGTGTGCAGCCAGAAGGGCAAAACTGCCAATACCACGCATGTAGGAACAATGGTGTTTATCAGTCAGGCACTGGAGGGAGCGGGACAAACATGTTGCGTGGAATTGTATTATAAGGAGTAGTGTGAATATGAAGTTTTATTCTACTCCTGCAAGTGCAGTTTTAATGGGGAATGTTTGCCAAAGCGGGGACGTGGCCGGCATCCTTGTCTCCATGGCAACAGGGGGGCGGGGAGGACCCGCTGAGGATGCGTGCGCAGCCGGCGTCCTCCACCCCCTAGACAATGAGCAGAGGAGGGGTTGAGCGCCGATGGCAATCATTCGGCACTCAGGTGCGTGAGTATGCTGGTGGAGGTCACGTGACGCTGGCCACGTCACGTGACCCATCTTTTGGGCCTATTTAAACAGGCAACTTGTCGTCTTTATTACCCTCCTAGCGTTTATCTGCATTGCATCTTCTGTTTTTGATTTCTGTTTGTATTTGACCTCGTCCCCGTGTAACCCCTTGTACTACGTGATCTCTTGGCTTCTGACTTCGGCTTGTATTTGACTCCGCTCCCATGTTTTCCCTTGTTATTGATGTGACCTCCTGGCTCTAGACCTCGGCTTGGTAACTAAATCATATCTGTGCTTTCTGTCTTGTCTGCAGTTACTTCCCTTTGTTTCCTTTTCCCTCTGTAAGGCCCTGCAGGTATTTAAGCTAGGGACCGCCGTCCAGTTGCGCCCTGTCGATTAGGACGGACTGTGCAAGTAGGTAGGGAAAGTGGTGTGGGTGGAGCTCAGGGCTGCACTTTTCCCTACCTGATATGTGACAGCTGTCTGCATTGAGCTGCTTTAAAACCCTTGCCATCTGTAACCACCGAAGAAAAGAAAAACCTTACACTGCCATATATCATATCAATTCTAACCTCAAATACACACCATCCACCCTTTTAAACCTGCGCTGGCAAATAATGGGACAGCGGTCACCCAGAGCAGAAGGCAACTCAATGCAGAGAGCACTCGAGTGAAGCTCCGTCTCCTGGGCACTTGCAGGAGTAGAATCTGGCGACCTGTCGTTACGCGACATTTTTTTTTATAACGATAGTCAATGGTATTGCACTGCGACGTGCAACATGCTGCGGTACAACAGTCACAAAAAAATTCATCTGAGTTGGATTTTTGTGTGACTGCCGTGTCTCAGTCGCTGCGCAACACCATTGAGTGTCATTAAGAAAAAATATATTGCGCGAAATTGGTGCTACATGAATGTCACGCGACAGGTCACAGTGTAGTTGGCTGTCATGATGGATATGAGCACGGATGGACATAGTGCCAGGGCGGTGGAGAATAGGTCCTCTCCCCCTTGAAGCAGAAGGTAAGTAAGGGACGGAAGTTTTGACAGGATCATCTTTAGCTATGTGTGATGGCGGGTGGACACGCTGTGGAATGAGAGGACGAGAGCTGCGGTCTTTGTTGTATCCTCTAGGGATTTTACTAGGAATCGGCAATTAATAACTGGTAAGGGCGATTGACTGATGTTTAGTGCAGGTGGTCAGCGGGTGGTATGTATCCTATGTGTGAGTGGCACTTGTGCGTCACGTGTTCTGTGTGTGATTGGGGTGACGTACTTCACAGCATATGGGAAAATGACCAAGGTGAGACCTTTCCATGTGCCCTGTTGGGGCTTCACCGTGTTCATTGTGAATGTCAATATGATGTCACAGGAAATGCCATCAAATAGAAGTCACCATACAGGTCCCCCTGAGACCTCGGGTCCTGGACCCCTCTGACACAGAGAGCACTTATGTTGATAGTTCATGTACTCTCTGTATTAAAGTAAATTGCCATATATTTGTCGCATTATAAGACGCACCCCAGATTTTAGAGTAGAAAAATAAGGAAAAAATATTTTTCATCAGATCCTCATATCAGACCCCCCATAAATATCAGGACATCGCATCACACCCGCATATCAGCCCTCCATGTCAAACCCCCCATCAGACCTCAGATCAGCCCTCCATGTCAAACCCCCATCAGACCTCAGATCAGCCCTTCAGACCCCCATCAGACCTCAGATCAGCCCTTTCAGACCCCCATCAGACCTCAGATCAGCCCTTTCAGACCCCCATCAGACCTCAGATCAGCCCTTTCAGACCCCCATCAGACCTCAGATCAGCCCTTTCAGACCCCCATCAGACCTCAGATCAGCCCTTTCAGACCCCCATCAGACCTCAGATCAGCCCTTTCAGACCCCCATCAGACCTCAGATCAGCCCTTTCAGACCCCCATCAGACCTCAGATCAGCCCTTTCAGACCCCCATCAGACCTCAGATCAGACCTCTGATCAGCCCTTTCAGACCCCCATCAGACCTCAGATCAGCCCTTTCAGACCCCATCAGACCTCAGATCAGCCCTTTCAGACCCCCATCAGACCTCAGATCAGACCTCAGATCAGCCCTTTCAGACCCCCATCAGACCTCAGATCAGACCTCAGATCAGCCCTTTCAGACCCCCATCAGACCTCAGATCAGCCCCTTTCAGACCCCCATCAGACCTCAGATCAGCCCTTTCAGACCCCATCAGACCTCAGATCAGACCTTTCAGACCCCCATCAGACCTCAGATCAGACCTCTGATCAGCCCTTTCAGACCCCCATCAGACCTCTGATCAGCCCTTTCAGACCCCCATCAGACCTCAGATCAGCCCTTTCAGACCCCCATCAGACCTCAGATCAGACCTCAGATCAGCCCTTTCAGACCCCATCAGACCTCAGATCAGCCCTTTCAGACCCCCATCAGACCTCAGATCAGCCCTTTCAGACCCCCATCAGACCTCAGATCAGCCCTTTCAGACCCCCATCAGACCTCAGATCAGCCCTTTCAGACCCCCATCAGACCTCAGATCAGCCCTTTCAGACCCCCATCAGACCTCAGATCAGCCCTTTCAGACCCCCATCAGACCTCAGATCAGCCCTTTCAGACCCCCATCAGACCTCAGATCAGACCTCTGATCAGCCCTTTCAGACCCCCATCAGACCTCTGATCAGCCCTTTCAGACCCCCATCAGACCTCAGATCAGCCCTTTCAGACCCCCATCAGACCTCAGATCAGCCCTTTCAGACCTCAGATCAGACCTCAGATCAGCCCTTTCAGACCCCCATCAGACCTCAGATCAGACCTCAGATCAGCCCTTTCAGACCCCCATCAGACCTTCAGATCAGCCCTTTCAGACCCCCAACAGACCTCAGATCAGCCCTTTCAGACCCCCATCAGACCTCAGATCAGACCTCTGATCAGCCCTTTCAGACCCCCATCAGACCTCAGATCAGCCCTTTCAGACCCCCATCAGACCTCAGATCAGCCCTTTCAGACCCCCATCAGACCTCAGATCAGACCTCAGATCAGCCCTTTCAGACCCCCATCAGACCTCAGATCAGCCCTTTCAGACCCTTATCAGACCTCAGATCAGTCCTTTCAGACCTCAGATCAGCCCTTTCAGACCCCCATCGGACCTCAGATCAGCCCTTTCAGACCCCCAACAGACCTCAGATCAGACCTCAGATCAGCCCTTTCAGACCCCCATCAGACCTCAGATCAGCCCTTTCAGACCCTTATCAGACCTCAGATCAGCCCTTTCAGACCCTTATCAGACCTCAGATCAGCCCTTTCAGACCCCAGATCAGCCCTTTCAGACCCCCATCGGACCTCAGATCAGCCCTTTTCAGACCCCCATCAGACCTCAGATCAGCCCTTTCAGACCCCCATCAGACCTCAGATCAGACCTCTGATCAGCCCTTTCAGACCCCCATCAGACCTCTGATCAGCCCTTTCAGACCCCCATCAGACCTCAGATCAGCCCTTTCAGACCCTTATCAGACCTCAGATCAGCCCTTTCAGACCTCAGATCAGCCCTTTCAGACCCTTATCAGACCTCAGATCAGCCCTTTCAGACCCTTATCAGACCTCAGATCAGTCCTTTCAGACCTCAGATCAGCCCTTTCAGACCCTTATCAGACCTCAGATCAGTCCTTTCAGACCCCCAACAGACCTCAGATCAGCCCTTTCAGACCCCCAACAGACCTCAGATCAGCCCTTTCAGACCCTTATCAGACCTCAGATCAGCCCTTTCAGACCTCAGATCAGCCCTTTCAGACCCCCAACAGACCTCAGATCAGCCCTTTCAGACCCCCAACAGACCTCAGATCAGCCAGAGAACACAGGGGAGCGCTGGACCCGGAGTGCACACTAGTATTTGCTTTATAAGACGCACTGTCATTTTCCCCCTACTTTTGGGGGGCAAAAAAGTTTCTTATAAAGCGAAAAATATGGTATTCTGATTGTTCTGAACACCTTGAATTAGTTATGTTTTTAGTAGATAATTCTTTAAAACAAATCATTTACTATCGGACGGTTTAATGGCACCAGTAAAATCCCCCTGTAGCTCAGAGCTTCATCAGATCCCCGTCCTGTATATGTGATGTGTACAGCGTGCTACCTCCATACGTGACCGCACAGTGTCCCTGGCGGTGAGCAGTGATACCGCCGCCTGCCTGTCACTTGTGCTGACATTGAGTCCTGGAGCTTCTTGACCTATGGTTGAACTCTTTGTGATTTGTACATGATCCGGTCCTCGGAGCACACCTGATCCCCGGCTGCGGAGAGGACGCCGCCGAACTGGTTGACCTTCGCATTGAATCATCAGCGCAGGATCAATTACTTTCTGTTAAGTGACAATTGGGGGCACGGAATAAGGAACGTGTCTGGGTCTTGTGACAGACACAGGAGTAAAGTCACCATGAAATGATCCTGTTACCCCCTGCTGCTTCAGTCTCTATACAGGGCGTCGGTGCAATGTGGGGGAATTATTGGAGCCACTTTTGCCCTGATATGTGTTACTCCATTTTTACGCTGCTCCCTACTTTAGTAATATTACGCTTTTTTTTTTTTTTTGGTGCCTTAATTAGATTTGCCAAGTGCAACTTTTTATAAACATCGCTAATCACTCCTATTTTTCTAAGTCCTGAATTGGTCATAAAATTGCAATAACGCCAACATTTCCAGCATAATTCTGGCGCAAAGGGAATGCTAAACTTCCCATAGTGGGTCCAGTGCGTAGACATAATGGGGGAGATTTATTATCCCCCTGCGCCACTTTTGCGATGTCCATCCCAAATTTGTGACTTTTAAAGGGTGTTTCCACGAGTGCTGATTCTTGCCATTAGCTACAAGCTGGAGTGGTGCCATCACCCCAACACATCTAGATCATTTACCTCAGTTTTCTGGGGTAAATGATGACTCAAATTTACACCAGTTCATTCTCATTTAGGTGCACAGATTGCTAGAGGATGCACTTAAAGGGGTTTTCCAGTACTGATGACCTACCCTCAGGATAGGACATTAGTACCTGATCGGTGGGGGTCCGCGTGCACCTCCGGTGGAGCAGTGTAGAAAATGCCGGTCTTGATAAATCTCCCCCACTGCGCTCCAGTTGATAATATAACGGGTTGATCGGCGCTCGATGCAGACAGCGAGTGAATATGTGATGGATTCCTGTGTGGGTGATATTTCCGTAGGCCCGCAGCAGACACAGATAATATTCAGCCGTCTGTACACCGTTCTCAGACTGGCAGCAGGAGAGTAAAAGGTGTGTACGGTGATAGACCAGCACCCGAAGCTGATGCCAGGCTTACTGCTTGAAATGACTGGTACAAGATCCAGTACAAATAGAATATGTTCCGCATCCTTGTCTCCATGTCCAGCGCCACCTGATGGTCTTATCCGTTCCATCTGGCTCATGAACGACATATTGCAGAGACAGATAGTCGAGGTCTGGCTCGTGAAATATTTCTAATCTGAATTATGCCACAGCCGGACGCTAGTTTCACCTCTCTTTCCTGATCAGCCGGTTATTAGAAGACGATATTTAGTGCAATCCTCTTAAAACTGACTTTTTTTTTTTGCAGTGCGAAACTTCTGAATATATATTCATAGGGATCCGTTTTTTCCAAATGCCTTCACACAGCTATCAAGCTGCATGATAAAACATCATTGCCTTCAGCCACCAGTAGGGGGAGCTCACAGAGGAAAGATTTTGCATTGATTTAGGGCTTATTTATGGAGTAGATAAGTTTGCCTTACATTAAAGATACCCTAAACCCCCTCCCCCAACCAGCACCTATCAGCTATGCCATAAATGTCGAGATGAGAACGAGCCTTTACATCAAAGCTGACATTCTTCTCACATTGCAATCTGCTCCCATACAAAGTGAGGTGTTTTTTTTAACAATTTTGGTTGATTTGAAGCAGAAATAAAATAAAGTGCAATTGTACAAGAGATACACAGACAGCTATAAATGTGTATGAAATGTGGGAACAGCACTCAAAAAGGCTGCAGCACAATTTCTACTAATAAAACATGAGGCTGTAAACACATATTAGAAGGAAAAAGAATCAGAAGCACAAATTACAGGTTGCTGCTTTCCAAGTAACATCTGAGTCTATATGCTGACGTTATTTATTCCATATTGATTGTGACAGATTTATTTCTTACCTGATGTGTGTGTCATTACTCTGTCAATTCTCAACAGAAATTAGAATTACTATAATACTGCTCCTATGTACAAGAATATAACTACTATAATACTGCCTCCTATGTACAAGAATATAACTACTATAATACTGCTCCTATGTACAAGAATATAACTACTATAATACTGCTCCCTATGTACAAGAATACAACTACTATAATACTGCTCCTATGTACAGGAATATAACTACTATAATACTGCTCCTATGTACAGGAATATAACTACTATAATACTGCTCCTATGTACAGGAATATAACTACTATAATACTGCCTCCTATGTACAAGAATATAACTACTATAATACTGCTCCCTATGTACAAGAATATAACTACGATAATACTACCTCCTATGTACAAGAATATAACTACTATATTACTGCTCCTATATACAAGAATATAACTACTATATTACTGCTCCTATATACAAGAATATAACTACTATATTACTGCTCCTATATACAAGAATATAACTACTATATTACTGCTCCTATGTACAAGAATATAAACTACTATATACTGCTCCTATATACAAGAATATAAACTACTATAATACTGCTCCTATGTACAAGAATATAACTACTATAATACTGCCTCCTATGTACAAGAATATAACTACTATAATACTGCTCCTACTATGTACAAATAGAATATAACTACTATAATACTGCCTCCTATGTACAAGAATATAACTACTATAATACTGCTCCTATGTACAAGAATATAACTACTATAATACTGCCTCCTATGTACAAGAATATAACTACTATATTACTGCTCCTATGTACAAGAATAAACTACTATAATACTGCTCCTATGTACAAGAATATAACTACTATAATACTGCTCCTATGTACAAGAATATAACTACTATAATACTGCCTCCTATGTACAAGAATATAACTACTATAATACTGCCTCCTATGTACAAGAATATAACTACTATAATACTGCTCCTATGTACAAGAATATAACTACTATAATACTGCTCCTATGTACAAGAATATATAACTACTATAATACTGCTCCTATGTACAAGAATATAACTACTATAATACTGCTCCTATGTACAAGAATATAACTACTATAATACTGCTCCTATGTACAAGAATATAACTACTATAATACTGCCTCCTATGTACAAGAATATAAACTACTATAATACTGCTCCTATGTACAAGAATATAACTACTATAATACTGCCTCCTATGTACAAGAATATAACTACTATAATACTGCTCCTATGTACAAGAATATAACTACTATAATACTGCTCCTATGTACAAGAATATAACTACTATAATACTGCCTCCTGTGTACAAGAATATAACTACTATAATACTGCTCCTATGTACAAGAATATAACTACTATAATACTGCCTCCTATGTACAAGAATATAACTACTATAATACTGCCCCTATGTACAAGAATATAACTACTATAATACTGCCTCCTATGTACAAGAATATAACTACTATAATACTGCTCCTATGTACAAGAATATAACTACTATACTACTGCTCCTGTGTACAAGAATATAACTACTTTAATACTGCTCCTATGTACAAGAATATAACTACTTTAATACTGCCGCAGATATTGTATTAGATGTATACTGTATACTCCCTATGTGAGTTGTTAATAACTCTCTCTCTCTCTCGTAGACCATCCGCCGTGAATGAAATCCTCATTAAATGGCTGGGAGAAGTTCACAAATCGTCTTTCCCCTCTAAGCTCTGAGTGTCCCACATCACATAAGCCAAATTCTTGGTCTCGATCTTCCACAGAAGATGTTCCTAATTCCCTCCTGACACAATCCAGCGCACGCTAATTGTCTGCTGGTCATGCGTCTAATGCACAAAGCCATTGTGATTAACAGGCGAGGCTGGCACAGATGATGAGTGTTCGTACCAGTCCCATTTCATGATTAACCCTGAACCTTTTTGTGGAACCGGCAAATGGTGAATAATAGCAATCTATAGAATTACCGTAAATAAAAATTGCAAAGAAAAAGTGCCCTTAATGGAGTGTAATAGCACACGTTACACTGCAGAGTAGAGGGGCGGTGGATTACCGACTCGTGTCTCCGCTCCATGTAATTATACAGTCACATACGAATGGTGGAATTTAATGGCTGCTGTGCTTTGTACCGTACATAGTAAACACAACGATGGGAATGTAGTATCACTGTGATTTCTTACACCAGCCTTAAAGGGGTTGTCTCATGATGGAGAATAGGGGCATATCGCAAGGATATGCCCCCATTGTCTTATAGGTGCTGGGACCCATATCAATATATATATATCAAGAATGGAGCCCCGAAAGTGACTGAGGGCACACTGCGCATGTGCAGCCGCCCTCCATTCATTTTCTATGGGGACGGCGAAAATAGCCGAGCAGCGGCTCCATAGAAATGAATGGGAGCGGGGGTCATGCATGTGCGGTACGCTCCCATTCATTTCTATGAGGAGCTGGCTTGGTGGTGGCTGGAACGGAGTCCTCCAGCCACCACCAACTTTGCAGGGCTCCATTCTGGATATAGGTGCGGGTCCCAGAGGTGGAACCCGCACCTATAAGACAATGGGGGCATATCCTAGCGATATGTCCCCATTGACCATCATGAGACAACCCCATTAACAATAAACCCCACTGACGTACGACGACATAAGTATTTTAGCGGTAATAGTTGTGGCACATCCTTGGGCGTTCTATACGCCAGAAAACAAAATCAAAGCACTGAGGGGCACATTTATTAAGACAGGCGTTTTAGACTGCATTGGCGGTGGATCCAGTGGAGTTATGAAGAGGCACAGGCCTCTCTATAATTTTGTAGGATCCTCCACCAGTTCTGAATGTCTTACATTTAGACCGTTTTGAACGTCTGAAACAGGCGTAGAAGATGGTACATGAGAGGGGCCTCTGGGCCCAACCCCTTCCCCATCTACGTCAAGAAGTCGTACCTGTAATACGCCTAATATAGGAGTACTTCAGCTTAATAAATGACCCCCTAAATTAAAAAAAAAATACTCCCTTATGGGTGAGGCACCATATATAAAATTAATAAAGCAGCCCACACATAAAAAAAGTTATTACTTTTGATACAAAAAGCAATATAAATTTGCCATGTAGTCCTCAAACTGAAATCTGGAAGACGATGCTTCTTGGTAGATGGTGGGGTCCTCTGCCTAAATTTTTTGGTATACGGTATAGAGCACTTTTAGGCTGTAAATTCCATGTCGGCCTTTACCTTGGTTAGTATTTTCCCGTTTATTATTATCAGTGTTTGTTGCTCTTTAGTTTTGCTCCATTAGAAGTCAGTATCGGCTTAGGTGCACTT
This sequence comes from Rhinella marina, assembly GCA_900303285.1. Taxonomy (NCBI): domain Eukaryota; kingdom Metazoa; phylum Chordata; class Amphibia; order Anura; family Bufonidae; genus Rhinella; species Rhinella marina. The sequence continues at coordinate 267,799 of ONZH01022265.1, forward strand.
CCTGTTGTAGGCTCGGTCTGCTGGTAGACAGGGAGGAGGGGGATGCTGCTGCAGTTTCTCTCCCTCTCTAGGAGACTTTTATGCTTTGAGAGTGGAGGGTAACAGAAGCCTGGTGTTCAAAGTACATCACATCAGGAAGAGCACATGGAGAAACAAGATGGGCATGTCGACTATCGAGATGAAGGCACACTTATACTCCATGGATGTCTTTCTTCATTTGCTTTATGGCTACTGAAGATAGTAGATAATTACCGTATTTTTTGCTTTATAAGACGCACCCCCCCCCATAAATTTGAGGACATCACATCAGACCTCAGATCAGCCCACTCATTCCCCATGACACTTCAGATCATCCCACTCAGCCCCTATCAGACCTCAAATCAGCCAGTCAGCCCCCAACAGCCCTCAGATCAGCCAATCGGCCCACTGTGCCCCCATCAGACCTCATATCAGCCCACTGTGCCCCATCAGACCTCAGATCAGCCCACTGTGCCCCATCAGACCTCAGATCAGCCCACTGTGCCCCATCAGACCTCAGATCAGCCAATCGGCCCACTGTGCCCCCATCAGACCTCATATCAGCCCACTGTGCCCCATCAGACCTCATATCAGCCCACTGTGCCCCATCAGACCTCATATCAGCCCACTGTGCCCCATCAGACCTCAGATCAGCCCACTGTGCCCCCATCAGACCTCAGATCAGCCCACTTTGCCCCCATCAGACCTCAGATCAGCCCACTGTGCCCCCATCAGATCTCGGATCAGCCCACTGTGCCCCCATCAGACCTCGGATCAGCCCGCAGTACCACTATCAGACCTCAGATCAGCCCACTGTGCCCCCATCAGACCTCAGATCAGCCCCCACAGTACCACTATCAGACCTCAGATCGGCCCACTGTGCCCCCATCAGACCTCAGATCATCCCATCAGCCCCATAACAATAAAATAAAAACCTCTCTTACCTATCCTGCGCTGCGGCTCCGCTCCGGGTCCGGCGCTCCTCTGTCTTCTCCTGCAGGTGCTGCATTGTCACCTGACTGCATTCAGCTTCGGGTCATAGTGCACCTAATACATACTAGTGAGCGCTTACATAATAGAAGTGTTCACTAGTATTCGCTTTATAAGACACATGGTCATTTTCCCCCTACTTTTGGGGGGAAAAAGTGCATCTTATAAAGCGAAAAATAAAGTAGAATTATTGTTTTTGGAATTAATTTACAAAATGGAGATGAAAAATTGCTTTCTTTATCTTGTTTAGGAAGATTCTGGTTCTCCCATCTGTAGATACTTTATACGAGGGGTCGAAACCCTCAAACAGTTATCTTTTCAGCCACCCCTTCCCCTGCTCTGTACTGATGAAGGGCCAGAATCCCTGAATAGCTGTCCGTAGATGGACCACTCTTCATTTTGGAATATCTGGTTTGGCTGTTTTTCTCTTGATTCCTAATTCTTCTCAGTATAAGTCGGAAGATGAAACGTCCTTAATCTGGTGGAGTACAAAACTTAAAAAAAAAAAACAAGTACAAAACTCAAAGCATCATTCCAAAAGGTTGAAACGTTGCTCTGTTCTGCAAGGGTTGACTTCATTCTGGTAATGGAAAAGTTCACTCGGCTTCATTCAAGTGTTATCTAAACTTTTTGGAGGTTTAGTTAAATCTAGAGATTTTTTTTATGCTGTCAGTTTATAAGTGCGATCAATACCAGGATATTAATTCCAGCCAGAGGCTCTTTAGTTGGCAATGATAGTCACGTCAGACTCGCAGAGCATGACTACTGGAGACTAGGCCCTTTGAAGTGCGGAAAAACACAAAACCCCGTGGTCTTCCTGACTGCTGCCCCGTCTTGTGGTTTCTAGAGAAACATTTTGGAACTGATGCAATGAATGCAGAATACAGAGGCCGGCTTCGTCTCTCATCCTCCTGTCGTATTCTGTACTGTTGATGGCTCAAGGGGTTGGGAATGCTTGAGATCAGCTGTCCATCACATCAGCACTACCAGCTGTCATAGGATGTTTGCTCAGCCTTGAAGCGATAGACCTCAAAACTCAATCAGTACTCAGACGGGTTGTGTGTAAAAAAAATTACTTATCCTACGTTGCTCGATATACACAGACCTCTAAACTGTTCCTCGAGTTAACATTAGCAAACAAACTAAAAAAAAATGACTTTCAAAGAAAATTGGTGACTGTTATAGTGACAAAGGTTGCCAACTCCAGGTTATTGGCCATCAAACCATAAATTTGGCTTCAAATACTGTACCAAGCAAGGAGAATATGAAGTGGGGTCCAATAGAACCCTGAATGTTATGTTTCTCATTGGAGATGTGGATTCCCTAAACCACAATCAGTTTGGCACTGGACTGGGGGGCACTGGCAACGGAAGGGTTTCATCCATCACTCCTGCAAGGAAACCCCAGAAAACTCTCCAGTTGGTATTGATAACAATGATGAAGTAGCATAATCGGGAACTGAGCCCAGTATCTTCATCAAGATGGCAGACAGAATGCTCAGAATCATTTCAGAGGATGAGATGAGTGTAGTCAGAAGGGGTCAGCAGTCAGGACCAGAAGTAGAACAGACACCAGACATATCCAGGAATAAGGTCAGAGTCAGTTAGGAGCCAGGAATGGATATAAACCTCAATTAGATAAGATTAGATATTTAAGGACTCTGTACTGACAGGGAGTGTTCCACAGGATTGGCGCATAGCAAATGTGGTGCCAATATTCAAAAAGGGTCCAAAAACAGAGCCCGGGAACTATAGGCCGGTAAGTTTAACATCTGTCGTGGGTAAACTGTTCGAGGGTTTTCTAAGAGATGCTATCTTGGAGTACCTCAATGAAAATAAGCAAATTACTCCATATCAGCATGGCTTCATGAGGGATCGGTCATGTCAAACCAATTTAATCAGTTTCTATGAGGAGGTAAGTTCTAGACTGGACCGCGGCGAATCAATGGATGTCGTATATCTGGACTTCTCCAAAGCATTTGACACGGTACCACATAAAAGGTTAGTATATAAGATGAGAATGCTTGGCCTGGGAGAAAATGTCTGTATATGGGTAAGTAACTGGCTCAGTGATAGAAAACAGAGGGTGGTTATTAACGGCACATACTCAGATTGGGTCACTGTCACTAGTGGGGTACCACAGGGGTCAGTATTGGGCCCTATTCTCTTCAATATATTTATTAATGATCTTGTAGAAGACTTGCACAGTAAAATATCAATTTTTGCAGATGACACTAAACTGTGTAAAGTAATTAACACAGAAGAGGACAGTGCACTGCTACAGATGGATCTGGATAGACTGGAGGCTTGGGCAGAGAAGTGGCAGATGAGGTTTAACACTGACAAATGTAAAGTTATGCATATGGGAAGGAATAATGCAAGTCACCAGTACATACTAAATGGTAAAGCACTGGGTAACTCTGACATGGAAAAGGACCTAGGAATTTTAGTGAACAGCAAACTAAGCTGTAGAAGCCAGTGTCAGACAGCTGCTGCCAAGGCCAATAAGATAATGGGTTGCATCAGAAGGGGCATAGATGCCCGTGATGAGAACATAGTCCAGCCACTTTACACATCACTAGTCAGACCACACATGGAGGACTATGTACAGTTCTGGGCTCCTGTGAACAAGGCAGACATAGCAGAGCTGGAGAGGGTTCAGAGGAGGGCAACTAAAGTAATAACTGGAATGGGTGGACTACAGGACCCAGAAAGATTATCAAAATTAGGGTTATTCACTTTAGAAAAAAGAGGACTGAGGGGAGATGTAATAACTATGTATAAATATATCAGGGGTCAGTACAGAGATCTCTCCCATCATCTATTTATCCCCAGGACTGTGACTGTGACGAGGGGACATCCTCTGCGTCTGGAGGAAAGAAGGTTTGTACACAAACATAGAAGAGGATTCTAAGAGCAGTGAGACTATGGAACTCTCTGCCTGAGGAGGTGGTGATGGTAAGTTCACTATAAGAGATCAGGAGGGGCCTGGATGTATTTCTGGAGGTAATAATATTACAGGTTATAGTTACTAGAGAGGGGTCGTTGATCCAGGGAGTTATTCTGATGCCTGATTGAAGTCAGGAAGGAATTTTTTCCCCTAAAGTGAGGAAAATTGGCTTCTACCTCACAGGGGTTTTTTGCCTTCCTCTGGATCAACTTATAGGAAAACAGGAAGAACTGGATGGACAGATGGCTTTTTTTGGCCGTATAAACTATGTTACTATGCAAGGCTTATTTCCCTTTACATAGACCACCAGGCCAGTTTACATACCACTACATTGAGGAGGAGGGCTGCAGGAACATACAACAGGGCTATAGTTGACATTAAAGGGGTTGTCTCAGACAATGGAGGCATATCGCTATATTGAGAACAGAGCCCCGAAAGTGGTGGAGGGCACACTGCGCATGCGCAGTCACCCTCCATTTATTTGTATGTGGCCGCCGAGCACTGGCTCGACTATTTCCGCTGGGTCCATAGAAGTGAATGGGAGTGGTGGCCAGTCATGCATGGTGCGCTCCCATTCAGGAGGTGTTTGTCTAGCAACTGTAATGATCTGTAGGTGTGGAGCCGCTGTGTCAACCAATCAGTTTAAGTTTGGGCTAAACCTAAGGGCATTATCCTGCCAGTCCCCTGGTATTCAACCTTTAACCCCTGTGCAGGGATCTGGACTTTGCTGCAGTGGAGCCCCCAGACCACTACCTCCTGGAATAGTGTGGTTAAAACCTGACCCATGGGAGTCTGAGACACCAGTGCGGGGCACTGAGGCAAACTCGAAGTCAGTAACAGGACAAAGTCAGGGCAGACAATTTGTGCAAATATGTGAAATACGTCTAAAGTCAGGGCAGGCAGCAGAGAATCTAAATAATAACCAGGTACTGGTCAGACAGCAGAGGGTCAAAGTCAGAAATAGGACAGAGGGCCATACACAAATGGACAAAAGGAATAGAATACCTATAGCAGGAACTAGAAGTCTGTTGCTGAGGCATGCTTCAAAAAGGAGAAGGTGCCTATGTACCCAGTATCACCAGCCATTGGCTGGAGAAGATGAGGGATGGCCCTATGGGAGCACACCAGAGATCTCTTACATTATGGACTGAAGAAGAGTCACCAGACCCACTGCTATAGGATAGGCCCCTGTGCCCGCCTCGAGAAGCGGGACTGTGGTAGGCACAGGATGCCAACATAACAGCACCCAGATGGATCCATGTGCCGGGACTCATCACAGGAGACAGACGAACATCTAATTTTAGCTTTTTAGGAATTTCATGAGGTCTGTAGTATCGGATATCCTTTTGTATAAACAAACGAAAAACTTATAGTAATATCCTAAACCATAGAGTATAATTTCACAGAGTCCCACCATACATCCTCTACTACAGTACACACATCAAAATTCCTCCAGCATGAATTCCAGTTCTGTTTCATAGTATCGCATATGGCTTATCACTAAACCCATACCGTAGGTGTCCATTTTTGTGAGCTAGTAATCTATGTGCAATAATGGGTTTTCTTGGGCATCTCATGCATCACCTCACAATAGGTTACATTCATAATCTGCCAGGTATATTGACGACCTCTTCTCAGCGTGTATTACTGTCACATTCTCCTGTTCTCCAGTTAGAGTTAATTTTGTTGGGTATGAAACCTGTCATTCCTTAATTCAGATAAATCAGGCTAACAATGTTCTGGAGTCAATCAATACCCAGCGACCATAAAATATAGACGCTTCATTGGCCATATATTACAAAGAAACTACTCATTAACCATGCCCACCAGTCAATATCCAGAATGGATTGTGGCCATGTGTAACCTCTGGTGGGTTGATAATATTAAATTTAAATTCAATCACTGACCATACATCCTTCTAACTAATCTCCTCCAAAATCATGTCTGACCAGCTCATCTTCCTGGTTCCTGTGAGTTTGGGCAGTGTCATGAGAGTAATTCAGACAGTAGAAATCTATTCCAGGTTCGGCGGTTCAACATAGTGAATATTCTGTGGGACTTTCTAGACTGGCCTCATTGACATTGTTCGGTGGTTGAACCAATTTGATTACGCTGTGTCATAGGCCGTCTAACGGACAGTGGGTGTGGACACACACTGCCAAATAACCAGTCTGACTTTGGGCTAAACTTCAGTGTGTTGTGATGGCTGGTTGTTCCCTGGTATTCACCCTTTAACCCCTGTACAGGGATCTGGATTTCACTGCAGGGAACCAACCAGGCTGCCACCTCTTGGAGTAGTCCTTGTGTAGCTGACAGACGGGGGTTACAGACACCAGTTCGAAGAACTCAGACTAAAGGTGTAGTCTGAACACAGTCCAAGGTCAGGATAGGCTGAGTACATGTGTATTCCAGATGGCAAATTTAAGGTTGGGGCAGGCTTAGTCCAGGTAGCAGTTCCAAGATCGGGGCAGGCGCCAAGGAGCAGAAATCAGTAGACGAGGTACGGTACACAGGTAGTCAGCCAAGAGGCCACGCTGGTTACTACAGACTAGAGAACCTCAAAACTCAGACAAGGGGTGGATCCAGAGCCCGGCTAAATACGAGTCTGGTCAGCTCCTTAGTCAGCAGCAGGACAGGGAACAAAAGTGAAGGATTAATTCTCAGTGCTGAAAGGAAGTTCACGGAGCATTAGTACCACTGCACAGAGGAAGAACAGAGCAATGCCTGCACCTTCCCAGGACAGCGGTGGACATGGGCCACCAGCCTAGCAGTCTGCATCCAACGGAATGATAATCAGTTGATATGGTAGTATCAAATTAATGGAAGACCCCTGTATGATGACAAAAGGAATATACAACGCAGCATCTAGACAGATTAATCACATCTTGTATGGACTATTAGCTTAAAGAGGTTTTCCCATGAAAAATACTCTACAGTTTTCAAACCAGCACCTGGATCTGAATACTTTTGAAATTGCATGTCATTAAAAATTTAACAAAGCCACTGAGTTATTCAATAAAATGTATCTGTATAGCGCCACCTGCTGTTTGTTTTTTTATTTACTTATTTCTTTGACCTGCTCACTGAGATGGCTGCACATGCTCAGTTTCATTCTTCAACCGCCTCCTGAGCTGTGATAGGGAGAGTGGAGACACGCCTCCTGAGCTGTCATAGGGAGAGTGGAGACACGTCTCCTGAGCTGTCATAGGGAGAGTGGAGACACGTCTCCTGAGCTGTCATAGGGAGAGTGGAGACACGTCTCCTGAGCTGTGATAGGGAGAGTGGAGACACGCCTCCTGAGCTGTGATAGGGAGAGCTGAGACTCGCCTCCTGAGCTGTCATAGGGAGAGTGGAGACACGCCTCCTGAGCTGTGATAGGGAGAGCTGAGACACACCCCCTGAGCTGTGATAGGGAGAGCGGAGACACGCCCCCTGAGCTGTGATAGGGAGAGCGGAGACACGCCTCCTGAGCTGTGATAGGGAGAGCTGAGGTACACCTCCTGAGCTGTGATAGGGAGAGCTGAGACACACCTCCTGAGCTGTGATAGGGAGAGCTCAGAAACGCCCCCTTAGCTGCAGCAGAAAAGACACTCCCCTTGAGCTGTCAGCTTGATATAAATCCAGCAGAGCAATTAACCCCTTCCCGACCAGCGCCGTACATGTACGGCGCTGGTGCCGTGCGGGGACATGACGCCCGCTCGCGGGTGCGGCGGGCGTCATGGCCGGCAAGTCTCTGCTGTTTCTAACAGCAGAGACGTGCTGCTACTTACCGCCATCGGCGGCGTCTTCTAGGCCCTTCTGATGCCATGATCACACGTGATCACGGCATCAGGATGCGTCTGAACCCGGAAGCGTACGCTTCCAGGTGGTGTGCAGACGCCCCGAGTGGCCAATCGGGGTGTCTGTACACATGAAAACTGTAATCCTCGCTGGTGAGGATTACAGTTTTCAAAGTCTAATTCTTATTCTGGCCACTAGATGCAGGCCAGGATAAGAAATGAGCAATTCATAGATTTATCTCAGTCTAGTAAATCCCTGATTGCTCATAAAGAAAAAAAAAAAAACACAATATATCAGCTCATATTTGAGCTTAAAAATAGTCAGAAAAAAATAAAAAAAAATGTTAAAAAATATATAAAAAATAAAAAATGTATAAAAGTTCAAATCGCCCCCCCTTTCCGTATAATGAAAAAATCAATACCTAAATAACAATAAATATAGACATCATGGGTATCACCGTGACCGAAAACGCCCGTACTTTTAAAATATAAAAAAAAAATTCCAATACAGCGAATTGTGTGGCGGAAAAAAGCGTCCAAATGGCGATTCGCTGTTTTTTGTCGCTTTTTTTTCTAAAAAAAGTTAAATAAAAAGTGATCAAAAAGTCATACACACCCCAGAATGGTATCAATAAAAACTTCAGATCGCCCCGCAAAAAATGAGCCCCCATACAGCTCCGTACACATAAATACCAAAAAGTTATAGGGGTCAAGATATGACAAGGAAAAAAAAAAAAAAAGGGCAACTTTCTAATTATTTTATCACTATCAAAACGCAGGAAAAACTATACATATTAGGTATCGCCGGATTCGTACTGACCAGTAGAATGAAAGTAACTGGTCAGTTTTAATGCACATCGAACGCTGTAAATAAGAAACTCGTAGAACTGTAGCGGAATAGCGTTTTTTTTTTGCAATTTCACCCGATTTGGAATTTTTTTCCCGCTTCCCACTACACCATATGCAATATTAAATGGTGGCGTTGGAAAGTACAACTTGTCCCACAAAAAACAAGCCCTCATACAGCTATGTGAACAGAAAAATAAAACAGTTATGGCTGTTTGAAGGCAGGGAGCGCAAAACGAAAACGCAAAACCGAAAAAACCTCCGGGGTAGAAAGGGTTAATGGGGAGATTTCTGGATCCATGTGAGGTACAGGGCAGGGTCTAGCTTTGTTAGAAAGAGATTGTCATGTACTATATGATGTCTGATTTTTATTTTTTTACATTATTCATGAGATAAGCTTCCACCAGAACTGGGCAGAGTGGTCATAAATATGAAGATCTGGCTGCTTTGCTATATGCTGACATCAGCACTGTACTTTGGCTGAGATTATTTTTCTCACACTGCTTCAGGATCGCATGGATGATGTTTTTGATTTTGGTGTTGCAGAATGCTGGGTAACGAGGTGTCAGAGATTCTTTTGAATTGTGATCTAGCACGCTTTAGTTGTTTGCAGTTTTCCTTCAGCCTCTTCTGGGTCAGTTTTCGTTCTCAGCTAAGATCAAAAGGGATTATTTGATATCATATAATGTCAATGGGATCAGAAGAAGCTGTGCGACAAGTCCTTGTCATCGACGTGAAGGGTTTGTTATCCGTCTTGTAAAGTGTTGTATTATTGTGAAGACGTCTTAGATGACGTAAGGCTCGTTCTTCTTGTCTTAAGTACAATATGGTAAAACAAAGTCACACGTCTGATTGTGACGAGAGAACTTGCATCAAATGGTTGATATAAATCCCAACCTGACGCAACCCATTTTCCTGTCCCAGAAGATGCTCAGAAGAACATGGACTTACAGAAGACCCTGAAGCTACAGAAATCTTGCAGCATTCTTCCCACACCGTCTTAGGCTAGTTTCATACTAGTGCCTTCAGGTCTGACAGGCTGTTCTGACAGATTACCGCGTTACTGGAAGCTACCGCATCTCTGTCCGGCGCTGGGTTGCGGCCGTTCCCTATTATAGTGAATGAGGCAGGTGTCCATTAGCGTCCAGCAATGCCGGATCTAGACATATCTGGCTGGCTGCTCCCTGCCAGAAAAGCCTAACACTAGAGTAAAAAACTAGCCTCACCAACCCAGCTCTGGAGCAATGAAAACCACCTCATACGGTAACACGAGCCACCGACTTGGAATCCAAAAGAAGCCCCAACATCCAACTGGGCAATGAGGAGGCATACCCATCTAATTCCACATAGTCAGCTTTCTTCCTCAGGTACTGGTGCAGGACATGTCCAACTGTCTGATGTTCCTAAGGTGGAGGCTACATTCTCCCAGTACTCTGCTTCAATGAGTGTGAAGGATTATGAAAACATGGATGCTTTCTTCCAAAAACACCGCACCTGTAAATGGGCCTGAACTGTAATACCGCGCAGAACTTGTGGACAGGAGTGTTGCTGTATTCATCATCTTCCACCCACGTCACTGTCATAAAGATTCAGCAAAGTAACCTGAGTCTCAGGCCTCGTGTACACGAACGTATTTTGCATCTGTATCTGCAACGGACGGCCTCCCTCCAGGGCCCGCTAAGGGTGTCGCCACGCACGTCCCAGGCTTTGCCTTCGATTGCAATAAATAGGGGGAATAATTGAGGGAGGTAATAATAAATTAGTCCAGACCTTGTAATGGAATCCAACGCAGCTTTACTTAAGTAGACTTGCGTCCAAATAACAAACTGCTGGCTTTATCTTGGCTTCCAGCAGGTTTTAGCTTATATAACTTGGCAGGCAAAATCCTCCGCTATATCTTTGTAGTTCACTGCTTTACTAACAGACTCTCTGTAAACTTGAATTTCTTCTGGATGGCTGCAAAAGCTGTGCTTTCCTTCTTGGTCGGACTTATCTTGTGCCAGGAAAACACCTCCTGGCTGCTGAGGCTCTGCAATCCTGCCTCGCTGGCCACCAGAGCTGATGTTCCTAAGGTGGAGGCTACATTCTCGCAGTCCTCTGCTTCAATGAGTGTGAAGGATTATGAAAACATGGATGCTTTCTTCCAAAAACACAGCACCTGTAAATGGGCCTGAACTGTAATACCGCGCACAACTTGTGGACAGGAGTGCTGCTGTATTCATCATCTCCCACCCACATCACTGTCATAAAGATTCAGCAAAGTAACCTGAGTCTCAGGCCTCGTGCACACAAACGTATTTTGCATCTGTATCTGCAACGGACGGCCTCCCTCCAGGCCCGCTAAGGATGTCGCCACGCACGTCCCAGGTGTAGGAATGCCGAGTGGTATGTTGTGCGGCCTAAAATGTCTCTTGGGTGCCATGGTGTCACGCTCCCACCTGGAAACGGCTGGAGCCCAGGCTTTGCCTCCGATTGCAATAACTAGGGGGAATAATTGAGGGAGGTAATAATAAATTAGTCCAGACCTTGTAATGGAATCCAGCGCAGCTTTACTTAAGTAGACTTGCATCCAAATAACAAACTTCTGGCTTTATCTTGGCTTCCAGCAGGTTTTAGCTTATATAACTTGGCAGGTAAAATCCTCCGCTATATCTTTGTAGTTCACTGCTTTACTAACAGACTCTCTGTAAACTTGAATTTCTTCTGGATGGCTGCAAAAGCTGTGCTTTCCTTCTTGGTCGGACTTATCTTGTGCCAGGAAAACACCTCCTGGCTGCTGAGGCTCTGCAATCCTGCCTCGCTGGCCACCAGAGCTGAAGGAGCTCTGGCTGGCAGGGGCATGTCCAGCAGAGATAGGTCCTGCACACCCTTCCCCTAGTAGGGGGTGCTCTAGACTGGTTCTAACTGGATTATTTACCCTTCCTGCGGGAAGTGGGAACAGTCCACTTCTCTCCAGAGGGGGTCAGAATGGAATGGAAAGGTCTACAGTAGCTCTGCCTTTGTTGCTGCCACCTTCTGGTACACCAGGCACGTTACATTGTAAAACAGTTGCAAAACATTGTATAGATATACACATTTTTGCAGGTCCTGGAATAAAATGCATAGAATGAAATTGTGGTTATCAGACACAGACAGAAGCAGGGTGTTACATATCCAATCAGCATTGCTTACAATCTGTATTCTGCAGATTACAGAAAATGTCCTATTCTTGTCTGTGTTATGGACGAGAATAGTCATTTCTAGTGATGGGAGTGTAAAATTGTGAGCACAGACTGAAGGGGTTTTGCATCCATGTCCAATCGGTGTTGCTTGCATATAGCACATGGACTCTATGGGTCTCTAAAAAAATAAAAGTCCATTCTGCAAATTACAGAACATGGTCCTATTCTTGCCCTCATCGTGGACGAGAATGGTCATTTCTAGAGATGGGAAGGTACTTTGTGGAGCCGTGGTTGGCAGACCATAATACGGACGCGGTCGTGTGCACAAGGCCTTAAAGAGATCTTCAGTAGTCTGGCCCACCTCTCTATCTTCCTCTCTGTCTCAAGCTTGCATCTGTGGCCCTGCAGTTACGTAGAACAACTCATCCATCTCTGACTGCTGACCAGCTTAGATACACAGACGAGCAGACAGTATCACACATTGTAGGTTTAGATACATGGCTCGGCAGGCTTAGATAGATGAACGGTATCACACATGACAGGATCAGATACATCGGCTCAGCAGGCAGTATCAGACATGATTGGCTACAGTTGTTTCACACGTGTCAGATAAACCAGAGTTCCCTGGATCCAGCATAGCCTTATAGTGCCACGTGACCGGCAGGCATCATTGATAATAATGGCATGCGGACATTCCTTGGCATGTATGCCGGGATTTGGCTGGACAAAAACCGTTGCGTGCAGCAATCTTTGTTGTGCCAAATCCTGGCTGATAGACCAGAGAGCGTCCGCATCCCCACCGTATCCCATTATTGTCAATGCAGCACGATGCTGGATCCAGAGAATTCAGACCGCTCTCCGCTGGAACAGCTTGCTCGATTTCTTTAACCCATGTGGGAAACTAGCCGTAGGGCTCATGCACACGACTCACACGGACTGTATTTTGCAGTCCGCGAAAGACGGATCCACAAAAAATAGGGATGGTGTCCGTGTGACCTGCGTATTGCATCCATTTTCCGGATCTATTGTAACAATGCCTATCCTTGTCCACAAAACGGATACGAATAAGGCACGTTCTATAATTTTTGCGGAACGGCCAGGTGGACATATGTAAACGGAATGCACACAGAGTCATTTCCTTTTTTTTTTTGGCAGACCCATTAAAGTGAATGGTTCCGCATACGGAACGGACACGCAATGGACACGGAAAAAAATTTGTTCGTGTGCATGAGCCCTTACACTTATATACACAGATCAGCAGTCAGTACTACATATGTTAGATTCAGATACACAGCTCAGCAGAGAGCGTCACACATGATAGACATGATACATCAGCTTAGCAGGCAGGATCACGCATGATGGGCTTAGATATAGCGGCTCAGCAGACAATATCACAAGTGATAGTTTTAGATACGTCTGCTCAACAGACAGGATCATGCATGAGTGGCTTAGATACACAGCTCAGCAGAGAGACATGATAGACCTAGATACATCAGCTTAGCAGACTGAACCATCCATGATAGGCTGAGATACACAGCTCAGCAGGCAGGATCACGCATGATCGGCTTAGATATAGAGGCTCAGCAGACAGTATCACAAGTGATAGTCTTAGATAAGTCTGCTCAGCAGACAGTATCACAAGTGAGAGTCTTAGATAAGTCTGCTTAGCAGACAGTATCACAAGTGAGAGTCGTAGATACGTCTGCTCAGCAGACAGCATCATGCATGAGTGGCTTAGATACACAGCTCAGCAGAGAGACATGATAGACCTAGATACATCAGCTTAGCAGACTGAACCATCCATGACAGGCTGAGATACACAGCTGAGCAGGCAGGATCACGCATGATGGGCTTAGATATAGAGGCTCAGCAGACAGGATCATGCATGAGTGGCTTAGATTCATCAGCTCAGCAGAGAGTATGGGGGTATGGAGAGTAATGTATGACCTGACTAGATACAATGTATATAGAAGGTATCTGATTTCATCCCATAAGATACTGCTGCATACATGGGGCACCACAGTCCACCCATCCCTGCTGGATGCCACCATTGTATCTGTCGTCTGTATCTCCCAGGACCTGCCCCAGTCCCCGCTGCTGTAGTGTCAGTGCTGGATGGGAAGCAGTGCGCACTCTTTCCCCTTCAAAGATTCTCCTCTTACACGTTGAAGTCAAATTATGACTGACAGCATAGCCGGCTTCTCTCCAAAAACAGCCATGAATTTTTTAAGACTGAGCAAATGTAGTTGTCTTCTAACAGCGACGTAAAGAGCGGCACAGCTTCCAAGCAGCTGCGGTTCACCGGTGAGGACAACGTGGCTGCCTTAATAAGTGACCCGTAACCAACACAAGAAGAGCCTGCAGTGATGGGAAAGCTGAAATCCCCCCACGGGAGGCTTTCTAAAACCCACATATCAAGTGTATGCGCCATGTTATCAGAAAACGCATCGGAACGGGAGAGGAGAGCGGAGGAATCAGGAGCAGCTGAGACCCAAAGAGGGATTCACAGCAGTCAAATCCTAGAACTGTTCCCTGTGCTACCTGGTAGGGGCAGTCGTAGGGCGGTTTCACACATTGCACTTTTTAAACAATGCCACAGTTTTTCAGCCAAAAGCAGAAGAAGATTCAAAAGTGAAAAGTAAGAACGTAAGAAAGTAAGATCCTTCCTGCTGGATCCACTTCAATCTTTATAATAGAAATATTCTTGTAGTGTATTCGTGTAGTTATATTCTTGTACATAGAAGGCAGTATTATAGTAGTTATATTCTTGTACAGAGGAGGCAGTATTATAGTAGTTATATTCTTGTACAGAGGAGGCAGTATTATAGTAGTTATATTCTTGTACATAGGAGCAGTATTATAGTAGTTATATTCTTGTACATAGGAGCAGTATTATAGTAGTTATATTCTTATACATAGGAGGTAGTATTATAGTAGTTATATTCTTGTACATAGGAGGCAGTATTATAGTAGTTATATTCTTGTACATAGGAGCAGTATTATAGTAGTTATATTCCTGTACATAGGAGGCAGTATTATAGTAGTTATATTCTTGTACATAGGAGGCAGTATTATAGTAGTTATATTCTTGTACATAGGCAGCAGTATTATAGTAGTTATATTCTTGTACATAGGAGGCAGTATTATAGTAGTTTATATTCTTGTACATAGGAGCATATTAGTAGTTATATTCTTGTACATAGGAGCAGTATTATAGTAGTTATATTCTTGTACATTAGGAGCAGTATTATAGTAGTTATATTCTTGTACATAGGAGCAGTATTATAGTAGTTATATTCTTGTACATAGGAGCAGTATTATAGTAGTTATATTCTGTACATAGGAGCAGTATTATAGTAGTTATATTCTTGTACATAGGAGCAGTATTATAGTAGTTATATTCTTGTACATAGGAGCAGTATTATATGTAGTTATATTCTGTACATAGGAGCAGTATTATAGTAGTTATATTCTTGTACATAGGAGCAGTATTATAGTAGTTATATTCTTGTACATAGGAGCAGTATTATAGTAGTTATATTCTTGTACATAGGAGCAGTATTATAGTAGTTATATTCTTGTACATAGGAGCAGTATTATAAGTAGTTATATTCTTGTACATAGGAGCAGTATTATAGTAGTTATATTCTTGTACATAGGAGCAGTATTATAGTAGTTATATTCCTTGTACATAGGAGCAGATTATAGTAGTTATATCTGACATAGGAGCATATTATAGTAGTTTATATTTCTTGTACATAGGAGCAGTATTATAGTAGTTATATTCTGTACATAGGAGCAGTATTATAGTAGTTATATTCTTGTACATAGGAGGCAGTATTATAGTAGTTATATTCTTGTAACATAGGAGCAGTATTATAGTAGTTATATTCTTGTACATAGGAGTAGTATTATAGTAGTATATTCTTACATAGGAGGTAGTATTATAGTAGTTATATTCTTGTACATAGGAGGCTAGTATTATAGTAGTTATATTCTTGTACATAGGAGGCAGTATTATAGTAGTTATATTCTTGTACATAGGAGGCAGTATTATAGTAGTTATATTCTTGTACATAGGAGGCAGTATTATAGTAGTTATATTCTTGTACATAGGAGCAGTATTATAGTAGTTATATTCTTGTACATAGGAGCAGTATTATAGTAGTTATATTCTTGTACATAGGAGCAGTATTATAGTAGTTATATTCTTGTACATAGGAGCAGTATTATAGTAGTTATATTCTTGTACATAGGAGCAGTATTATAGTAGTTATATTCTTACATAGGAGCAGTATTATAGTAGTTATATTCTTGTACATAGGAGCAGTATTATAGTAGTTATATTCCTGTACATAGGAGCAGTATTATAGTAGTAGTTATATTCTTGTACATAGGAGCAGTATTATAGTAGTTATATTCTTGTACATAGGAGCAGTATTATAGTAGTTATATTTCTTGTACATAGGAGCAGTATTATAGTAGTTATATTCTTGTACATAGGAGCAGTATTATAGTAGTTATATTCTTGTACATAGGAGCAGTATTATAGTAGTTATATTCTTGTACATAGGAGCAGTATTTATAGTAGTTATATTCTTGTACATAGGAGCAGTATTATAGTAGTTTATATTCTTGTACATAGGAGCAGTATTATAGTAGTTATATTCTTGTACATAGGAGCAGTATTATAGTAGTTATATTCTTGTACATAGGAGCAGTATTATAGTAGTTATATTCTTGTACATAGGAGCAGTATATATAGTAGTTTATATTCTTGTACATAGGAGCAGTATTATAGTAGTTATATTCTTGTACATAGGAGCAGTATTATAGTAGTTATATTCTTGTACATAGGAGCAGTATTATAGTAGTTATATTCTTGTACATAGGAGCAGTATTATAGTAGTTATATTCTTGTACATAGGAGCAGTATTATAGTAGTTATATTCTTGTAGCATTAGTAGTTATTTAAGGTATTAGTAGTTATATTCTTGTATATAGGAGCAGTATTATAGTAGTTATATTCTTGTACATAGGAGGTAGTATTATAGTAGTTATATTCTTGTACATAGGAGCAGTATTATAGTAGTTATATTCTTGTACATAGGAGGTAGTATTATAGTAGTTATATTCTTGTACATAGGGGGAGTATTATTGTAGAGTCCCAGAGATTTTAAAGAGCCAGTATGGTTAGATATATATCTCTCTTGTCCAGATCCCTGTTTAGTAGTTATATTTTTTCAGATGAATCTTCTAATGAAAGGTTCTGTAGAATGCTCCCATGGTGGTCAGCTGTTTTTGCTTTAGCAGTTTCATTACACTGGGCTGTTTGTATAGAGTGCAGTTTGTGGAGTCTTTTTGTTCTGGTTAATAGGGGGTGCTGATTGGGAGAGCCTCTCTGTTACCTGTATATGACCTATTAATGCTTATGCTTTGTTCTCAGAAGACAATCCTATTAATAAGAGATTCTGCCAAACCAATCTGTTTTAGAAGATCTCTGAATTCCCCCTGATGAATTGAGTCTCTCTGACATGTATTGATTTTCAGTTTGTAGTTGACAGATGAAATAATCTATTTATCACAGTGACGGTCGGCACTGCACCGCCGCCATGGCTGATATCGTTGCGATGTGATGGATCCTTCACGTGCTAATTGGCAGCTGAAGTTCACTACTTCACTAGAAGGTCTGATGGATTGTTTTTCTACAGTATGAGAATGTGACATTTAGGGGCAGAATGTCTCGAAATGTCAACTGTATCTGGGTATTGTTAGTTATTCTCTGGATTTTGACACATTAACCCCTTTGCTGTCAGAGGTTTTCACGTACACAAATAATTTTTTCTTATAGTATAATTCCAAAAAAATATTTTATCCTTTCTTATCCATAAAATGTCTGAAAGTAGACACCTGGCATATTATGGAAAAGTTACTCAACACTTTTCTCTAAATGCCCAACGGCATTAGAAAAGTATTAAATAGCGTAGGTTCCTGCCTGGACTGGGGTCACCTTGCCGTGGTAGGTGGGTACACATGTGTTTTGATCAAAATATATCAAAATGAGGTATTAGTCTATATATAATCTTAAGGGGGTTCTCCAAAAGTATAAAATGTCCCCTTCATATGCCGGGCCCCCCACATGGAATATACTTACCTCACTCCCCGCTCCCGGCGCCGCTCCTTCCCCCCGCACCGCCACTGCTGCTTCTCCCTGCACACGAAGGAAAACATCTGGTGTTGGGGAAGGGGGAGCAGCCAATGGCAGGCGGGGACGAGCCTCCCTAGCATCATCCCCGCCTGCCATTCGCTGCTCCCCCCCAAAACCGGAGGCAGTGCGGGGAAGAGGAGCGGCGCCGGGAGCTGGGTAAGTATATTCCAGGTGGGGGGCCCGGCATGTGAGGGGACATTTTATACTCTTGGAGAACCCTTTTAATACTTGCTACTTGAGTGCTATTATGAAGAGTTTTTTTTTGTACACTGGTTTAGCCATCAAACTGGAAATTTTGTGCATTTTTCCAGTTGTTTGCAAAGATGCATGAAGTGTTGGCAATGACTCCTCCTTGAGGAAAATCTCTCTCCTGAAGCTACAGGACTTCTTAGTTTGGTCAAGAGACCTCTCTAAAGGATGAGGTTAGCAGCCCCTGAACCTCCATGATAAGGGTCAAAATGTCCATACCCTGGAATCCCACTACAGCTATTAGATTCAATTATGGCTTTGAAGAAAATCCTGTTAAGAATATCTCCGGCCAATGCCACCCTGTGCGTCTGTAAACCCCGAGGTCCATTAGTCTTGGGGGATCAGTCTGAAGATAAGTTGGATCTTCCCTTTAATTACAAGTCATTTTCATTGCACTGCATTCTTATAATAGGATTCTTCTTCACGTGATTGTGTCATCGTTCTGCTGGAGTTTCGGTAATTTAATATTCTGTTTTGTGCTGCCTGAAGTTTTTCGAACTCTAATCTATTTACCGAGGAATTTACTGTACATTACGCCGCTGCTATGTTCCTCTGTCAGCTGCAATTAAAGAGTAGAGGCTATGAATTTTGTATGCAGTTGGACACTCACTTATGAAACTGTCTTTAGGTCGGTAGGAAAAGAATACAGAAGAATATGTGTAAATTTTATTAGTTTTGTTCTATTTAATTCCTAGAAATTACTTTTAGTTGTTTGTGCCGCCTCTGGAGAAAATTCTTGAGAACTGACACCTAGTAATATCAGCAGGCTAAATTACCACTATGTGTTTTTAAATTATAAATTCAGTTTTGTATGTCCTACAACCTGAAAAGTTGTCCATTAGCATGAACCAGCAACCAAACATGGGAGGTGAGGTGACAACATCTTGTCCATGGTGACAAAACAACCTGAAAAGATGTGGGAAAAGTTGGCAGCATATTGTGAATGTTATCAGAAGATTCAGCAAATGGCTCAAAGATATCACCTCTTAGGCCAGTGATGGGGAACCTCCGGCCTGCGGGCCATGTGCAGCCCCCGGCCCCCTGTCAGAACATATTGTGAAAATACTAATGACCGCTTTCATTATGGAAGCGGTCATTAGCATGTGGGAGGCCTGATCTGAGGCTGGGGGTCTGATCTGAGGCTGGGGGTCTGATAGGGGTCTGATCTGAGGGGGGGATCTAATCTGCATATGGGGGGGTCTGATCTGAGGCGGTGGGGGTCTAATCTGCATCTGGGGGGTCTGATCTGAGTCTGGGGGGGGTCTAATCTGCATCTGGGGGTCTAATCTTCATCTGGGGGGTCTGTTCTGAGTCTGGGGGGGTCTAATCTGCATCTGGGGGGTCTGATCTGCATCTCGGGGGTCTGATCTGAGTCTAGGGGGGTCTAATCTGCGTCTGGGGGGGTCTAATCTGCATCTGGGGGTTCTGATCTGAGGCTGGGGGTCTGATCTGAGGCTAGGGGGTCTAATGCGGGCTGATCTGAGGTTGGGAGATCTGATGGGGGGTGTGATCTGAGGTTGGGAGGTCTGATGAGGGTCTGATCTGAGGTTGGGGGTCTGATGGTGGCTGATCTGAGGCTGGGGGTCTGATCTGAGGCTGGGGGGTCTAATGGGGTCTGATCTGAGGCTGGGGGGTCTAATGGGGGCTGATCTGAGGTTGGGAGATCTGATGGGGGGTGTGATCTGAGGTTGGGAGGTCTGATGAGGGTCTGATCTGAGGCTGGGGGTCTGATGGTGGCTGATCTGAGGCTAGGGAGGGTCTGATGGGGTGTGATCTGAGGTTGGGAGGTCTGATGAGGGTCTGATCTGAGACTGGGGGTCTGATGAGGGTCTGATCTGAGGCTGATGAAGGCTGGGGAGTCTGATAGGAGGCTGATGGAGGTGGGAGGGGAAGATCTGAGAAAGAAAAGGACAAAGGCAGGGACAGTTGCGAAGAAAGAGGAAGGGACAGCGGCAGGGAGAGTGAACCCCTCTCTGGACCCCCCTGGGTTTAGCTTGGCTGCCATTAATGCCAAATAAAGAACTAAATATATAACGTTCTGAGCTTATAAATTAGACAGCTATATGTGGTCAAAATGGCTCCTGTACTATTTGTAATGTATAGTGTAGGCGCCATTTTGTGCTGCAAAAATACAGCGCTCTAGATTTTTTTTAATTGAAGTGCAATTTCAGTAACTTACCCCTAAGTCACTTATATGTTTGACCAAATATAGCCGTCAAATTTTTAAGTTGAGAACTTTGTTCGGCTTCCGAATGATGTTACAAATATCCAAATGGCCATCGGCAGCAAAAAGGTTCCCTAACCCTGATTTAGGCAATAGACGAGCTGGGAACTTGTCTGCTTGAAGGCATGGAGACCCAGGCAGGAGGAACACAACACGTTCCCAAACAAAAATCAAACCAAGGAACCAGAAAAAAAAAAAAAAGGATGACGAATAGGAGATTCTGGTCTCGTTTCTGAGCTTCAAGGACAAGCAGAACTCAACTGCCCTTATGGTACAGGGGCACATACAAAGTGAAAAGGTGTTAGCTAGCTAGGCCGTGGAGAGAAACAAGAGGAAAGGGATCTGTTGGCTGAAGAAAGCCATGTGCCCCATCATGTAAACCTACTTACTCATGCATCATGGGGAAAAGGACCGGTCTGATGGTGCTACATGGGATGGAAAGTACCAAAGTCTACTGTCATGAGATAATGTTTCAGTGGCGCCATGCCCTGGTCATATGAAGACACCACTAAACTGCAAACAGTATGGCTGCCACCTCCCATTACAGATAACAAACCACTTTCAGCTTAGCAGATATTTCCATATTGCTTTCAAATGGAACCGATTTAACAGTAGTGTACCAATTTGGCGGCCAGTCTCCATTGATGAGACAGAGAGTAATCTTGATGAGTAACCAGAGACAACTTCAGCAAAACTGAACGACTAATGTAATTTTTTAGGATCTTGATGGCTCTGGGGATAGGGATGTAAGATTATTTCTCTAGATTTGAAATCTAATATGGGACATTCAGAAGATTCGATTGTGCTGTAGATCTTTCTATCATCATTATTAGATAAAGTGCTCCAGGGCTGGACTTGGGCTCACAATCCAATAAATGTACTGTAAGGTCTAGGGAATTATCCCCGACCAAAATGGAGAAGAAATGATGTTAACATGATGGAAAATGCAATGATAAAGCAGAAGATGCTCAGCCCGACCTTTATATGGAAGGAAGACATCCGCCATACATGAGGTGGTTTGGTGTTGGAAATAAGATATTGTCAAAAGGCGTTTTTCACAATATAGGTATATTAGTAATCTTCTCTTATGGCTCTCTTAGATGCTTCAATTTTGGAAATTGGGACAATGTCAGGGACTGCCGAGGAATGGGACCCATAAACCACTTGGATAAAGAACCCAATGTCAACCACCCCACAACACATTAAGGGTAGCCATTAACCTGTATACAAATAAGTATGGGGTGCAGTCCTGAGCTTTAAACCCGTGAGCCACCACACTTCTATACTTCTATGGTGTGGTGATGGCACATTCTCTAGAGAGCTGCCCATGGCTATTTTATACAGCTGGAACCCCTCTTGCACTGCCACGATTAGAGTTTACTCTGATCTTGCCAATTCATCCCCTTAGATGCCGCGGTCAATACACTTAAAGGTGTTGTATCAAGTTTTTAAATTATATGGATAGGGCATAACTAGCTGATTACTCTGCGTCTGACCAGTGGGACCCCCACCAATCATGAGAACAGGCATCCCGTTCTACCATTCTGATGGAGCGGCAGGTCATTCTCTATGGGAGGTCCGTAGATAGTTGAGCGCTGTATCCAGCTACTGTATCTCTGGAGCTTCCATTGAGATTGAATGGAGCGGCAGTGCACATGCTCGACCTGCTGCTCCTTCAGAACGTGGGAACGAGACCCCCGTTCTCGTTAACGGTGGGGATCCCAGCGGTCAGACCCAAAGATAACTTAAAAACTTGGCACAACCCCTTTAACTGGTTATAAAGAAGGAGAGGCTACCTCTCTCATCCCGTCGGTCCCCATGGGTACGGATGGTTTGCCATGATAGCCAGGAGCATAAACGTGGCCTCCAGGAATGCCATGTATGTAAGCCTTTGGCAAGGCCTAATAAGCATTCTGTTTGTTTTATTGAAACGTAATTGCAGAGAAAATAGAAAAACAAAAATCACCTTTTTCCTTTTCGAAAACTTTTATTATTATAAAAAATGTTAAACAATTGGACAAACTATACATAGTTGGTATCACCACATCCGTACTGACCTTTTCAATAACATGGTTATGTTAGTTTTCCTGTATGAAGAACATCATAAAAAAAGTGCCAAAATTGCTGGTCTCCCAAGAAACATAATAAAAGTAATATGAAAACAATGAAAACAATAACTTGTCCTGCAAAAAAACAACCACTCACACAGCTCTATCGACGGAAATATAAAAATATTATGTCTCTGAATGTTCTGGGACATTTATAGAAAAACTAGATAAATTTGGCGTAACCGTACTGACCTACAGACTGAAGGCTTCATATCACTTATATCTGGTGAACACTCTAAAAATAAACCCAAAAAAGCAATGATGGATTTTCTGTGTTACTTCATGCTGCCCCCCCCCCCAAAAAAAAAAACCCAAAACAAAACAACATACATTTGTAAAGTTATACAATGCATTTTATGCATCCTGAAGTCATAGAAATAAAAAACTCATGAAACAAAAACACAATAAGATCTCATATGGCTTTATAGATGGAAAAATAAAATAAAATTACCCTGAGGAGAAGATAGAAGTAGGATATAACTGTTTCTATCTCCACTTTTGCAGCCTACACACCGGTAAGATGAGGCAACAACAATATGCTGTCTCTATTATACCACCATTGGGCTGTAATCATGAGGTACCAGCCCCGATATGCCAGAGCTGATGGGTCCTATCTCTGCCACTGACCAATGTTGGCACAATGGGCTCTTTTCCTGTGGTGGCTCCTATGAATGCTTAGTAACCCTCCACTGGCCCACGCTTGGGAGACCTACATTGTTTTGGCCGCTGTTATGTACCATCTAGAAGCCTGCTTCACTCTTGCAAGCTCTACAAGATTGGTCTACAAATACCCAGTTGTGTACCATCCCTCTTTACACTTGTAGTTTTTGGATGCTGATCACCATATTTGTTTTATTCTTTTCCAGCCTGAAGAAGGACCATTGGTCAGAAATGTTGCTACAAACACAATGACTGGAACCAATGGCATCAAAATAAACTGGGGAAAGAGCAAAATGGCACTTACTAATTGAGACCTTCTTTCTAAGATGCTCCGATCCTCTGTTCTGACCCTCTGACACCTCAGGAAGTTGCGTAGTTTCATTCTATGCTGCGATGTATCGACCACAGCGCCACAACAGAACGGGCATCTGTAAGTAAAGTACTTTAGTAGTAGTAAGTATATTCAACTTTTTCACAATGACTATACATGGCATGATGTGTAATCATGTTTTTTAACCTTTTTAACCTTCTTTAACCTAAGTGCAAGGGGTGCAACAGATAAAATATTTTTTTGGCAAAGGGGTCTGAGTGAGTTAATATATAAAAAAATAAAATAAAATAAGCAATGCTCCCCTCCCCGATCTCCCGACGCTCTAGT
Organism: Rhinella marina; assembly: GCA_900303285.1. Lineage (NCBI taxonomy): Eukaryota > Metazoa > Chordata > Amphibia > Anura > Bufonidae > Rhinella > Rhinella marina. Next base: position 291,649 of record ONZH01022265.1, read on the forward strand.
TCTGATGCTTATTTTTCCCACTGGTCTTTGTTTCCTGTTCCTATCTCAACACACAGGAAATACCTGCTCAGCCAATCGCTGGCCACAGCAGTAACACGCCTTAGCTGGTGATTGGCTGAGTGGGCATTTCCTGTGTGTCAATATGGGACCAGGAAGTAGAGACCAGTGGAAACCTGGAAGCATCAGTCCAGCAGTAATGGGGGAATGGTTAGGTTGGCTCAATTCTTAAAATGTTTAATCCATTCTGACCCCTTTGCCAAAAATCTTTCCCTGCTGGAAACCCATTTAAAAGGGTTGTCCAGGTTCAGGGCAGAACACGGATACCACACCTTCTGTATTCACTTACTATGTATGAGAGAAGCATTGGAGCATTTCCTCGCCCTGATGCCCCCCTTTGCCTCACTGTATCTCACAGCACAAACCAATGTTTGTTGTGTGCCGGTGATGTACCGGGCTTTACAACACTATGCTAGGTGTAGACTTTCTCCTAGCAGTCACCAGCGCAAATGGGCGGTATGTAGCACAGTGTATAGCAAAGTAGCATAGTACCCAGGGGCGAAGCTTAAGGCTCATGGGCCCTGGTGCAAGAGTTCAACTCGGGCCCCCATCCCTCAGTGTTTTCTGGTAAGGGGCAGGGGAGCCCATAGCACCCCTGCTGCCTGAGGCAAAAAATGAAACTGCACCACCCATGCCAAATTGTTGACCTAACACCTTCCCTCCAGCCAGAAGTGTAACTTGAAGATTCTGGGACCCAGTGCAAAATCTATGACAGAGCCCTCCCTGCATGTACTTTCTATAATATCAGTATCTTCTTATGTGGCACAAGGGTCTTTGGGCCCCCTCAGGCTCCTGGGCCCGGTACCAACTGCTACCTCTGCACCCCCTATAGCTATGCTTCTGATAGTACCCACCTCCAAAACAGCCTAGGGCAGCGCTATAGACCACCCATTTGTGCCAGTGATGTCACCAGGCTCACTGCTAGGCGGAAGTCTTCACGTAGCGTCGTGTTGTCAAGTCTGGTAAGCCACCACGAACAGTGGAAATGCTCTGATGCTTCTCTTTTAGCAGTAGGAATCTGAATCCACACACGACTCTGGATGCCTTTTGGGGAAGAACTTTAGAATAACGATCCCTTCCTAAGATGCCTTGGGCAAGTAGACAAAGGAAGACTAGTAAGTATCCTCTACATATATTTCTTTAGTGTTCCTGACATTTTACCCTACATCTCTACATCTTCATCAATAACTCTCCTCTCCCATAGGACCCTAAGAAAACTTTCTTTTGATTCCTGCAGAGTGAATCCAAATTAATTTTCAGTCTTTTTGATATATTTTTGATATACAATACTAAATATATACTAAACATCGGTATGTTTTCTTGCAGTACCCTACCTGACCACATGGAGTGCTGCTGAGAAGAAAATCATTCTATATTGCCACCTAGTGGTTGAAATATTTGACCATGGTTTAGTAAAAAGAGAATTGAGATGATTTTTTTTTTTAATTCAAAACAAGACAAAAAGATGACATAATAAACTGCAGAATTTACCAGCCTAATAGTAAAGTAGTAGTGATAGATTCTAGTAGACGGGAGGGTATTTTAAAATGGTGCATAAAGCAGCAGGATAATGCTGAGATAAATGAGTGTGGTGAAGTGTCTCTCATTAACCGCGCTTTGTCTCTGAGCTTTTCCAGCTGCTCTATAGGGAAGCCAAGTTTCCACCGAGGTCTATTATTCCATTTGCCGCGGGCTGATTATTTCATTCACTGTACGGAACGTATTCTGTTCGCGCATTTTGATCCCTTGAAAGATTATCAATATTATTAGAGCTCCTCAGTAGATGCAGCTTGCCGGCTTCTGACGTGCGGCATGCGATCTGAAAATAAGTCATTGTTCAGTGCCCAGAGCTGAAATCACAGATTCTCTCTACGAGGGAAGCTAACATTTGTTTAAGACAATACAGTATTAGCGATGGAAATAAAGGAGGCTGTGAATAATGTATCGGAGGATTGGAAGAAGTGCATGTGGAATACTGAGAACCAGAGGAATGAATTACCAAAACCACAAACAGCTGTGACAATGGCAGGAACTGCGAGGACGAGGCACGAAAATAATGAGGAGCAACAAAAACAGCAGGGACATAACAAATACTGTTATAACATTGTAACATCTCCTAATTATCTATCTATCTACAGTATCTATCTATCTATCTATCTATCTATCTATCTATCTATTTATCTATCTATCTATCTATCTATCATCACTAGTGTGGCGGGCACCAGAAACAATATAAACCAAACCATGTGCAGTAAAGTCTAAAGACATACATGTGCGTTACATTTCCTGTCTTTGTCCAAACATGTTCTTTAAATGGTCCTCAACCTTCTGTATTAATCCAATGCTTCTCTACCTTAGAGTTCTTGGCAAAGTTGCTTTTCTGTCAGCTTTAATCACTGGAATGGTGTTTTCCTGGATAAATACTATAGCACAATTCTAGACTGGACTAGAATTTTCTGGGTTATGAGGCTTCAAGGATTCTTTTGAATTGTGATCTAGCACGTTTTGGTTGTTTGCAGTTTTCTTTCAGCCTCTTCTGGGTCAGTTTTCCTTCTTAGCTGAGATCAAAGAGGATTTTTTGGTATCATGTAATGTCAATGGGATCAGAAGAAGAGCAGCTGTGCGACAAGTCCTTGTCATCGACGTCAAGTGTTTGTTCTCTGTCTTGTAAAGTGTTGTATTATTGTGAAGATGTCTTAGATGGCATGAGGCTCGTTCTTCTTGTCTTAAGTACGATATGGTAAAACAAAGCCACATGTCTGATTGCGAAGACAATGGTTGATAAAAATCCCAACCTGACGCAACCCATTTTCCTGTCCCTGAAGGTGTTCAGAAGAAAATGGACTTACAGAAGACCCTGAAGCTACAGAAATCTTGCAGCATTCTTCCCACACCGTCTTAGGCTGGTTTCATACTAGTGTTTTCAGATCCGGCAGGCTGTTCTGACAAAGAACAGCCTGCCAGATCTCTCTGCATTCTGGCATTACTGGAGGCTACCGCATCTCCGTCCTGCCCCATTCACTATAGTGCTGGATTGCGGCCGGTCCCTATTATAGTGAATGCGTCAGGCGTCAGTGTTAGATGTCTAACACTAGTGTAAAACTAGCCTCACCCGCCCAGCTCTAGAGCAATGAAAACCACCTCATACGGTAACACAAGCCACTGACTTGGAATCCAAAAGAAGCCCCAACATCCAGCTGAGCAATGAGGAGGCATACCCATCTAATTCCACATGGTCAGCTTTCTTCCTCAGGTACTGGTGCAGGACATGTCCAGCTGTCTGATTTTTCTGAGGTAGCAGCTACATTTTCGCAGCCCCCTGCTTTAATGATTGTGATGCTTGCTTTCTTACAAAAACATTGCACACCGTTAATGATGGAAATAAAGGAGGCCCTGAATAATGTATCGGGAGATTGGAAGGAGTGCATGTGGAATATTGAGAACCAGAGGAATAAATTACCAAAACCACAGAGAACAGCTGTGACAATGGCAGGAACTGCGAGGACGAGGCACGAAAGTAAAGAGGAGCAACAAAAACGGCAGGGACATAACAAATACTGTGATAACAACTCCTAACTATCTATGTATCGACCTATCATCACTAGTGTGGTGGACACCAGAAATAATATAACCCAAACCATGTGCAGTAAAGTCTACAGACATATATGTGTGTTACATTTCCTGTCTTTGTCCAAGCATGCCCTTTAAATGGTCCTCAACCTTCTGTAATAATTCAATGCTTCTTTACCTTAGAGGATGGTTCTTGGCAAAGATTCTTTTCTGTCAGCTTAAACACTGGAATGGTATTTTCCTGGATAAATACTATAGCACAAAACAATTCTTCTTGCTGGCTTGCCCACCAGAAGACTCACTAACCAGGGGAAATGGGAACAGCCCATTACCCAGCAACTTTTTTCTACCCATATTCAACCTTTTGGAATACATGGTGCATAGTAAAGTCACATTAGCCATTTGTACCACTGTAAGTGCATAGTTAGCATCTCAGAAACAATAATTTAACAGTAAACCATAGCATTATAGCGTTAACCCTTTAGCAGTGAACCAGTGAGTCACTGGAGATAAACATCTCAATTCATAGGCCCCATTGTTTGAGTTCACCTGTGTCTGTTTCCTTCTGCTATCCTTGAGTCATACTGTACATACCTCTCAAAGGTCTGAAAGATCCTCCATGTGGAACAAACACATTGTGCTGTTGGGAATTGTATAAAGAAGCAGGAATGTATTGTTTGACCCCTTATCAATATACCCGCTAATCCACGGGAAGAGTCTGTGAACAACTTTTATAGGGCAATTTGGTTCGTTCAAATATAGCAGATCCAGGTCCCATATTGACAAAATCAGATATAGAGACATAGCATGACACAAAGACTAAGGGTCTTCAGGCCTGAAATGCGTAAGCATATTTCTTGTGAAGTAAGGTTTATATATATATTAGATGGTGGACTTTCTGCCTTTGCATCTGTTGTTCTGTGCACTGCTCTGCATCCAGTGAGTGACACATAGTGAGCTTGGAGACCACCATCCTAAACAGAAGAACCTGATCCTTCCACGGCTGAATATAAAATATGGAGAACCATCCAGGGAGTTACACCAGAACCACAGGTTCTATCTTAATGTATGCACATACCATGTGTCCTTAGTCAACCACAAGCTGCATGAGACCCAATACTCGCCTCACTCTCAGACATCGCCAGTTGCAGATAATTTGTTCTTCTAAAGTAAATTTGATTGAGCGTCATTAATATTTAATAGGAGCCCATCCTGCTGTCGCTATTCATTAGCCGTGGCTCTATGGTTCCTTGTCAATGAAGGAAGACAGGAAAGGATTTAAGAAACAGCCAGGACAGTCCTGAGAAACATGATATTTTTGAGGCTATATAAGATGTGGAATTAGTGTAGAGGAAGTGCACAACAGGAAGTGGCAGGAGGCGCCCAGAGACCAATCACATCATGAGGGAGTGTCTTCCAGCATCACATGACCATGACAACCAATCAGTGGGTGCAGCGAATGTTACTTAACCAATGTGACTTAAGATTAGCTGGTGACTTGGCATCAGACGACACGTCAAATGAGGCAATAAAGAAAGAAGGCCTTAACAGCCAGAACTTGGTGGTTCCTGGACCTTGCCGTAGGTCATAGTCCATGGCAAAATCTTTTAAAATGTCATATCGCTAAAACCAGAAAGTGGTAGAGTCAGAGAAAGACCTTTGCACAATGTAATCACTTTTGTCAAGTCTGCTTCCCCAGTTGCACCTCACCAACCAGTGATAGGGGACTGATTTAGATGACATTGTACCCTGGACATGACTTGATGACTCATGGAGCTAACATGCCCCTCTACCCCTAGCTCCGGCCTCATCTCCGCTGAGTTGCTCAGCTACATCTTCCCTATCTTGATTGAGGTGTTGCACCTTAATAGTTATTGCTATACACTTCTACTGCCAGCTAACTACATGCTGAAATCTGCACGGTCTTCCAGCTCACCTTACTGTGTAATGTTTCACATACTACAGTGCAATACACATTACATACAGTGCGCTTCCCACAAGCAACCTTTGCAGGCCAGCAGTATTCGGTGCGGACCTTTTGCATGGGTCACCCAACGCCATGCTCCATGTATACGACACTTGTGAGACAGTGATACAGTATCGCAGGCTACTTAATGTACATCCATGGTCCACCATGGCCACAATACATACAAGGTGTTTCACCCACTGTAGTGCACACAACGTCTGGCTACCTCGCTGGCATTTCTCAACGTCACATGCACACAGTATGGCATATCACACAGCATCAACATGGCGTATCATATGTAGGTTCAAGAGATACGGCACATAGGAATATGATATGCACAGGCTCCGAATGTCCTAATATACTGTATATACACATGTGATAGCCCTGAGAACCTTTGTCAGATCCTAGGCCGTATCCATACATAGTAAGGCCAGCCCTGCCACTTACAAGGAGGCTCTATTCTTTGTGCAGTGAAGGGGTTAACTTTCATGTATTACAGCTCCGCTCCGGTCTCTAATATTGAGGGCGTGTCATGTGGAGCTGACCTTGCAGAACACGGGACACCCTCTTCTTGCAAATAACTTTCTTTATAAGCTCTGCAACTTGGAAACAGGTTTTCTTTTACAAAGCGTCAGAGCCGATGCTTGGAGACCATGACCACCATGGGAGGTTCCAGCACATGTCCATCGCCTGCTAGTGCCTCTGGGTCATGGAGGGGCCATTCTGAACCGTGCTGAATCCGATAGTGAGGTCTGTGGTTCACCGTGTGCCTAGAGCGCATCCTGCAGTGTGCAGCGAGACTCCGCGCCGAAGAACATTAATAATGCAGTCCTATTGAATTTACAGTCCACAAGAGTAGAGGAACTCCAGCAGAGTAGTAGTTAGAACTCAGTCTGCTGCTCTCTGCCTAGACTTGCGATGCACTCAACTTTCCAGGGCATTGACACATTGGTTGGAGTCTCCTTAAGATTACAGTGGTGAAGATGGCTAACTGTATTTGCCACCATTAATAATCTTTAGTTGTATGGCGCCAACTTATTCCACAGTGCTTTACTATCAGGATGTTCCTGTACCAGCAGAGACATAAATAACATAGCAACAAACAGGTCAGCAATTAAAACATGAAGAGTGAGGGCCCTGCTCACAAGACCTTACAATCTACAAGGAGACCCAGAAGGTGACAAGTGCTTGATGTATACAATGGTCCGGCCATCTTAACACAATAGGGGAGTAGATATAAAGCTACACGAGCCGTCACCAGCCGATATCTGCAGTGGTGCTGAGGGTATTGGGTGGTGGACAGTGATGGATCAGGTTGAGGAGAATGATGATGAAGGGTAAGCTGTAAATGGAGATAGATTACAGGATGTGATAGGCCACCCTAAAAAGATGTGTTTTTATGGAGCGCCTAAAACTATGGATGTTGTGAATTTACCTAATTGCTTGAACTGGTTCAGCTCAGGAGAAGTCTTGGAGACGGGAGAGAGAGGTTTGGATTATGGTGAGTGTCAATCTTAAGTCATTGGAGGGTGATAGACATAGATAAGGGAGGAGATGAAGGGGGTGCAACACTGTGGAGAGCTTTGTGGGGGAGAATAAACAATTAGTAAGGTGTTACAGTAAACAAGATGGGAAAGGATCAGGGCAACAATGATAGTTTTTGTTGTTTCCACAGTAAGAAGGCATGGATTCTAGAGATGTTTTTAGGTGTAGGCGTCATGAGCAGCAAGAGATTGAAGCACGGTATATGGCTCTCAGGCCCAGATCTCCTCCCAGTCCCAGACTTCATCATTGCGCTCTCCATGTGCACACTTGCCAGGCTCTGATTTGCCCTGCCTGAGATGGCTCCTGGGGGCCTAAAGTCTGCAGTCTGAGCTATACAGACTCCCCAGGCACACCAGTACAACACTTAGCCATCTCTGGTGCTCCCGTAGAAATTAATAGAGCAGCAGCGTGCATTTCCAACCAGCCACTTCTTCCATCTCAGTGGGACTCCCATTTCCATGTTCGGTGGGTGTCCAAGCTATAGGGGATAACTTGTTATAATTTGAATACCTAACTTAAAGAAGAACTCCCGGAAAATTTTTTATTCTCTGAGCTGTTAGAAAGGTGCACGATATAATCTGTAGTGAATGTAATTTTCTTATCAGTGACTGTTTCTGTGAGTAAAAACCTCTCTTCTTATTGTAGCTGGGTCATGTGATCAACTCCCTGACCTCCAACTGACCCAGGACAGGAAGCCAGTAACTGCTCTATTCATTCCTATGGGAGCCTCACTTTCAGTCTCATAGGAATACATAGAGAATTAGACTTCCTGTCCACACATAAGTCTATGTGTGAGTTGGTGGGTCTAATTGCTGGTCACATGACACAGATAAGAAACTTCAGGATGATATAAGTCAAAAATTCAGACACTGGTAAGAAAATGACATTCACTACAGATTATATCATGTACATTTTTAGCAGGACATGGAATAAAATTTTTGTCAGGAGTTCTTCTTTAAGGCTATACAAAAACACAGTATAGTTTTTTGAGATGGTTGCAAGGTGAGGAACATCAAGGTCACATTGAGTGTCTACATTGACTTGCACAACAGATGCACATAGTCATCGAAGAACTTCTGACCGGTGAGGACCTCCATATTGACTTGTGGTTTTCCTACACTTTATAGGCCACATTATTACAGTGACGTGATAGACCCGGTGTCCATTATCAGAATCTCCGCATTCAGCTCTAAAGTGACTCCGAATAGGTCCAATCTGGCTATTGTCATGGTCTCTTTCCTCGTGGATTGAAAGTCTCCCCTGATCTCCTCAGTCATGCCGGCAGAGCTTCCAAGCAATTTGCATGGTCTTTATACACTCACAATCCAATTTACCGAGAATCAAGAAGCGGCGGAAATTGCTGTGGAATTTCTCTTCCTAATGATATTCATCCTTTTTCCGAACCTGGAAATAAATTGAAGAGGTAAATTTGCCGGCAGATTGTTAATAAATTGACCCATTTTTTAACCTTGCGCTAAATACTCTTCTGGAACAGCAGACAGAAAATGAAGTGTTGCAGGTTGTTATGGGCTCGACTTCCATAAATCGAGAGGGAGGTCAGAGCCCAAGGTTAACCCTGTAAATCCTTTAATAACCATCTTAGCTGCAGCCGCTGTCGACAGGAGGTAATTATACCGCCACATTCTCAAAGGAATGGAGACCCTTTCATCAATTAGCACAAGATCTTGCGCTGCCGCCTCGAAATAGACAGTTTTTTTATCTCTTGACTTTCCCATGGTGACTAATTACACTCTGGTGGATTTCCTATGTGCTGCAGGCTTCAGGGATAGCTACGACTATGTATATAAATGGAGATGAAGGCGAGGAGAAGAGAGGTCATAAAAAGCAAATTATAGCTGTCAGAAATATTTGCTGCTACAATATTGATTATCACAAAACAGTCGCATGCTGTTTTCCTACATGTGATATATGGCACAATTTACCATCGGATAATAGTCAGTGACTTAAACCAAGGAGACTGGTCCAGAGGCCATCACCTATGATAAAGACCTGCAGATAGAGCGTGGCTCCAATTTCTGGAGAGTAATACCAATTATGTCAGGGGAGAGCAAAAATATGACATATTAATCAAAGTATGCTCAGAATTCAGAAGAAGATCGTGACTAAATTGGGTGAGGTCGCAATTTAACGCCCCTGAAGTTACACCCCCTTGACAGCTGTCCAGCCATGAAAATGTTATCACAGAAGAAAGTAATATAACTATTAGAGATGAGCGAACATGCTAGTCCGAGCTTGGTGCTCATTCGAGCATTAGGGTATTCGCATATGCTCGATACTCGGACGAGCATATCGCGATCCTCGAGGAAATGGCAACTTCCTCTTCCTGCATGTTAGCCGCCTTTTTTCAGCCAATCAACATGCAGGAGAGTCTTTGGTACCTCCTAGCATCACGTGGGGCCCCTACAAGTTGATAGCAGGGATTGGCTGGCCAGATCAGATGACCTGGGAATATAAGAATCTGGTCCCGCGCTGCTCGCGTCATACGCTGTCTGCATGAGATTAGGGATAGAGCTGCTGTCTGTCAGGGAGAGTGTTAGGGCCTGAATTTAGATGTTGGTTAGGCAGGAATCACCCACAAAGAACCCAACAGCCCTTCTAAGGGCTACAAGCACCTTTTTTTTTGGTCTCCTCCAGGCTGCTGGATGGGACTTGTACTGCAGCTGCCGCCATCTTGGTGGCAGAAGGGACAGCACGTGGTCCACACAGACCCAAAAGAAGTTGCCCAAAGTCCTCTCAGTACTAATTTTTGCTGCTGCTGTACCTTGGCTTGCTGAGATCTGTAGTGCAGTCTAGGGAATACGTTTTTCTGTCATTTCTATACACTACAGTCCAGTGAACAATTATGTAGTGTACAGTCATGGCCAAAAGTTTTGAGAATGATACAAATATTAATTTTTACAAAGTCTACTGCTTCAGTTTTTATAATGGCAATTTGCATATACTCCAGAATGTTATAAAGAGTGATCAGCTTAACAGCAATTACTTGCAAAGTCAATATTTGCCTTGAAAATGAACTTTATCCCCCAAAACACATTTCAACCTCATTGCAGCCCTGCCTTAAAAAGGACCAGCTAACATCGTTTCAGTGATTGCTCCATTAACACAGGTGTGGGTGTTGATCAGGACAGGTAAGAATGACACCACTGGACACTTTAAAAGGAGGCTGGTGCTTGGCATCATTGTTTCTCTCCTGTTAACCATGGTTATCTCTATAGAAACACGTGCAGTCATTATTGCACTGCACAAAAATGGCCTAACAGGGAAGAGTATCGCAGCTAGAAAGATTGCACCTCAGTCAACAATCTATCGCATCATCAAGAACGCCAAGGAGAGAGGTTCCATTGTTGCCAAAAACGGCTCCAGGGCGCCCAAGAAAGCAAAAGGTACAGGGAGTGGACTGCTGAGGACTGGGGGAAAGTCATTTTCTCGGATGAATCCCCTTTTCGATTGTTTGGGACATCTGGTAAACAGCTTATTCGGAGAAGACGAGGTGAGCGCTACCACCAGTCTTGTCTCATGCCAACTGTAAAGCATCCTGAAACCATTCATGTGTGGGGTTGCTTCTCAGCCAAGGGAATCGGCTCTCTCACAGTCTTGCCTAAAAACACAGCCATGAATAAAGAATGGTACCAGAATGTCCTCCGAGAGCAACTTCTCCCAACCGTCCAAGAGCAGTTTGGCGATCAACAATGCCTTTTCCAGCATGATGGAGCACCTTGCCATAAAGCAAAGGTGATAACTAAATGGCTCAGGGAACAAAACAGAGATTTTGGGTCCATGACCTGGAAACTCCCCAGATCTTAATCCCATTGAGAACTTGTGGTCAATCATCAAGAGACGGGTGGACAAACAAAAACCTACAAATTCTGACAAAATACAAGCATTGATTGTGCAAGAATGGACGGCTATCAGTCAGGATTTGGTCCAGAAGTTGATTGAGAGCATGCCAGGGAAAATTGCAGAGGTCCTGAAGAAGAAGGGTCAACACTGCAAATATTGACTTGCTGCATTAACTCATTCTAACTGTCAATATAAGCTTTTGTTACTCATAATATGATTGTAATTATATTTCTGTATGTGATAAAAACATCTGACAAACACACAGAAAAACCAGAGGGCAGCAGATCATGTGAAAATAGAAGATTTGTGTCATTCTCAAAACTTTTGGCCATGACTGTAGTGTACAGTAGCGTCAGTCTAGGGAATACGTTTTTTTATATATCCTACAGTGCAGTGAAAAATTGATTGGTCTGCGGTGCAATAGCCGCCGTCTAAAGACTACGTTTTTCCTCTCAGTTATACATTATACAGTGCAGTGCGAAATTGTGCCGTGTGCTGCACACTAGCTGGAGTGTAGAAAATATAAGTTTTTCCTCTCAGTTATATATTATACAGTGCAGTGAAAATGTTTTATGTGCTTTATTTTTATTTATTTATTTTTATTTATTTATTTATTTATTTATTTTTATTTTTATGTGCTTCGCCTGCTCCCGCAGTGTATCTCGGTCACTCTGTAGTCACAGCCATACAGGGCCACGATAAATTTTTATGGTCTGGGTGAGCACAATTGCCTTGAGGGTAACCACCAGGCTGTTGCCCAAGAATTTGGGGTAATGGTGGGATTAGGCAGCCTCAGAGGCATCCATGCATGCTGCCCCTGCTGTTTCCTGTCCATTTCCGTGGTGTTTCCATCATTTTCTGAGGTTTCCAGGTTTTCACCCAGCCTTCCCTAGGCAGAGCCTTGGTCCCCTGCAAAAAATGCTCGAGTCTCCCATTGACTTCAATGGGGTTCGTTATTCGAAACGAGCACTCGAGCATCGGGAAAAGTTCGACTCGAATAACGAGCACCCGAGCATTTTAGTGCTCGCTCATCTCTAATAACTATCCTTATCCTATAATATCATAAGGAAGTAATATTTTTGTTATCAAAGCAGATAAAGCATTAATGTTGTTTAAAAAATAATCGTAGAATATGCCCAGGTTATACCAGCATGCCCCATTACACTATATACAAGAAGATGTATAATTTACAACAGCTGTACATATATAATTATATACAGGAGATACCCAGGTTATACCAGCATGGTCCATATCACTATATACAGGAAGATGTATAACTTATACCAGCTGTACATATATAATTATATACAGGAGATACCCAGGTTATACCAGCATGCTCCATATCACTATATACAAGAAGATGTATAACTTATACCAGCTGTACATATATAATTATATACAGGAGATACCCAGGTTATACCAGCATGGTCCATATCACTATATACAAGAAGATGTATAACTTATACCAGCTGTACATATATAATTATATACAGGAGATACCCAGGTTATACCAGCATGCTCCATATCACTATATACAGAAGATGTATAACTTATACCAGCTGTACATATATCATTATATATAGGAGATACCCAGGTTATACCAGCATGCTCCATATCACTATATACAGAAGATGTATAACTTATACCATCTGTACATATATAATTATATACAGGAGATACCCAGGTTATACCAGCATGCTCCATATCACTATATACAAGAAGATGTATAACTTATACCAGCTGTACATATATAATTATATACAGGAGATACCCAGGTTATACCAGCATGCTCCATATCACTGTATACAAGAAGATGTATAACTTATACCAGCTGTACATATATAATTATATACTGGAGATACCCAGGTTATACCAGCATGCTCCATATCACTATATACAAGAAGATGTATAACTTATACCAGCTGTACATATATAGTTATATACAGGAGATACCAAGGTTATACCAGCATGCTCCATATCACTATATACAAGGAGATGTATAACTTATACCAGCTGTACATATATAATTATATACAGGAGATACCCAGGTTATACCAGCATGGTCCATATCACTATATACAGAAGATGTATAACTTATACCAGCTGTACATATATAATTATATACAGGAGATACCCAGGTTATACCAGCATGCTCCATATCACTATATACAGAAGATGTATAACTTATACCAGCTGTACATATATAATTATATACAGGAGATACCCAGGTTATACCAGCATGGTCCATATCACTATATACAAGAAGATGTATAACTTATACCAGCTGTACACACATAATAATATACAGGAGATACCCAGGTTATACCAGCATGGTCCATATCACTATATACAAGAAGATGTATAACTTATACCAGCTGTATATATATAATTATATACAGGAGATACCCAGGTTATACCAGCATGCTCCATATCACTATATACAAGAAGATGTATAACTTATACCAGCTGTACATATATAATTGTATACAGGAGATACCCAGGTTATACCAGCACGCTCCATATCACTATATACAAGAAGATATATAACTTATACCAGCTGTACATATATAATTATATACAGGAGATACCCAGGTTATACCAGCATGCTCCATATCACTATATACAGAAGATGTATAACTTATACCAGCTGTACATATATAATTATATACAGGAGACACCCAGGTTATACCAGCACGCTCCATATCACTATATACAGAAGATGTATAACTTATACCAGCTGTACATATATAATTATATACAGGAGATACCCAGGTTATACCAGCATGCTCCATATCACTATATACAGAAGATGTATAACTTATACCAGCTGTACATATATAATTATATACAGGAGACACCCAGGTTATACCAGCACGCTCCATATCACTATATACAGAAGATGTATAACTTATACCAGCTGTACATATATAATTATATACAGGAGACACCCAGGTTATACCAGCATGCTCCATATCACTATATACAAGAAGATGTATAACTTATACCAGCTGTACATATATAATTGTATACAGGAGATACCCAGGTTATACCAGCACGCTCCATATCACTATATACAAGAAGATATATAACTTATACCAGCTGTACATATATAATTATATACAGGAGATACCCAGGTTATACCAGCATGTTCCATATCACTATATACAAGAAGATGTATAACTTATACCAGCTGTACATATATAATTATATACAGGAGATACCCAGGTTATACCAGCATGCTCCATATCACTATATACAAGAAGATGTATAACTTATACCAGCTGTACATATATAATTATATACAGGAGATACCCAGGTTATACCAGCATGCTCCATATCACTATATACAAGAAGATGTATAACTTATACCAGCTGTACACACATAATAATATACAGGAGATACCCAGGTTATACCAGCATGCTCCATATCACTGTATACAAGAAGATGTATAACTTATACCAGCTGTACATATATAATTATATACAGGAGATACCCAGGTTATACCAGCATGCTCCATATCACTATATACAAGAAGATGGATAACTTATACCAGCTGTACATATATAATTATACACAGGAGATACCCAGGTTATACCAGCATGCTCCATATCACTATATACAAGAAGATGTATAACTTATACCATTTGTACATATATAATTATATACAGGAGATACCCAGGTTATACCAGCATGCTCCATATCACTGTATACAAGAAGATGTATAACTTATACCAGCTGTACATATATAATTATATACAGGAGATACCCAGGTTATACCAGCATGCTCCATATCACTATATACAGAAGATGTATAACTTATACCAGCTGTACATATATAATTATATACAGGAGATACCCAGGTTATACCAGCATGCTCCATATCACTATATACAAGAAGATATATAACTTATACCAGCTGTACATATATAATTATATACAGGAGATACCCAGGTTATACCAGCATGGTCCATATCACTATATACAAGAAGATATATAACTTATACCAGCTGTACATATATAATTATATACAGGAGATACCCAGGTTATACCAGCATGGACCATATCAATATATACAAGAAGATGTATAACTTATACCAGCTGTACATATATAATTATATACAGGAGGTACCCAGGTTATACCAGCATGCTCCATATCACTATATACAGAAGATGTATAACTTATACCAGCTGTACATATATAATTATATACAGGAGATACCCAGGTTATACCAGCATGCTCCATATCACTATATACAAGAAGATGTATAACTTATACCAGCTGTACATATATAATTATATACAGGAGATACCCAGGTTATACCAGCATGCTCCATATCACTATATACAAGAAGATGTATAACTTATACCAGCTGTACATATATAATTATATACAGGAGATACCCAGGTTATACCAGCATGGTCCATATCACTATATACAAGAAGATGTATAACTTATACCAGCTGTACATATATAATTATATACAGGAGATACCCAGGTTATACCAGCATGCTCCATATCACTATATACAAGAAGATGTATAACTTATACCAGCTGTACATATATAATTATATACAGGTGATACCCAGGTTATACCAGCATGGTCCATATCACTATATATAAGAAGATGTATAACTTATACCAGCTGTACATATATAATTATATACAGGAGATACCCAGGTTATACCAGCATGCTCCATATCACTATATACAAGAAGATGTATAACTTATACCAGCTGTACATATATAATTATATACAGGAGATACCCAGGTTATACCAGCATGCTCCATATCACTATATACAAGAAGATGTATAACTTATACCAGCTGTACATATATAATTATATACAGGAGATACCCAGGTTATACCAGCATGGTCCATATCATTATATACAAGAAGATGTTTAACTTATACCAGCTGTACATATATAATTATATACAGGAGATACCCAGGTTATACCAGCATTCTGTATATCACAGAGATGAGAGTATATTAGTATAAAATGACAAAGCATTGTTTTCTACACTGAGAATATAGATGATTAAATAATAATTAACACTACGGTGATGATTTCCTGGTCGTAGTCAGGAATGGATGGAACATTTCTCATTGTGTGGATGTAAGGCGTATTACTGTCTATTTATGTAAAGATGTTATGGGAAACATAAAATATCAGTGAACATAAAACATAGAAATTAATTTTCCTTTGTCGCTGCGTGAAGATTAAAGAATGGTGTAAATCACAGACACGGCGGAGAAATGTGACTTCGAAGACCTTCATGTGACCTGAGACGATTTATATCTTCTGTGTGAATCAATAAAAAGCGGTTTGAGAAATCAGAATGGTCTAATACTGTAAGTTCACACCGTGGCCTGTTAGATTAGGTTGTGGTAAGAATTTTGAAAAATCAAGATGCAATACATCAGCTTCACGGCAGCTACCAAAGATTTCAGATCATTACTGTCATATATCATTGATGTTAATGGAAATTCTGTAAAAAATCAATCTTCAGTACCCACCTCCCTGTAACCTAATATCTGGTAGATCACCCAGTGAGTTTTAGAAGAAAGAAAATCCAGTGTGCGTCCACCATCTTCATTGTGGAAATCACTTTAGTCATTATCTCTGGTCCCATGATTATTTTTACCTGTATTCAGGATCCAGGGGTCACAGATATAGTAGATAGGCCCAGGAGAGGCAGGAGACTGCGTCATGTGCAGTGGCGTGCAGCATGTTACAGGTGGTGTGTAAACTTTAGGGTACAGTCCTCTTCACCAGAGTTATTTGGGTGAGGAGAAACTGGTAACTCAGGAACCTTGTGGTTTCAGCAATAATATCTTTACTGTTTATTGTAACAGGCTGTGGGTGTGGACAATGTGCCAACTAATGGTTGCCTGCGGTTCCCTGGTATTCACTCTTTAACTCCTTTACAGGGATCTGAACTTTGCTGCTGGGAAACAACCAGGCTGCTATCTCTCGGAGTAGTCCTGGTGTAGTTGACAGAGACACTGCTGCAAAGTACCAAGGAATAAGGCACAAGGCATAGTCTGAATACAGTCCAAAGTCAGGACAGGCTGAGTACATGTGTATTACAGATAACAATTCCATGGTGAGGGTAGGCTGAGGACATGCGTAGTCCAAGTAGCAGTTCCAAGGTCAGGGCAGACTGAGGACATGCGTAGTCCAAGTAGCAGTTCCAAGGTCAAGGCAGACTGAGGACATGCGTAGTCCAAGTAGCAGTTCCAAGGTCAGGCAGGCTCAGTATATGAGTAGTCCAAATAGCAGTTTCAAGGTCGGGTCTGGAGACAAGAAGCAGAATCAGTAGTCAGGCACAAAGCATAGTCTGGATACAGTACTAGGTCAGGGCAGGCTGAGTACATGTGTATTCCAGATAATTCCAAGTTCGGGGCAGGCTGAGGGCATGGGTAGTCCAAGTAGCAGTTCCAAGGTCGGGCAAGCTGAGGACATGTGTATTCCAGATAACAATTCCAAGGTCAGGGCAGGCTGAGGATATGAGTAGTCCAAGTAGCAGTTCCAAGGTCAGGGCAGGCTGAGGACATGACTAGTCCAAGTAGCAGTTCCAAGGTAGGGGCAGGCTGAGGACATGAGTAGTCCAAGAAGCAGTTCCAAGGTCAGGCAGGCTCAGTACATGAGTAGTCCAAGTAGCAGTTCCAAGGTCGGGTCTGGAGACAAGAAGCGGAATCGGTAGTCAGGCACAAAGCATAATCTGAATACAGTCCAAGGTTGGGCAGGCTAAGGACATGAGTAGTCCAAGTAGCAGTTCCAAGGTTGGGCAAGCTGAGGACATGAGTAATCCAAGTAGCAGTTCCAAGGTTGGGCAAGCTGAGGATATGAGTAATCCAAGTAGCAGTTCCAAGGTCAGGCAGGCTGAGGACATGAGTAGTCCAAGTAGCAGTTCCAAGGTTGGGCAGGCTGAGGACATGAGTAGTCCAAGTAGCAGTTCCAAGGTCGGGCAGGCTGAGGACATGAGTAGTCCAAGTAGCAGTTCCAAGGTTGGGCAGGATGAGGACATGAGTAGTCCAAGTGGCATTTCCAAGGTTCTCAGGCTGAGGACATGAGTAGTCCAAGTAGCAGTTCCAAGGTCAGGGCAGGCTGAGGACATGACTAGTCCAAGTAGCAGTTCCAAGGTAGGGGCAGGCTGAGGACATGAGTAGTCCAAGAAGCAGTTCCAAGGTCAGGCAGGCTCAGTACATGAGTAGTCCAAGTAGCAGTTCCAAGGTCGGGTCTGGAGACAAGAAGCGGAATCGGTAGTCAGGCACAAAGCATAATCTGAATACAGTCCAAGGTTGGGCAGGCTAAGGACATGAATAGTCGAAGTAGCAGTTCCAAGGTTGGGCAAGCTGAGGACATGAGTAATCCAAGTAGCAGTTCCAAGGTTGGGTAGGCTGAACACATGAGTAGTCCAAGTAGCAGTTCCAAGGTCAGGCAGGCTGAGGACATGAGTAGTCCAAGTAGCAGTTCCAAGGTTGGGCAGGCTGAGGACATGAGTAGTCCAAGTAGCAGTTCCAAGGTCGGGCAGGCTGAGGACATGAGTAGTCCAAGTAGCAGTTCCAAGGTTGGGCAGGATGAGGACATGAGTAGTCCAAGTGGCATTTCCAAGGTTCTCAGGCTGAGGACATGAGTAGTCCAAGTAGCAGTTCCAAGGTCAGGGCAGGCTGAGGACATGACTAGTCCAAGTAGCAGTTCCAAGGTAGGGGCAGGCTGAGGACATGAGTAGTCCAAGAAGCAGTTCCAAGGTCAGACAGGCTCAGTACATGAGTAGTCCAAGTAGCAGTTCCAAGGTCGGGTCTGGAGACAAGAAGCGGAATCGGTAGTCAGGCACAAAGCATAATCTGAATACAGTCCAAGGTTGGGCAGGCTAAGGACATGAATAGTCGAAGTAGCAGTTCCAAGGTTGGGCAAGCTGAGGACATGAGTAATCCAAGTAGCAGTTCCAAGGTTGGGTAGGCTGAACACATGAGTAGTCCAAGTAACAGTTCCAAGGTCAGGCAGGCTGAGGACATGAGTAGTCCAAGTAGCAGTTCCAAGGTTGGGCAAGCTGAGGACATGAGTAATCCAAGTAGCAGTTCCAAGGTTGGGCAAGCTGAGGACATGAGTAGTCCAAGTGGCATTTCCAAGGTTCTCAGGCTGAGGACATGAGTAGTCCAAGTAGCAGTTCCAAGGTCAGGGCAGGCTGAGGACATGACTAGTCCAAGTAGCAGTTCCAAGGTAGGGGCAGGCTGAGGACATGAGTAGTCCAAGAAGCAGTTCCAAGGTCAGGCAGGCTCAGTACATGAGTAGTCCAAGTAGCAGTTCCAAGGTCGGGTCTGGAGACAAGAAGCGGAATCGGTAGTCAGGCACAAAGCATAATCTGAATACAGTCCAAGGTTGGGCAGGCTAAGGACATGAATAGTCGAAGTAGCAGTTCCAAGGTTGGGCAAGCTGAGGACATGAGTAATCCAAGTAGCAGTTCCAAGGTTGGGCAAGCTGAGGACATGAGTAATCCAAGTAGCAGTTCCAAGGTTGGGCAGGCTGAGGACATGAGTAGTCCAAGTAGCAGTTCCAAGGTTGGGCAAGCTGAGGACATGAGTAATCCAAGTAGCAGTTCCAAGGTTGGGCAAGCTGAGGACATGAGTAATCCAAGTAGCAGTTCCAAGGTTCTTAGGTTGAGGACATGAGTAGTCCAAGTAGCAGTTCCAAGGTCGGGGCAGGCTGAGGACATGAGTAGTCCAAGTAGAAGTTCCAAGGTCAGGGCAGGCTGAGGACATGACTAGTCCAAGTAGCAGTTCCAAGGTAGGGGCAGGCTGAGGACATGAGTAGTCCAAGAAGCAGTTCCAAGGTCAGGCAGGCTCAGTACATGAGTAGTCCAAGTAGCAGTTCCAAGGTCGGGTCTGGAGACAAGAAGCGGAATCGGTAGTCAGGCACAAAGCATAATCTGAATACAGTCCAAGGTTGGGCAGGCTAAGGACATGAATAGTCGAAGTAGCAGTTCCAAGGTTGGGCAAGCTGAGGACATGAGTAATCCAAGTAGCAGTTCCAAGGTTGGGTAGGCTGAACACATGAGTAGTCCAAGTAACAGTTCCAAGGTCAGGCAGGCTGAGGACATGAGTAGTCCAAGTAGCAGTTCCAAGGTTGGGCAAGCTGAGGACATGAGTAATCCAAGTAGCAGTTCCAAGGTTGGGCAAGCTGAGGACATGAGTAATCCAAGTAGCAGTTCCAAGGTCAGGCAGGCTGAGGACATGAGTAGTCCAAGTAGCAGTTCCAAGGTTGGGCAGGCTGAGGACATGAGTAGTCCAAGTAGCAGTTCCAAGGTCGGGCAGGCTGAGGACATGAGTAGTCTAAGTGGCATTTCCAAGGTTCTCAGGCTGAGGACATGAGTAGTCCAAGTAGCAGTTCCAAGGTCAGGGCAGGCTGAGGACATGAGTAGTCCAAGAAGCAGTTCCAAGGTCAGGCAGGCTCAGTACATGAGTAGTCCAAGTAGCAGTTCCAAGGTCGGGTCTGGAGACAAGAAGCGGAATCGGTAGTCAGGCACAAAGCATAATCTGAATACAGTCCAAGGTTGGGCAGGCTAAGGACATGAATAGTCGAAGTAGCAGTTCCAAGGTTGGGCAAGCTGAGGACATGAGTAATCCAAGTAGCATTTCCAAGGTTGGGCAAGCTGAGGACATGAGTAATCCAAGTAGCAGTTCCAAGGTTGGGCAGGCTGAGGACATGAGTAGTCCAAGTAGCAGTTCCAAGGTTGGGCAAGCTGAGGACATGAGTAATCCAAGTAGCAGTTCCAAGGTTGGGCAAGCTGAGGACATGAGTAATCCAAGTAGCAGTTCCAAGGTTCTTAGGTTGAGGACATGAGTAGTCCAAGTAGCAGTTCCAAGGTCGGGGCAGGCTGAGGACATGAGTAGTCCAAGTAGCAGTTCCAAGGTTGGGCAGGCTGAGGACATTAGTAGTCCAAGTAGCAGTTCCAAGGTCGGGCAGGCTGAGGACATGAGTAGTCCAAGTAGCAGTTCCAAGGTTGGGCAGGATGAGGACATGAGTAGTCCAAGTGGCAGTTCCAAGGTTCTTAGGTTGAGGACATGAGTAGTCCAAGTAGCAGTTCCAAGGTCGGGGCAGGCTGAGGACATGAGTAGTCCAAGTAGCAGTTCCAAGGTTGGGCAGGCTGAGGACATTAGTAGTCCAAGTAGCAGTTCCAAGGTTGGGCAAGCTGAGGACATGAGTAATCCAAGTAGCAGTTCCAAGGTTGGGCAAGCTGAGGACATGAGTAATCCAAGTAGCAGTTCCAAGGTTGGGCAGGCTGAGGACATGAGTAGTCCAAGTAGCAGTTCCAAGGTTGGGCAGGCTGAGGACATTAGTAGTCCAAGTAGCAATTCCAAGGTTGGGCAGGATGAGGACATGAGTAGTCCAAATGGCAGTTCCAAGGTTCTCAGGCTGAGGACATGAGTAGTCCAAGTAGCAGTTCCAAGGTCGGGGCAGGCTGAGGACATGAGTAGTCCAAGTAGCAGTTCCAAGGTTGGCAGGCTGAGGACATGAGTAGTCCAAGTAACAATTCCAAGGTCGGGGCTGGCGACAAGAAGCAGAATTGGTGCTCAGGTACTCTACATGGGTATTCAGACAAGAGATCATTCCATTGCTGGTTACAAGACACAAGATAAGCCAAAGCTCCGGCAAAGAGGTGGATCCACAGCCCAGATAAATATGGAGGCTGGTCAGCACCTTAGTCAGCAGCTGGACAGGGAGCAGGAGAAAATGATTAACTCTTGCAGTGGTGAAAGAAAGTTGACTGGGCGCTAGTTCCAATACACACAGACATAGAGGAGCTACATCCGCGTCTACCAAGGACAAGCATGGACTGCCGGCCTGACATTTATCACATGGAGAGGTTATAACTAGAGATGAGCGAAGTATTCAAAAATTTGATTTTGCTGCTTTGCCGAATTTTACAAAAGAATTTGCTTGGCGACTAATTACTTTGTTACGAAGTGCATTTCTTTGTAAGTATTGCATCTGATAGCAATAATCGGGTGTCAAATAAAAATAAATAATTAAAGCATACCTGATCCATTTGCTAGCATCGGGCTGGCTGAGCCATCTTGATTGAAGATCTAGAACAAAATCTCACACGGCCGTGATGACGTCATCATGTTGGCTGGCGCAGTGACATCATACATCACCGCGCACGGGATTGCATGGGAGATCTTCAGTCTTCAAGATGGCGGTTACTGGTCTGTCGCGAGCAAATGGATGAGGTAAGTAAGAGGTTTTAAATCTTCTTGACACTATTTCGGGGAAAGTCGATTCGCTACCATGAAGCACAAGGAAATTTTTGCTCAAAATTAGTTATAACGGTACAACTGACTTGAAGCATGTGACCTGACCTGACCTGTGTCGTGACCTGAAGCAAACAGAAAGGGGTCCCAAGTCCCTTGATCATCCTCATCCATATGTCGTAACAAGTTTGGGGTCTCGCTAGGATTTTTCTGTCAGTTCCGTAGAGTTTCAGTGGAGAAGCAGCGCTCCTCCTTCTCCTTAAGGGCTCATTCGGACGGACGTATGCTGTCCTCAAAAATGCGGATCCGTTTCTTTGTGGATTAGATAGATACCTACTCACTTCTATGGGTCCTGTTCTTCCGTTCTACAGCTCCGCAAAACAAATAAAATGTCTTATACTTGTCAGTGAAAATCAAGATGTGGCCCCATTGAAGTCTTTGGCTCCGCAAAAATGCAGAATGCAATCCGTTTTTTTTGCGGAGATGCTGATCTGTCCACAAAAAAACGGATCTGCATTTTTGGCGGACAACATACAGCCGTCTGAATGAGCCCTAACTCTGTAGATGAGGATCAATGGGAGACTTAGGATATATATTATAACTAGTGATGAGCAAAGTGAGCTTCGGATTCTAGATCCAAAGTCGATTCATTCACAGCTTCATTTTGAATACTGTACAGAGATTCGTCTGGTTCGCTGGTCGACGCTGACTGATTCACGCAAGGTGCATAATAAAATATATAAATATAACATAAAGTGCCCCTATACAGTGCCCCCTATATAAAATACCCCTTCTTTGTGGCCTCAGTAGATGCCGCCATAGTGCCACCCAATAATGTGCCAGTAAAAAGTGCCCCCATAATGCCCTCAATAATGTGCCAGTACGAAGTGTCCCCATAGATGCCACCACAGTGTCCCCAATAATGTGCCAGTACGAAGTGTCCCCATAGATGCCACCACAGTGCCCCCAATAATGTGCCAGTACGAAAGTGTCCCCATAGATTTCCCCACAGTGCCCCCAATAATTGGCCAGTACGAAGTGTCCCCATAGATTCCCCCACAGTGCCCCCCAAAAATGTACCAGTAAAAAGTGCCCCCATAGATTCCCCCACAGTGCCCCCAATAATGTAACAGTAAGAATTGCCCCCATAGATCCCCCCACAGTGCCACCCAATAATGTACCAGTACCAAGTGCCACCATATATGCCCCACAGTGCCCCAACAGCGCTCCTCTCCTGTATTGTAAAAAAACAAACAAACACATACTTGCCTCCATGCTTCCCTCAGCGATGCAATGCAGGCCTCTTCTGTCCTGTGTTCTGCGCTGTGCCCGCCTCTCCCTCCCCTGCCCCACCACAGCACAGGCATCTGTATCTCTATCCTGAGGACAGCGATACAGATGACTATGGAGATGAGCGCTTCCACAATGGCACACAGATACATCAGGTGTCCGGGAAGGTTTTAGACCGGGTCTCAGCTTTCTAGGATGTACCGTTCCTGAGATATTCCCAAAAAATGCAGAATCCTGGTCACATGACCCTTATCAGCCAATAGAAGTTCACAGGTCCTCAGAGACACAGTTTTATACCAGGTTTCCATAACAACCCAGTTTTCTTCACTGCTGTAGGTCAGCTTTAAAGGGGCAGGGCGCTGTGGATGACACTGTTAAAGGGGTATTCTGGTTACTATAAATATAACTTATGTTTTAGACTAATTCATCATCAACCTAATATTACCTAATATAATGTAAATTTCACATATTTAATGTTCAGTAGTAATAAAAGATGTTTTCTTCCACTGCTACCCACTGTGTTTCCTCATAAATTACCATGGCATCAACCTGTAATTCAGGCCACCCTCAAAAGAAGGACTTAAAAGCCACGCCTCCAGGTCCCACTAAACCACGCCCCGAACCAGTAAGGCCACGTCCCCTCTCACTCCACAGCCGGCAGGGATTGCAAAAATGAAGGTAAAAATCAACTTCTGTCAGCTGCAGGGGTGGGAGGGAGGAGGGTGACTTTCTCTCTGCATCTCATGCTCAGACTGCACAGTGCTGCTGCTGAGAGTAAGCTGTTCAAAAGGACATCCGTGTGTCCATACAGGCCCTGTGCATGACAAAGGACAGGGAGTCTGAAAGCCCGACTGAAAATGGACCTCTGACCACCCTATGGGCAGGCTGCTATGGAGGCCACAGTTAAAGGCGAGGGCGCTGTGGATGTTACTGTTAAGGGGGCGGGCACTGTGGAGGTCACTGTTAAGGGAGGATGGGACTGTGGATTCCACTATTAAGGGGGCAGCGGGATACTGTGAGGTCACTGTTAGGGAGCTGGGTACTGTGACAGTCACTGTTAAAGGGGTAGTCGCTGTGGAGATCTCTGTCAAAGGGGCCAGGAATGATGGAGATCAGTTAAGGGGACAGTAACCTATGGTCAGTGTTAAGGGGTGGGTGCTGTAGAGGTCACTTAAGGGGACAGGTCCCTGTGGAGGTCACTGTCAAGGGGGTGAGGTGCTGTGGAACTCACTGTTAAAGGTGCAGGCTGCTGTGAAGGTCAAAGTTAAGGGGGTGGGCTGCTGTGGAGGTCCCATTTTAAGGAGACGGGGCGCTGTGGGGGGGGGGGGGGTCAGTGGGAGCTGTGGAGGTCACTGTTAAGGAGGCGGGATGCTGTAGAGGTCACTCTCGATATTTTTTAACAACACACACAAACATTAAATGAAATAGAAGACATATACCCGGGAGAAGATGGTTCCTTCTGCTAGTTCTATTATATATACCATTATTATTGTCACGAGGGGAGACAAGGGTGGTGAGCCCTATACTGAACCCCTCCTTCTTTCCCTGCCTACTTGCCTCAGTCGGCCCTAGGCAGCCGCGGACAACCACGAAGACGGTCCCTACACTGGGTAAGTGCGCAGGAGGGAAAGGGAACACAGGGTAGGACAAAACACAGACAGAACGAACACAATGGCAGAGTAGTCAGCAAACCGGGTCAAACACAGGAGGTCACGTAAATACCAGGGGTGAGGCAAGAGAGAAGTCAAAGTCCGAAGTCCAAGTATCCAAATCCAAGTATCCAAACTAAAGGTCGCACAAGCACTGATCAAAGAGTAACTAATCACAGGCATCTGAGTGAGGCAGTTGCCATCTTTAAATAGCCCGCCCAGGATCATGTGATGTGGCCAGCATCACATGACCTGAGGCGGAGCAAGCTGTCAAAACAATATGTAAAGTAGCCATGTGGTGTGATCAGCACCACATGGCTAAACCCAAACAGAGAATTAACACATGAAGTGCTGGCTGACAAGACCAGCACTTCAATTCCCTATTGCTCGTCTCTAGGGGGGCGGAGAGGTCTGGTGACGTCGTGCAGAGGGAGCGCGACGCCGACCTCGCGTGACAGTACCCCCCCCTTCACGAGGGGCCACCGGACCCTTACCAGCGGGAGCAGGCTTATCGGGATGCTGCAGATGGAACTTTCGGATGAGCGAGTCTGCATGCATCCTGGTCAACGGTACCCAAGATCTGTCCTCAGGACCGAACCCCTTCCAGTGTACGAGGTACTGAAAGGAATTCCGGACCTTCCTCACATCAATGACTCTAGCAACCTCGTGCTCCACTTGTCCCTCCACCTCTACCGGAGGTGAGGGCTGTTCCTCTGGACCAATAGGAGCAACATAACGCTTCAGCAAAGACATGTGAAAAACATTATGAACGCGAAGGGAGTCGGGTAAACATAATTCAAAAGATACCGGATTGATCACCTTGGTGATCCTGTATGGACCAATGAAACGAGGCGCAAACTTATACGATGGTACTTTCATGCGAAGATTTTTTGTCGACAACCATACCCTGTCCCCCACCTTGAAATCCACACCCTTAGAACGTTTCTTATCAGCTTTAGACTTTTGGACTCCTTGGGCCTTTTCCAGGTTCAGCTGAGGATGGGCTCAGGAGGGACGTCAGGAGGCTGATACGCCTGGAAACTTCGGGATAAGGCATCGGCCTTAATGTTCTTGCTTCCGGGTCTGAAGGTAACACAAAAGTCAAAACGAGTAAAGAACAAAGCCCACCTCGCCTGTCTGGGATTCAATCGCTTAGCAGATTCCAGAAACATCAAATTCTTATGATCCGTGAGGACCGTAATGCGGTGTAATGCCCCTTCTAAAAAATGACGCCATTCCTCAAATGCCCACTTGATTGCTAGTAACTCCCTATTACCAATGTCATAGTTTCTCTCGGCAGGAGAGAACTTGCGGGAGAAGAAGGCGCATGGCTTGAGATTAGTTAAGGTGGAAGACCCCTGGGACAGTACTGCCCCCACACCATCTTCAGATGCATCCACCTCAACTACAAACGGCTTATTTTGATCAGGCTGGATCAGCACAGGAGCATCAACAAAAAACCGCTTTAGCCTTTCAAACGCTTCAATAGCAGCAGGGGACCAGTTGACTAAATCAGCTCCCTTGCGGGTCAAATCCGTAATGGGTTTGGCTATAACAGAAAAATTTTTGATAAATTTCCGATAGAAATTAGTAAAACCCAGAAATCGCTGGAGCGCCTTCAGAGAGGAAGGTCGCACCCACTCTACAATGGCCTGTACCTTACCCGGGTCCATTTTGAAGGAAAAAGGGGTGAGAATGTATCCCAAAAAGGTCACTTCCTGAACACCAAAGATACACTTCTCCCCTTTGACAAACAACTTGTTCTCACGCAACACCTCCAGCACTTGCCTAGTGTGAGATACGTGACTCTCCCAGTCTGTAGAAAAAATCAAGATGTCATCAATATAGACAATTACAAATTTTCCAATAAATGGTCTAAAAATGTCATTGACAAAATTTGGAACACCGCAGGAGCATTACTTAACCCGAAGGGCATTACTAGGTACTCATAATGACCCTCCGGGGTATTAAAGGCAGTTTTCCATTCATCACCCTCACGGATTCTGATCAGGTTGTACGCCCCCTTCAGATCTAGCTTAGTAAACCAACAAGCACCCTGAACCTGATTTAACAAATCAGGAATAAGGGGCAGCGGGTACCTGTTTTTAACAGTAATTTTATTGAGTTCCCTGTAATCAATACAGGGCCTCAACCCTCCATCCTTTTTCCCGACAAAGAAAAATCCTGCCCCCATGGGGAGAAACAGAAGGCCGGATGTGACCCTTGGCCAGACTCTCCTTGAGATAATCCCTCATAGACTGACGCTCTGGAGTAGAGAGATTATAGATACGGCCCTTGGGATATCTGGACCCCTCAATAATATCGATGGCACAATCATATTGCCGGTGAGGAGGGAGGAACTCAGCCTCGGACATGGAGAAAACGTCTGAAAAATCCTTGATGTACTCAGGTAAGAAAGGAGACTCAGTAGTACCTCCCAACTGCAATACCGGTTTGCAACACTTGTCACAATTCAGCCCCCATTTTTCTAATTCACCTGTTGACCAATTGATTACAGGATTGTGGTCCTGCAACCAAGGTAAACCAAGAACTAGGTCAGCAGGTAAATTTTTTAAAACTCAAAAAACACATTTTTCGGAATGCGAAATCCCAACCGTCAGGGTCACACTAGGAGTACAGAACTCGATCCTCCCATTATTTAGGGGGGTGGAGTCGAGGGCGATAATTTGAATACCCTCCGTTAAAGGGACCATCGGTAAACCCACAGACTGTACAAAATCAAAATTAATAAAATTAGCAGCAGAACCAGAGTCAACAAAAGCCTTTCCAGAACCCCTGAATTGATCATATGCAATGGAGATGGGTACTAAAATCTTTCTCCTTACCACTGCTGGGGTTACCTTACTTCCCACCGGAGATCTCCTAGAGGGCGGAAGTTTTGGACACTGCTGGAGCCAGTGGTTTACCTCACCGCAGTAGAAGCAGGCTCCCTTTAAACGTCTTTGGTTTCTCAGGATACCTCCTAACTGCATGGACTCCGGGACCTTGGCAGGAGGTGGACTCAGAGGAGGAAACTCAGGCAGGACGACAGCTTGAGGAGTATTTGATCGTTCCCTCTGTCTTTCTCTCACCCGTCGATCCAGCTTAATAACTAAAGTCATGGTCGTCTCTAGGGAGTCAGGAGTAGGATAACAAACCAGAAGATCCTTGAGTTGGTCTGACAGCCCCACCCTAAACTGGCTTCTCAAAGCTGGGTCATTCCACCCAGAGGAGACACACCACTTCCTGAACTCTGCACAGTAATCCTCTACTGGGCGGTTACCCTGCTGAATGTTCCTGAGCTGAGTTTCTGCTACAGTGGCCCAGTCTGGTTCTTCATACAAAAGACCTAAGGCCTGGAAAAAGGCCTCCACAGACAACAGACATGGGGAGTCAGATGGCAATGAGAAAGCCCACTCCTGCGGATCCCCTTGCAGCAAGGAAATAATTATTCCTACCCGCTGCTGCTCAGAACCCGAGGAGTGTGGGCGTAAACGAAAATATAATTTGCAACTTTCCTGGAAAGAACGGAAAGTCTTTCGGTTACCCACAAACCGATCGGGCAACCTTATATAGGGTTCAATAATGGAGGGAGCGGCTGCGGGTACAGTTTGCAGCTGCTCCTGGTGTTGGATTCTCTCGGCCAGATCCTGGATCATCTGAGCCATGTCACTTATATGATCCGTGAGAATTCGCAACGGCTCCATTTAGTATGGCCTGTGATTCTGTCACGAGGGGAGACAAGGGTGGTGAGCCCTATACTGAACCCCTCCTTCTTTCCCTGCCTACTTGCCTCAGTCGGCCCTAGGCAGCCGCGGACAACCACGAAGACGGTCCCTACACTGGGTAAGTGCGCAGGAGGGAAAGGGAACACAGGGTAGGACAAAACACAGACAGAACGAACACAATGGCAGAGTAGTCAGCAAACCGGGTCAAACACAGGAGGTCACGTAAATACCAGGGGTGAGGCAAGAGAGAAGTCAAGTCCGAAGTCCAAGTATCCAAATCCAAGTATCCAAACTAAAGGTCGCACAAGCACTGATCAAAGAGTAACTAATCACAGGCATCTGAGTGAGGCAGTTGCCATCTTTAAATAGCCCGCCCAGGATCATGTGATGTGGCCAGCATCACATGACCTGAGGCGGAGCAAGCTGTCAAAACAATATGTAAAGTAGCCATGTGGTGTGATCAGCACCACATGGCTAAACCCAAACAGAGAATTAACACATGAAGTGCTGGCTGACAAGACCAGCACTTCAATTCCCTATTGCTCGTCTCTAGGGGGGCGGAGAGGTCTGGTGACGTCGTGCAGAGGGAGCGCGACGCCGACCTCGCGTGACAATTATACTGTCATTCCACCCCTCAGGGGAACCACACTTTTTACATTGTGACTTCTACATCTCTGTAATATCATGCTATATTATATTTAATGATTGAATAAAGATTGTTTTTATATTTGAGCTATAAAGACATGTCTTTTTTGTAGGCATTTATATTGATATAGACTTGGCTCTATTTTGAGGGGTTTTTGAATTTCTACCTTTGTTTATAACCTTCTACAATAATAATTTCCCCTATGGACAAGCCCGATTGACGCAAAAAATCAGAAACATTTATGTCACACGTGGTCGTACCCTCAGATGTCAGCAGATAAAAAGCTGAATATTCCCCAGTGCAGCGCTCTGCTTTCATTCCTGCGGTTTTGCTACCACCACAGCATTTTATGATCTACTGATTGACGAGTTTACAAACCATCAATCGGTAAGACGCAGGAGCGCTGGCGCCCGACCCGTCACGCCGATCTGCCATTAGCTATAAAAAATATTGTTCATGTATTTCGAAACAGCAGGAGATTTCTGCGCGTCTCGCTTTTATGGCTGAAGCTCAATTATTTGCCTGCGCAGCCCTCGTACGCCATCATGGAGCAGCGAGCGGCGGTGCGTCATTTACAACCTCCGACAAGCAAATATGTGATCGTATGTCACAGCGAGAAAAAAAAACCTGGAACCATAGTCATTACTATTTTGTGCGCACAGCTCCTGTGCAGGCCAACACATCTCCACGGCTCCAGATCAGGAATGATACATTGTAAGGGACCAATGAACAGATTAAAGCTTTTTTTTTCAGATTTCTACGCAACTCCGAAGGTGAAAATTACTGAAAAGAGTGGTACTGACCCGATGTCAGAAGCGGCCACATTAGGTTGGGACCAAGTGCTTGCCAGCACAGAGGAGACAGTGGCAATGGGGGAGCAAGGAAGGGTTAATACTATATAAAAAAATTTCCCTCTACAAGTTATTACGAACTACTAATTAACTTAAATGGCCGGAGACCCCCTTTAATATCATCACCTATAATCATATAGGAAGATGCCTGATATCAATAGAGGTTTTTGAAATTTAAAGGGGTTCTCCGGGAATTAAGAAAATGAAAATACATAAATATCACATTATTATAAATATATTCCCAAATATCTTTCATTAGTTATAATGGCTCGTTTTGTCTGGGGAGCAATCATTAGGAGAATAAAATGGCCACCATCCTAGTAGTCCACAGAAAACCAGTCCTAATCACACAGGAGGACAAGTTACTTCACAACACTGAAGTAAAAAGCTGCCTCATCCTCCTCTCTGCTCTGCTTGTCAGGGATTATGATCCTGAATACAGATGATAAGATCTTCAGCTGAATCTCCGTAAGAATGGATTTCATGAGGAGACATGAAGGTGGAGAAGTGTATAGTGAGCAGCAGCTCTTGTGTGCAGTCTTGATTACCACATCTTCACCTCCTCTCTGTACTTCATGTCTCCTCATGAACTCCATTCCTACAGAGATTCAGCTGAAGATCTTATCATTTGTATTCAGGATTATAATCCCTGACAAGCAGAGCAGAGAGGAGGATGAGGCAGCTCTTTACCTTAGTGTTGTGAAGTAACTTCACAACAAGGAAGGTCCTGAAGGTCCTCCTGTGTGATTAGGACAGATTGTGTGTGTATTAATAGGACCGGCGGCCATTTTATTTCATCCAAATGATTGCTTCCTATTCAAAAGAAGCAATTACAAATTACTAATGAAAGGTATTTGAAAATATATTTATAACAAAGTAATATGTAAGCATTTTCATTTTCTTAATTCCCGGAGAACCCCTTTAAAGAGCATCTGTGTTCAATATCAGCCCTATTGAACCAGGTAGGGTTGATTCTGACGAGTAAAACCATATCTATGTTGTGCTGTTCCTGAGATACATCACTTTTTTTAGTGATATGTAAATTAGGTCCTTGGTGCACCGAGGGCTGGGCCTGAGCCCCTCAGAGCACCGGAGCTCTGC
This sequence comes from Rhinella marina, assembly GCA_900303285.1. Classification (NCBI taxonomy): domain Eukaryota; kingdom Metazoa; phylum Chordata; class Amphibia; order Anura; family Bufonidae; genus Rhinella; species Rhinella marina. The sequence goes on from ONZH01022265.1 coordinate 323,175, forward strand.
CCTGCACCTCTTGCCACTCCCCTCGTCACCTTGATTCATTTGGTGAGAGAACGCCCTCAGCCCAGTAATCTTGTGCCTGCACACAGTGGTTCTGCTTTCCCAGCAGCGCTGGTGACTACTGTATATGAGGTGGGACATCTCCTCTTCAGAGGGGAGGATGACGTCATTGGCGCATGCACAGTAGTTATTTGTGCTGCTGGGGAAGCAGAGCACTGCGCATGCACCAATAGTGCAGACAACAGTGCAAGCGCGAGATTACATTCAGTCAAGGTGATGGGGGGAGAAGGTCTGATGCTTCAAGGGGCTTGGGCCCACCTCTTGGTGCAAAAAGACCTAAATATGGTATTTTTTTGCCTAGTTTAATAGGGTTGATTCTGATGACCGATGGTCTTTAAAGAGAGGTATGAACAGACTTTCTGTTATATAAAACCGTATATGACCGCCACCTCCCACGTACAAAAAGCGCTACGCGTGTAAAAACTACACTCCATGAATACATATTACTCAATTACCAGGAGCTGTCTTATAGGCCATATAAATAACTCCACAGAATTTTCTGTCTGACATCGTAGACCAGAGGTCATTTTAATATGTACACGACTTGACACTTTGATTTTCTGGGGTCATTGCTGGAACACAATTACCACGTTCCCTAAGGGGTAATGTAGTCTGTAACCAGTGTGCGGGTCGAAGAGAGTCTGTGAAAATGAAGTGGAGGGAGATGATCCGTCGAGGTGCACTAACGAGGTGTAAATGATCTGAAGACCGGAGAGGGGGAAGATGAACGTAACATAAAAACACACATATAGACTACACAAAACCCGATGTAACGTCTAATAACTCAGAAAGTTATTCCTTGGGATATTCCAGGAAGATAAATGTCTGTGTTTACTAAGCAGGTTGTGATAGTTTCCTAGGTAAACCGTGCCAAAAATGTTAACAATCTAGACGTGGCACATTTGCCAAAAATTGCAACTTTTATCAACATTCAGCAAAGTGGTAAGGCCTAGAGAATAGGGCTTGGTCTTCAATAAGTGGGCCCAATCGTCCAGTTGTAGATTAGTCCTGGGCTAACTTTGGCACCTCTCCTCTGCAGCAATCTGCACCCTCTATAGTAGCAAAAACAAATTCAGACCACAAACCAGAACCCAGAGTAAATACAGACCCCCCTTCCCCCAAACTATTATGGACCCTCAAACCGGACCATCTGAATACAGACCTAAACCTAACCTCCTATATAAATACTGAGCCTAAAACCAGACCCTCTACATATACACACAGGGCAGATTCAATAAATAAATTCAGACCCTAGACAAGACCCCCCCTAAACTAAATAAGACCTCAGATCATCTAAATAGGCTACTACTGCCTAAACTAATAGGCCCCGGACCAGACACCATACATTAACTGTATGCAGCTCACACTCTTCTGCCTCCTTGCTGCTCTCTCCTGAAGTTTACAGGTCCTTTTGCACATCTTTACAGGTCCTTCTGCACATCTTTACAGGTTCTTCTGCACATCTTTACAGGTCCTTCTGCAGAACGTTACAGGTCCTTATGCACATCTTTACAGGTCCTTCTGTACAGCTTGCTGATCATTGAAAAGATCTTTGTTGCTGTCTTTGCAGTGATTCATGACAAAAACATGGATATAACAACGATGTGCATCAAGTGTTCGGACCAGAGATAATTGCATGTGGTAGTTTTGTCACAGTTTTTGACTACATTTTTGGCAAATCCACAGAAGTACTGCAACTGGCATCATGGCTTTGGCCACTTTGGTTGGCTGTTGATCTTCTAGGAGCTTCAGGCCCAGGGTGGCTGTCTAGACACCAATATTCTAATCTGCCATAGGACCTCATGATTTTATCCTGGAGCATTTGGAAAGAGTTGCACACCCCCCCCCCCCAAGCCCCCCCTCCCCCCACCCAGGGTTGAGATCTTTGCAGTGTTTTGTTCCTCTGTTTGTTTCCTGCTGGAAATATTTGAATTGACAACTGGTCATTACCCTTGTCAGTAGGAGAACACAAAATGCTTAGATGACCATGTGGACTGTGGACTAATCCAACCACAGGGCTGAAGTGAAATAACCTCCGAAAAAGTTCCAAAGGTGCGCTCTACAAATCTTCATGCTCATACTCTACCATAATAGAAGATTGAATGTGATGACCCTGGATGGTCTTGGGGAAAGTAGAGAGACCTTATATTTCAGAATCCATCGGCACCTGCATCAATGGCACAGTTATCCACATCAGAAAAACTTCTCATAACTGAAGTAGTGGACTCCTCAGAGCAGGGGCTGATAAACTCTGACATCTCCTGTTACTTTGTTCACAATATAGTGCGACCAGACCCACTTCAATCTCTGACATGCCTGCCACTGACTGCAATCAAATCTCTGAGGTCGAAGAAGCAACACGGTCGGCTGCGCACCCGGTCAAATCACTTCACAGGTTCTCTACAGTCCTGGAAATTACTTTTCCCACAGGCTTTCTGGACAACGCCAAAAACTTGTCTAAGGATCTAAGAGGAGAATGACAGCATACAATCTGGCAATATGCTAACGAATGTTCCCAGCGCACATACTTGGTCTGCATCTTGAAGTGCGAAAAGTCCCTATTTTTCCACACTCATGTAAAAAAGATTGAACAGCCAGGCATTGTCTACATCTGCCTTGTTTGTGCTGTTGAAAAAAAAAGTAATATTTTGCCTCATTAAAGGGGTATTTCCAGTTGGAATATTTATGGAATACTGCTAGTATATGTCATAAATATCCGACAGGTGTGGGTCTCATCTCTGGGACCTGCACCTATCTCTAGAACAAGCCCTCCAAAGTGAATGAAGAGCAACTGCTCAAGTATAGCATTCTTCCAATTCATTGTTATCAAACTTCCAAAAATAGTTCAGGACCCCGTTCTGGAGATAGGAGTGGGTCCCAGAGGTTGGACTTACACCTGTCTGATGTTTATGCCATATCTTAGCGATATGTTATAGGTAGCCCAGATAGGAATACCCCATATATTACTACAGGGAAAGTTTTACAAATTTCAGCATAGAATTGGATTCTTAAGGGGAGTCTGTCAGTAGTTTTGATCCTAAAATTGGGGACAGAGGTAGATAGGTGAAGGGTAACTGCGTTTAAGTTTACCTTCTTGCATGACCAATGAGGAGACGTTTTAATGCCCCCGGTGCCAAAATCGTAAGTGCCATAAAGACAGGTTCTTCACTCCAGTTCCCTGGGTTCCGTGGCTGCTGTCACTGCTGCACTCCACTTCCTGTTCCTGTCTCACTTCCTGGCTGGCAACGCCACTAAGCCAATCACTAGCTTCGATCACCCACCTCAGTCAATCATTGGCTGAGCAGCTGTCCCAGCCGTTTCCTGCTGGGTCGAGATGTCAGCAGGAAGTGGAGCACAGCAGAAACCTGAGCAGTGGTGGAATATCAGCGGCAGGGGATCAGCAAGGTGAGTGTAAGTGAGTCTACCGTTCTGTAACTGTTTGATGGTTACCCCACGTCTTTTTTAGTATATTTCTGTGTTCCCATACATTAGTGAAAAATGTCCTGGCCTAATAGGCAGCGACATACCGTACAGTAGCCATGTTGGCCTTTCTTAGGCCCCTGACTGACATATTAACTGTTGGCCCACACAATCACGTCAAGGATGTCAGTGATGTGTAACAGAGGGTTACAGCACTCTCCTGTATATTGGCTGTTCGGGTACACGTCCAATATGGCCCTGACTCCACCCCTGGACCACGAATCTTCAAATATAGATATAAACGGACAGCACTCCAATTTATGCAAAGTGAATCATGTGATTTTTTATTTTTCCGGCTGAAAAATAAAAAATCAATGATCCACTTTGCATAAATTGGAGTGCTGTCCGTTTATATCTATATTTGATGGATGTCAGTGATGGCATAAGAGGCAAGGCCATCATTTTGTTTCGATCCCTTAGATGCCATGATTAGACAAGATCGGAGTTATGGTGTGGAATAAAGCGGACAGGGACACGTACATTTTTGCAGCAAACATAAACTTTACAGTATTTTACACGTTGGTGTCACTCCACAGGAGAGCACTGTAAGGAGAAAGAAGAAGGAGACTACTTCCATGCACACTCTTGGTCACCCTTCTGGGGCCATCTTTGGGTCACCACAGCTCTACATCCCTAGCCAAGAGATTCCACAAGAACTTGATTTATGGCCTACTCTGTTGAGCCCTTCTTCACCTGTGAATCACCTATGTGGATGCCTATGGATTCTTCATGTGAACACTTACAGTAGACTCCTTCTCCTCCTGTACAGTCTGATCTGTACTCACCTCCTCCACCAGCTGCTGCAGCAGGCCTATGTTCAGCACTAACCCCCAGCATCGGGTGAGAGTACACCATGCGGCTCTCACTGATTGACATGGTGCCCTTCCCAGTGCTTACTTTTCCCATGGCAACAGGTGCCAGCACTTTCCGATCTAGTGTCTACAAGTAGGTGAGACACTAGATGGCACCTTCCCTGCAGTCTTTACTTCTTCACATCACTGTATATGCAAATATTTGCCCAAAGTTTTATTACCATAATTTGCTATTTTTATTTGAAGAAGATTCATTAGGAACTCCTAGCGGTTTATACATTGCTGACGTTCTGTACTTTCCCTCACGTGGAGCACACAATTTGTCTAGACAAGGCTCTGAACCAATTTTCATGTTGCTGTGGAAACGATTCAACACGTTAATTATCCACACCGCACGTTTCATCGTTTCAAGGCCAAATATTTCACTTACCAGGTAAGCCAACAGAAAAACATAGTCTGAGGTGGACATTAACCCCTTCTGACCTTATGCAGTAATAGAAAACCCAGTGAGTAGGGCATTCCTACTGACAGTCATACCATATCGGCTCAGTGATTGTGCAAGCGTCCAGGATCGGAAGTAGAAGAATGGAATCATCTTGCTGCAGGAGGCTGGAAGTAGAAGCTCAAAAAAGAGGTCAGAAGTGTGCCAAGCCATCTTCAGGGATTTCACCAGCTCAGTTCCCTTGTGATCGTGGGACATCAAAGAGCCAACATTCTCAATGACTAAACTTGACCCACTTGCATTACAGGCATACACTGTGTCCATCTATAGATAGTACTCCGGGCAGAATATCACAGACAGAAACTGGAGCGTGACCCTACAACATGGTTGTCCACAGTAGAAACGGCATTAGTATCTTCTAGTTGGAATGGAAAGGAAACATGACTTGGACTGCAATCACCCACATAAAATTCCCTTTACCAATCTAACAAAACCTTTCATTCTATAGAACCAGTGTTTTTCTACTTTAAAGAGTTTTCCTGGAGTAGAATATTGATGACCTACAGTATGGGGAAAGGCCATCCTTATCTGATTGGTGGAGGTACAACACCTGGGACCACCATCGATTAGCAGTTTGAAGAGGCTGTGGCCTCCTCACAGCATGCCAAGCACAGTGCCATACATTGTATAGTGGCTGTGCTTGGTATTGCAACCCAGGCCAACTCACTTGAATGGACCTGAGCTGCATCTAGACGATGTGACTGATGAACATGCCGTCACTGGCTTAGGATGGGGCTGCAGTGATCACAGGAGCTCCACGGCCTCTTTCCCTGGCTGATCAGCAGGGGTGTCAGAAGTAGAACGCTAAACAATCAGATATTGATGACCTATCCTAAGGATAAGCCATCAATATTTTACTCCTTGAAAACCAACCCTGTTAATCCCTACGTTCAGTCTCACCTTAGCATAGGACCGAGAGCCATCTTCTGGCTTCATGGTTTGAGCATCCTTGTCCTGTTGTCTTCATGGGTGGAAACTTAACGCTCTGTTCTATTCATGGGTGGAGCCTCCAAGAGCAGGGAGGCAGTTCTATTGTCTTTGGTAGCCATGTCAGTTCAATCAGGAGATGTGACTTCATGGTGTCAATGGAAGTGATGCCATTCGATTATTATTATTTGAAGCTGAAGATGGCATCCTCCACTAGCTGTCCTATAGCCTGTGTTGGTGGTCATGGATCTCCTTCTCTCCGATCTCTTCTATGTCAGGTTGCCATGGTGAATAGTACCTCTAAATGATGTTGACCTAGCGATTGGTTAATGTGTGTATCTCTCACAACTCCATGAGTGCTGATTAAGGTATTCCTGATTGTGACCCTCATCTTGAGTCTTGTTTTGTCACCTGGTTCCTGTGATTCTGCTTCAGGTATTGACTTGGTCCTTGATTTCTGACCATCGCTCCGTCTAATCTTCTTGTTGCATGCTGACCACTATTCTATTGAAGACCTCTTGCAATCAGGGACTATTCTTTGAGACCTTGGAATCGACCGGGAATGCTGTTACCTCCTTGCACCGGTAAAGGGTGAAAAGCAAAGAGGCCTTAAACCTTTAACACACCATAGCGTACCCATACATGATTAGGGTTCAGGGGTTGTATGGAGTAAAACCATACACTAATCTCGCTCCATACAGAATGCGCACCCACCAGCAGTGACCAGATTCAGAGATGACTGCAGTCCTGGTTATTTAACCCCTCAGATGCCACGGTCAGTAGTGACTGTGGTATCTGGGGGTTAGACAAAGGGTGGGGGCTCCCTCTGCCTTCCAATCCCAGCCTCTACTGTGAAATTGCATGGCCATGACAGTCTGGGATCTTGTGAAGGGACTATCATAGTGAGCTGCCTGCGAAGCCAAACCTGAGGCACATTCTTACAGGGAGCCTGTGTAAACCCCATAGACTGCAATACTCAACTATTTCTGTCTATGGGACAAGCAATCAGAAGATTCATGTTCAAGTCCCATAAGAGGACTAAAAATAACAGTAAAAAAAAAAAGACAAAAAAATATTTTTTAAACATAAAAATAAACAAAAAAATAAACATAATAGTAATTCCTGCATCTAAAAAGGTCCAGACTATTGAAAAATAACAATATTTATCATGCGCAGTGAACGGAAAAAAATAAAAATAGCCAATTTGCATTTTCTGGTCATGTTTCCCCCTCAAAAATTTCAATAAATATACAGTAGGGTGATGCAAAGAAATAAAAAAATATATATTAAAGGTCTTTATTTTTTTTAAGTAGTAAAAAAATAACAGAAAGCATATAAGCTTGGTGTCTTGTAATCGTACTGACTTGCAGAATGAGGAAGGCATATCATTTTTAGCCCAAAGTCAACGCTATAAACACAAAACCCAAACAAAACATGGCGGAATTGCTTTTTTTTAAAATTTTTTTATTTCATCCCACAATTTTTTTTCTCCGTTTTCCAATGCAAGCTATGGCAAATTAGATTGTTCCATTAAGATATACTTGTCCTGCAAAAAATAAGACCTCATATGGCAATGTGAAAGTACATTTTTAAAAGGCTATGGATCTTGGAAGACAGGAAGGTAAAAATAAAAGCTTAAAAATGAAAATGTACGTAAGGAGCAAGAGGCAAACATCAACGTGATGGATCGACGTACACAGAAATCATGACCACACAACCTGGAGATACGATATTTATTCAGATCTGCGTAGTTATTCTAAACCAACAGCACTTTCCATATATTTATTAAAATACTTCTCACAGGCTTTTTTCCTGCAGGGCAGACTTCTGAATTAACTAAATGTTTTGCCATATTTTATAACAGCTTTCTGTCTGTCTGCTCTTTCCATTAAAATAAATGGGGCCCTTGCGTTTCTAGAACCCAGATCATGCAAAGAGACATTCCTAATCAGAGCCCAGCAGAGCCATGTACGGAGAGTCCTTACAGCTCTTTACTATACTCTACTATACTATAGTATACTACAGGGTGGGCCATTTATATGGATACACCTAAATAAAATGGGAATGGTTGGTGATATTAACTTCCTGTTTGTGGCACATTAGTATATGGGAGGGGGGAAACTTTTCAAGATGGGTGGTGACCATGGCGGCCATTTTGAAGTTGGCCATTTTGGATCCAACTTTAGTTTTTTCAATGGGAAGAGGGTCATGTGACACCTCAAACTGATTGAGAATTTTACAAGAAAAACAATGGTGTTCTTGGTTTTAACATAACTTTATTATTTCATGAGTTATTTACAAGTTTCTGACCACTTACAAAATGTGTTCAAAGTGCTGCCCATTGTGTTGGATTGTCAATGCAACCCTCTTCTCCCACTCTTCACACTGATAGCAACACCGCAGAAGAAATGCTAGCACAGGCTTCCAGTATCCATAGTTTCAGGTGCTGCACATCTCGTATCTTCACAGCATAGACAATTGCCTTCAGATGATCCCAAAGATAAAAGTCTAAGGGGGTCAGATCGGGAGACCTTGGGGGCCATTCAACTGGCCCACGACGACCAATCCACTTTCCAGGAAACTGTTCATCTAGGAATGCTCGGACCTGACACCCATAATGTGGTGGTGCACCATCTTGCTGGAAAAACCCAGGGAACGTGCCAGCTTCAGTGAATAAAGAGGGAAACACATCATCATGTAGCAGTTGAATGGCCCCCAAGGTCTCCCGATCTGACCCTATTAGACTTTTATCTTTGGGGTTATCTGAAGGCAATTGTCTATGCTGTGAAGATACGAGATGTGCAGCCCCTGAAACTACGGATACTGGAAGCCTGTGCTAGCATTTCTTCTGCGGTGTTGCTATCAGTGTGTGAAGAGTGGGAGAAGAGGGCTGCATTGACAATCCAACACAATGGGCAGCACTTTGAACACATTTTATAAGTGGTCAGAAACTTGTAAATAACTCATGAAAGAATAAAGTTACATTTAAACCAAGCACACCATTGTTTTTCTTGTGAAATTCTCAATCAGTTTGATGTGTCACATGACCCTTTCCCATTGAAAAAACTAAAGTTGGATCCAAAATGGCTGACTTCAAAATGGCCGCCATGGTCACCACCCATCTTGAAAAGTTTCCCCCCTCCCATATACTAATGTGCCACAAACAGGAAGTTAATATCACCAACCATTCCCATTTTATTTAGGTGTATCCATATAAATGGCCCGCCCTGTATACAATGCTATACTATACTATACTAAAGAGCTGTTACAACCCCACTTGCCACCTTATGGTACCTTTTAGAGATAAGCAAATTTCTTGAAATTTGTTTCGAATTGGTCAGCAGATTCAATTAAACCTGAATCAAAATGCTTAGATTGCCCTGAGAAATTGTGTATGACACTCTGGGGTCTCCTCGGACTATATCCAAGTATCCAACCCCTTTAAAGCTCTTGAACACAAAGACAGCATTAGTAATGATTGACACTGACATATATACAGTAGCTATGGGTAAACAACTGGCAGTCATTTAATTGAAAATAAAAAAATAACTTCCAAATATTATCCCTTGTTGGGAGCAAATGCCTGACGGTGTTTAAAGACACACTCGGTAGCATCAGAAGAAACAAAGGCTTCTTCAAATAGTCCAAAAATGATCCCTTTTTTTGGGAGCAACAGCAATACAGCATGGAACCTGATGCAGAGGAGATATGTGGCTATGTAGGGGTAGTAGTAGTGACAGTAGTAGGCACGACAGCAGCAGCAGTACAGTATGGAACCTGACTAACAAGGCAGTAGGTATGTGGCTATGTAGGGGTAGTAATAGTGGTAGTAATAGCCATGGCAGCACCAGTACAGTATGCCATCTGGTCCTGGTGATTTGTCTAGTTTAATCTTTTTAAGACGTTGCTGTACTTCTTCCTGGGTCAGACAGGGCACTTTTAATGGGGAATTTACTTTTATATTCTGCATTTCATCTGACAGTTTATTTTTCTCAGTGAATACAGTGGAGAAAAAGATATTTAGTATTTAGTAAAATATTTAGCTTTAATATATGGTAACTGAAATAAGAAAATCAATAGGGACATTGCAGGGAGTAACAGGAGCGTAAAGGAAAGTGAAGAAGCCACGTGGTGTGGAAATGATTCTATTTAATATGAACACAATATTGTACACGATCCAGGGCTATAATGACCACATAATCTATTAGAAACCCAATGCTCATTTTGAGGGACAACTACAAATATTCTATAGTAAAAAAAACAAAAAAACAAAAGAAACTGAAGCAATACACAACACTCTCCAAAAGAAGTCTGAAGAATATGGTCAAAATCTCAGGTCAGTGAATGAAACTGGGCTGCGGGCACCAAAGGCTGGATGAATTATGGCTTCAGCTGTGTAAATCTTTTAACTGGTCTCATACATAGTCATCTAAATGTCACTTCATTCATTACAATGTCTCGTAAATGTCATGCAGCCTACTGTGCAGTTTTCATTAAATACACTATGTCAAACTCATGGAGTGCCAGCAGAATGTGTCCCGCTAGGTCATATTATGTGGTCCACATGAGAGTCCGAACGTCAGAGAAATCAGGACGTCCCGTGGCCGTTACAAGACGCTTCCCTCGCACACTAAAGAACAGACAATGTAGTGAGGACCTGCCTGTGAGGTTCAACTCTCGCCAGGCTTCTATAGATGATTGGCTTGGCAGCTCAAGCACCAGAGAGTCTTGACTATCATAGGCACGATGGCAACAGCATCTCTTACTGTTGTGGAGAAACCTTGGTCTGAAGCTTGTCTCTGCTTCTCTCTGGTGCCTGAGCGAGTGTCTATAGAAGCCTCGGGAGCGTTGCACCTCAGAGGCGAGTCCTCAGTAGAATGTCCGTCCTTTAGTGTGTAAGAGTTTTGCAGCGACCACGTCAAGAGAGCTTCAGGGACGTTCATGGAGTATAGAAAGTGAGCCACCAGCATACGGTCTCTGGGAGGTTGATTTGTATAGGTCATGTTCTGGCAGTAACTCTCACTAACTTAAATCGGAAGGAGCCATGTGGAGCGGGCGCCATTTTGCTTTCTAAGCTCTGATGTTATAATGGCCCTTTGAAGGCAACAACAAGATTGATGCAGCCGTTTTACACCTCTGCACTATATACTATAGTGACGTGTTCATTGTATAGTGGCTGTGGTTGGTATCACAGCTCAGCCCCTGGTGCCTAGGTCATGTGATCGATGAATGTGATGTCACTGGCCTTATCGGAGCACTACAGACTCTTCAGTTGATTGCTGGAGGTCCCGGTAGGCAGATTCCCACCAATCAGGACCTGTCTTGAGGATACACCTTTAAACTTTGTGTGTGTTACGGTTTAGGTAGCTTATTTAGCAGCAGAGCTTCCACAGTTGGCCTTTACGTTGACCACCCAGGTCAGGAGAATCTGTGGATCTCAAGTTTTCACCCCTTAAGCCTATACAGAGATCTGGACTTCACTGCTAAAAAAAAAAAAAAAAAAAAGTTTTTCGTATACTTTGTTGGGAGATGTTTATGCTATATGTGTCTATGTGTGGCCCCCCAGTGGTTGTAGTGTGAACTGCAGGGTTTTACTATCAAGTTGTAATAATGTATTGTATTTGTATTTTGAGAAATTGGTGTGCTCAAAAAATTCATGGACAGGTGAGAGTGAACGCATCTGTATGGATGGGAGCAGATGTTCTAGAGATTACTACACAGCAATTATCATTATTATTCAGCTATTATAAGGTTTACTTCTTAGTTTTTACTATATTCAATGATTCTGGGATTCTCTTATTACAACACAAAGCCCCTTCTGAGACACAATGGTATAAACAGAATAAATGAGAAGAATTCTGGAATAAATTACAGCAGCTCCATGTCCCAGAAGAAAAAACAAAGAACTTATTTGTAAAAATTTCACTTTCTTTTATTTTTTTTTTGTTCTCGCTCACCCACAGTCCGATTAAAGGGGTGGGAAGTGGCCACTATTTAAGGTCTCCTTTTCTGCCTCTAAATGAATGTAAGGAAATAAACTGCAAGCGTTTTCTTTGCATTTTATATGCATATTTTTTTTCTATTTTGTTACATTTGTAATAATTTTTCTGGGGTTTTTCAAGCACTGAAGAATAGCTGAAAAAGAAAAAAAATACTATTAACTATCAGTAATCCCCCAAATGCATCAAAAACATAGACTGGCTGTCTAGACCTCACCAGATTTATCACAGGGGCTCAGATGGGGTGATAAACATCCATTTTATGTGTTTTTGGTGGTGTTTTTTTTATCTAGTGGCATCTTTTTAAGTCCTATAGAGAAGCCTATGTTAAAAATACTATAATACTCTGGCCTGAAAGAGAATTTCCATCTCAGACATTTATGCCCACAGGATAGATGTGGCTCCTTCCTTTGCATAATACATAGCAATTTTGGTGCATTGCAAACCACAGTGATGGATAAGCAGTCAGTTAGTGTGAGTGCACAAGGGACACAGCAGGGACATTTTTCCCATTTGCGCCCCCAGCAACTTGTTGTCATATGGTACCCTAGACGGTCACCTATCCCTGCCTACCCTTCGTCCTGGCCCTGCACTTGAGGCAGGGGGCAAGCAGATGAGGCACTGAGGCACTTGGGGCAGGGAGAGCAAAAGGGGCAGTGAGGCCAGGAGGAGGGGAGCAGGGAGATCAGTATGGCACTTGGAGCAGGGGGATAGAGGAAAGGGCAGTGAGGCATCTGGGGCAGGGGGGAACAGAGTGGATAGTGAGGTACTTGGGGCAGGAGAGTAACAGGGGTCAATGAGGCACTTGGGACAGGGAGGAGCAGGAGGGTCAGTGAAGCACTTGGTGCTGAGGGAGCAGAGGGGTCAATGAAGCACTTGGGGCAGAGAGGAGCTGGAGGGTTAGTGAAGCACTTGGGGCAGAGAGGAGCTGGAGGGTTAGTGAAGCACTTGGGACAGGGAGAGCAGAGGGGCAGTGAGTTACTTGGGGCAGGGGCTAGCAGGAGGATCAGTACGGCAGTCATTGGTTATCCTGCACCTTGGTAAAGGGGCAGCCCCTTCACTGCTGATCAGTTCCTTGACCCAACGCTGTGATCTCAGCACCAGCAGGGCTTCTGGAAGATTTAATAATTATTGCATTTTCCCATTTGTGCCCACAGCAACTTGCTGTCATGTGGCACCCTAGGAGGTCTCCTATCCTCGCTTTCTCTTGGTCCCAACCCGACTCACAGGCTTTCTCTATGAGTGCGTGGAGAAACAGGACTCATGGGCTTACTCTGTGAGTTGGTGGGGGAATCAGGACTCACAGGCTTTCTCTATGAGTGGTCAGGAGAAGCAGGACTCACAGGCTTTCTCTATGAGTGGGCAGGAGAAGCAGGACTCACAGGCTTTCTCTATGAGTGCGCAGGAGAAGCTGGACTCACAGGCTTTCTCTATGAGTGGGCAGGAGAAGCTGGACTCACAGGCTTTCTCTATGAGTGGGCAGGAGAAGCAGGACTCACAGGCTTTCTCTATGAGTGGGCAGGAGAAGCTGGACTCACAGGCTTTCTCTATGAGTGTTATACACCAATACTGTTTCCCAAAGTAACAACAACCCATATAAACACCGCATATGAAACCAATATATCTATGGATTGTACTACAACCAGAAAATTGCACACTTGATATAATGAAAATCCTTTTATTTATTATCACAAATTACATGATTAGCAACACACAGTATAAAAACAATTAAAATATACTACAAAAGGTGGGGTATCAACCTGGCAGTATAAAATGCAAGTGCATAAGTAAATGGGATCAGCAGTGAAACAATACAATAGCAATGATAAAAATGAATGTAATACAGCAATTAAAGATCACAATACTGACCCCCTGACAAACGCCACAGGATACTCCACACCAATCACCACCCCGACGCGCGTTTCGCTGTCAGCTTTTTCAAGGGGTACTAGTATGTGTGGATTCAGCAAGAATATAAAGCAATATTACACCCTCCCTAAACTTCATTCAGCCAATCTCAGTGCAACAAGAACATGTGCACAGCATTAGGGATTGTTCCAATCGCAAGCAAAAGACAAACCTGTATGCTAAATAAACAATCCAGAGCCAGCACTATAGGGCGCATAGTCAGTCCTGCATTGCAGGGAATGGTGACGCGATTGTGTAGTCAGGAGGACGCGAGTCGCACAAGAATAGCGCGATTGGCGTCATCACCGAGTCAAGATCACGTAACCAAAAACCGCGCGTATGCAGGATGCAAAGCGCTCGCTGGCTGGCAACACAGGTAAAGGTGTCATCGATTGCCAACAACGAGGGGAATGGATCACAAAACCCAGCTGAATCGAAGTATAACAACCATGTTATAAATAGTACTTAAAAAATATGTAAAGATATATGAATCATAAACATAATTGACCATTTTACCACAAATTCAATAATATGAATATATTCTAAACCAGTGATCAATAATAAAGGAATAATGAAACCAGTGATTATGTGCTACAAAATCAAGTGATGATGCACAATTGAATGACAAAACGATGAAGTGGATGAAATAAAAATAATTCAAGAAAATAAGTTGATCAAACATGAATAAAAATGATACGTGAAGAACATGTGATGTAAAAAAAATTTCAATGTGGAGGAAAAATAAAAAATAAAAAAATCTCCAAAAATTTATTTTTTTCCTTTTTTTCAAAAATCCCTTACCCTTCTCTCCTTTTCATAATGTGAATGAATGCCAAAAAATTACACACCTACGCCATATGGTGACTAGAATAAAGTGATGAGTACAATGCTAACAAGAGATATGTGTTATAATTGAGTGAAAATTCAAAAAAAGGATGTGAAAAAAAACAAAAAACTTTTATACAATTTTTTTTTTTAAAGGTTCATGGCTGTTATTGATCTTCTTCTTTTGTTATCCTCAATGTCATTGCCCAACCGCTTCACCAACTCCCCAACCCCATGCAAATAACTTCCTATATCATCAGATAAAACCTAAAAAAACATACAAAAGGAAGTTAGTAATTTTATCGAAAGATGCTGAACCACAACTACTTCATTAGAATAAATGGTTAAAATATGACCAACACAACACTATTTATAAAAATGACGCAAAAGGCACCTTATCATTAAGACCTTTGGGTGCTTGTGTTTTCAATTTAATGATCCACTTACATTCGATTTGCTCCAAACGTCGAAACAGATCACGAAACAGATCACCTCCACGTGACCCCAACGACACTTTGTCGATCCCACGGAAATGTAAATCCATCCATCGATTATTATGCTTTTGACGGAAATGGCGGACTATTGGTTTAAGTTTTATGATCTTATCTCGATCCGTGTCCTCAAGTTTGGCAGCCATTCGAATATCTTTTTGGTGCTCTTGTATTCGGACACAAAGTTCACGTGTTGTCATACCTACATATAGGTAGAAGCAGGACTCACAGGCTTTCTCTATGAGTGGTCAGGAGAAGCAGGACTCACAGGCTTTCTCTATGAGTGGGCAGGAGAAGCAGGACTCACAGGCTTTCTCTATGAGTTGGTGGTGGAAGCAGGGATCACAGGCTTTCTCTATGAGTTGGTGGTGGAAGCAGGGATCACAGGCTTTCTCTATGAGTTGTGGTGGAAGCAGGGATCACAGGCTTTCTCTATGAGTGGTCAGGAGAAGCAGAACGCATAGGCTTTCTCTATGGGTTGCTGAGGGGTGCAGAACTCACAGGTATTCTCTATGTGAGGGCAGAAGAAGTAGGACCCATAGGCTTTCTCTATGAGTGGGCAGAAAAAGCAGGACTCACAGGCTTTCTCTATGAGTTGGTGGGGAAAGCAGGGATCACAGGCTTTCTCTATGAGTGGTCAGGAGAAGCAGAACGCATAGGCTTTCTCTATGGGTTGCTGAGGGGTGCAGAACTCACAGGTATTCTCTATGTGAGGGCAGAAGAAGTAGGACCCATAGGCTTTCTCTATGAGTGGGCAGAAAAAGCAGGACTCACAGGCTTTCTCTATGAGTTGGTGGGGAAAGCAGGACTCATAGGGTTTCTATGCGAATGGGTAGGGAAAGCTAGACTCACAAGCTTTGTCTTTGAGTCTTTCTCTTATAAGTGGCTAGGGAAATAGGACTCACAGTCTATCTCTGGGAGTCCTGACAGCATTATTTTAAGTGAAAATAACTAAATAATAGAAAATGTTATATCCCAGAGCTCAGCATTCTGACATTTATCCAAAACTGCCCTATAGATAAAAGACGAGACAAAACTGCTTCAATCGCGTCTCACATACAGTATACAGAAATGGTATAGTTACACTACCTGATGGTCATCTGTCAGGATTAGTCTACGATTTGACCACCACTCGATTGAAAATATATTTTTCACTAAAAATCTGGTCAGACCACCAATCAGACCTCCAATGTTAATCAGACCTAAGCTGACAGCCCCAATAAGACCCCCAATGTTAATACGACCCCAATAAGACCTCAGATAAGAGCCCCATGCCTCTCATCAGCCCCCATATGCCTCAAAGCAGCCCCCATATGCCTTATATTAGCCCCCATATGCCACATATCAGCCCCTATATGCCTCATATCAGCCCCCATTGCCTCATATCAGCCCCCATATGCCTCATATCAGCCCCCATATGCCTCATATCAGCCCCCATTGCCTCATATCAGCCCCCATATGCCTCATATCAGCCCCCATATGCCTTATATTAGCCCCCATATGCCTCATATCAGCCCCCATATGCCTCATATCAGCACCCATTGCCTCTCATTAGCCACCATATGCCTCATATCAGCCCCCATTGCCTCTCATTAGCCCCCATAAGCCTTAAAGCAGCCTTATATCTGCCCCAAAGCATCCTTATATAAGCCCACCATTGCCACTCACTCATGATGCATAGGATCTATAATGTGTGGGTCTCCATAGTGTCACATCAGTCGCAGCCACCAGAAGGTCCTTAATGGTTATGCAATGGGACAAAGAGGTCATTTCTTACCGCGTATAATACTCATGGGGCACTGAATGCATAGAAAGATAGGTAAATAGCACAGCACTAAAGACATTTAATTCCAAACAAACATCCTCACACCATTTGAAACCCTCCATGGGTTCTTAGTCATAGGGTGTGATATTGACCTTTCATCTGTACAAACCATGGAGCCACCTCAGGCATCATTTCCCAGGTGTAACTGCAAACTCTGTGACCTCCTATAGTTTAGCCCCTAAAATGCACACAGTAATGTCACTGCAGAGGAGGGTGTAATAAAGTTTCCCTCTGGCGACAGATTTATTTTGTCAAGACGTAATCAGTCATTCCGATATCACATCCATATACTGCAAGCGATAGATGAATCCCCATACCTGTGGAGCATGTAAACACCTGAAGGTATTATGCAGGGGTTCAGCTCTATTATAAACGTACATAATGACCCAAAATGACAGTACAGCTGTAAGAAATGGTTCTACATGTAATTGGGCAGCTGGAAGCACGATAGGACTTAGAGGTCATACCCTCTGCTGCCCCTTGGCACGCTTGGTAAATGTTCTCAGTAGAAGTCCCACAGATCTTCCATCAGCTAATGCATCAGCCTCGTACAGCAGCCAGTGAGAAGCCATGGTTCCCGTCTAATGCTACATAAGTGGTTCAATGCAGCTGTTGTCTGTAATAAATGTCACATTACATCCACCAATATTAGCACCTACTCAAGACATAATTGCTTATTCCGTTGGCATCTCAAGATGGAGATCATTTATATAATAGAAATCCTCAACATCACAGACAGGGGCGGACTGGGAACTTAACCACTTCCCATCCGGGCCGTTTACCCCCTTCCTTACCAGGCCTAATTTTGCAAATCTGACATGTGTGACTTCATGTGGTAATAACTTGGGAACGCTTTTACTTATCCAAGCGATTCTGAGATTATTTTCTTGAGACACATTGTACTTCAAGTTAATGGTAAATTTGAGTCGATAAGTTTTAATTTTATTTATAAAAAAATCCAAAAGTTAGCGAACATTTGAAAAAATTCACTGTTTTCTAAACTTGAATCTCTCTGCTTTTAAGACAGATAGTTATACCCCATAAAATCCTTTTTAATTTACATTCCCCATATGTCTACTTTATGTTGGCATCATTTTGGTAGTGTCATTTTATTTTTTTAGGACAGTAGAAGGTTTAGAATTTTAGACGCAATTTTTGCAAATTTGCAAAATCAACTTTTTTAAGGACCAGTTCAGTTCTGAAGTCAGATTGTGGGGCTTACATAATAGAAACCACCCATAAATTACCACATTTTAGAAACTACACCCCTCAAACTATTCAAAACTGGTTTTAGAAATGTTGTTAACCCTTTAAGTATTCCACAGGAATTAAAGCAAAATAGATGGGAAATTTCAAAATTTCACTTTTTTTTGCAGATTTACCATTTTAATCATTTTTTTCCTGTAACACATCAAGGGTTAACAACAAAACAAAACTCAATATTTATTACCCCGATTCTGCAGTTTGCAGAAACACCCCACATGTGGTCGTAAACTGTTATTTGGGGATACGCCAGGGCTCAGAAGGGGAGGAGCAGCATCTGCATTTTCTAACATGGAATTTTTTGTCATGGCTTGTAAGAGTGATAACTTTTTAATTTTTTTGTGGACTGAGCTGCGTGAGGTCTTATTTTTTGTGGGACAAGCTGTGCTTTTTATTGGCACCATTTTGGGTACATCCGGCTTTCTGATCACTTTTTAATCTAATTTTTGGGAGGTTAACTAAAAAAAAAAGCAGTTTAGGGGCATTTTTCTATATTTTTTTTTACACCGTTCACTTGATGGGGTAGATCATGTGATATTTTTGTACAGCCAGTTGTTACGGACGCAACGATACCAAATATGTCTATTTTTTATTTATTTTTTTTACGTTTTACACAATAAGAGCATTTTTAGAAAAAAAATCATGTTTTTGTGTTGCAATTTTTTAAGAGCCATTTTTTTCATTTTTCGGGCTATGATCTTGTGTGGGGGCTCATTTTTTGCGGGATGAGGTGACGTTTTTATTGCTACCATTTTGGGATGCATACGACTTTTTGATTGTTTGATATTATGTTTTTTGGTAGGTGAGACGACAAAAAAAAGCTGTTTTGGCATAATTTTTATTAGATTTTTTTTACGCAGTTCCCTTGATGGGGTAGATCATGTGATATTTTTATAGAGCCGGTCGTTCGAATGCGGTGATACCAAATATGTCTATTTTATCTATTTATTTTTATTTGTAACATTTTTTTAATGACATATTTGGGGGAAAATTATTTTTTTTATATGTGATTTTTATTTTATTTTTTATATAATACTCTATTTTTTTATTATTTTTTTATTTTTTATTTTATACTTTGTGTCCCCCATAAGGTTATACAAGACCTCAGGGGGACATTTAACTTTACTTATTTTTTTATTTTATTTTTTTACACTTGATTTCTCCTGTAACTGGGGCTGACATAGTAGCTGTACTATAGTAGCTGTATAATACTATGCTGTACAGCCTCAGTGCAGGGCTGATCGGGTCTATAAGAGACCCGGCAGCTCCTGCAGTCTCCAGGCCCCGGCGATCATGTGACCGCCGGGCCGGAACAGGAAGTGCAATAGCGCTACCTGCTCTGTATACACAGCGCTTGGTGAGCGCTGTGTATACAGCGATCTACAAGGCAGGGACCCTTGGGAACGGTCCCTGCCTTCTCTTTGGGGTACCCCACTGTGCAGCTGCTATTTCTGAATGGAACTGTGAAGTGGTTAAAGTGGCCCTGTAAAAAAAAATACTAAAATTTGCTCCGTTTTGCAGTTGGATCCAAATTGATGGAAGGCAGGGCCAGCAATACCATACTGTGGCACATTACACCACCCAACAGAGCCAAATACCACAGTCCATCACAAAATACATCCCCAAAAACTAACACTAACCGGCCATGAGGAGGGCCCAGCCAGCCCCCTGGGCATCAGCCCACCGGGAAATTTCCCTGTAAGGTCTATGGCCAATCCGCCCCTGATCACAGAACTTCAAAGACAAAAGTCTATTCTCACCGGAGTAACATGACTATAGAACAATAGGACACAGTCAGAGGCTCCGGGGCGGCCATGATGAAAGTCAGGGCCCCATACAGCCCAGATAACTATTTTTTATCAGGCCATTTTGCCAGAAACACACTGATTTTAATTTCAATCAACTTTTATTATAGGTTAAGGGCTCATTCAGACGGCCGTATGCTGCCCGCAAAAATGTGGATCCGTTTCATGTCCGCAAAAAAATGGATGACATTCCGTATTTTTGGAGATCCATAGACTTCAATGAGGCCACATCCTGATTTTCACTGACACGTATAGGACATGTTTAATTTGTTTTGCAGAGCCATGGAATGGAAGGAAAGGGTCCCATAGAAGTCAATGGGTCATCATTTAATCCGCAAAAAAACGGATTCATATTTTTGCGGAGAGCATACGTTTGTCTAAATGAGCCCTAAATGAAGGGGGAAAACTATGCAATTTTTATTTATGGTCTTTTCTCTTTACCAATCACAGTAAATCATTTGTTGATTATATTGTATGGATTATCATGATTACAGGAATGTCAAATGCTGCTTTGTGATATTTCATAGTAAATATGTTACAAAAATGCTTCTATCGTAAGGCTTTTTGCCTTTTAGTAACAATAAAGGGGTTGTGTCGCCATTTATCGTGTAGAGAAAGTTAATACAAGGCACTTACTAATGTATTGTTATTCTCCATATTGCCTCCTTTGCTGGCTGGATTCATTTTTCCGTCACATTACACACTGCTCGTTTCCATGGTTACGACTATCCTGCAATCCATCAGTGGTGGTCGTGGTTGCACACTATAGGAAAAAGTGCCGGCCTCTCTGGTGGCCGGACAGTGGAAGCGCATTTAGGCTGGTGCTTTTTCTTATAGTGTGCAAGAACGACCACCACTGATGGAATGCAGGGTGGTCGTAACCATAGAAACGAGCAGTGTATAATGTGATGGAAAAATGAATCCAGCCAGCAAAAGTAGCAACATGGACAATCACAATACATTAGTAAGTGCCTTGTATTAATTTCTTCTACATAATGACACAGCCCCTTTAATTTTGCAGAAAAAAATGTAACTTTCACTTTACCTTAAAAGAAAAGCTGGAAAGTAAAAGTGCCTAAAAGTCATTAAGCTGTAATATTTAACATTGGCACTATGAAGAAAACAGTAACACTATTTAGTAGCTTTTTAGGCACAGAAAATCCTTTCTTTGTAGCAGTGTGGTTCCATAGTTTAGTGGGAAACTTGCTGCCTGCCATACAGAAGGTCTGGGGTTCAATTCCACACAGAGACCTGTAAAATAATTCATTAAGTAATGGTTATGGCAGAAAACTGGCAACTGATCCATGAATTTTTGGGCCTGTTATTCTGTCACGACAGGAACAAGGGGGAGAAGTGCAGCCTGACTTAACCCCAACTCTGTACCTGCCTATTTGCCACACCCAAGGCTAAAGGTCCAGGGGGAGCAACTGGACGGCAAACCCTAATCTGCTACGTGAGGGTGCAGGGAAGGGAGAACAACAAAAATGTAATATTGACTTTCCAGCTGTTCTTTTATGGTAAATGAAAAACTGAAAATTAAAAGTTACATTTTCTGCTGTAACTTGGTTAGTTAATGTCTACGTGCTGGGAGAGCCATATTGGAAGGAAGGGCCACACAGCCCTGAAGTGAATACTGAGGCTGACAATGTCTGATTTAAAGTGGATGAGCCCTTGCCCCCCATCTTCTGAGGAACTTTGATTATTGTACTGCCTTGATGGCGATGGTAAGAGCATTTAACCCCTAAATGTTTGATAACAATCCAGACCATTGATGGCCAATTAGTGAGTCCAGCAGTCAGAATGTTTTTCTGTCTGGCCAAGGGAGAGACTTGGCTGGTCAAACAATAAGTGATCCCGGCTGGCTCGCCAATTATAAAGCTCTGTGCCCCGCCATTACTATATTATGGAGCAGGAGGAGTTAAAGGGGTATTCCCATCTCACAAATGCAGTTTGTATAGTTAGATATAGCCATACCAATATTATTACTAATAGAATGTATTTATATAAAATGTACCGTTTAGAAGATTTCCCTATTTGTATATCCATTGTCCCACACACATCAGTCAGGCCGTTGTCCCTGGTTACGACCACCATGGCTATGTACTAGTGGTGGCCGGCTTGCTCCTGTTCAAACCCGCTGTGAGGTAACTGCTGTATTGTGAACGCACATTGCAGGAGCATGCGGAGACACATCTTAGGGGACTTTCACATCTACGTTTTGGACGCAACCAGTCCAAAACACAATGGTCAGGATCCGTCCAAAACACAGAGTTTATAATCGGATCCTGCTCCATAGAGATTAATAGATCTTGGAACAGGATCCATTTCTCTGCATTTTGGAAGCGTAGACAAAAATGCTACAACCCTAAGATGTGTCTCCGCATGCTCATGCAATGTGCATTCACAATACAGCAGTTACCTCAGAGCGGGTTTAAACAAGAATAAGCCGGCCACCACTACTACGTAACCAGGGGCAACAGCCTGACTGATGTGTGTGGGACAATGGATATACAAATAGGAAAATCTTCTAAACGGTACATTTTATATAATTACATTCTATTAGTAATAATACTGGTATGGCAATATCTAACTATACAAACTACATGTGTGAGATGGGAATACCCCTTTAAGCAGATTGATATATAGTTTTATGGGAAAAGATTCTCTATTCCTTTTCATATATTCATTTAAATCTCTTCTCATTTTACACTTTGGAGTCAATTGGGGTTTGAGGATTAATTTTCTTTTTACCCAGTTGCCCCGGACCATACCTTTGAATTCCCTTCTTGCTAATCATAAAAATACTTGAGCTGAACCTCAGATCATCTAACTTTCCCTTTGCCTGCCATTCTTGGACTTATATTTCTACTTCTGGCTCAAGAATTCATCTGCACCTGACCATACTTCTGGCCCGTTTTCTGGTTGTTATTTTTCTCCTTGTCTTCTAGTAACGAATCTTGACTCTGATTACAAGTTCACTTCTCACTCACCCGCTATCCTTCTGTCAGTCAGCAACTATTCCAGGACCTGGGCATCTCCAGCCCGGACCTGGGCATCTCCAGCTTGGACCTGGGCATCTCCAGCCTGGACCTGGGCATCTCCAGCCCGACCTGGGCATCTCCAGCCTGGACCCCTGCATGGTGGTTAAAGGCTGAAAACCTGGACATCCCTTAGGCCTGACACCTCAGCCAGTACTAAAGTGATTGTGGTCTCTGCCGTCACAGCAGATCAGCAATATCGTTACGAAGGAAATGACATGCCTTGGGGGTACATTATAGGCAGTGGTAATTTTTTAGTAACGCATTCGGTTGAGGTAGACTGTTTCAATAAATTAAAATGTTATACTTTTTCTGAGATGTTTTCTTCCATCATTACATTTTCCGGCATATAGGCCACTGGAGAAACACCATCCAATATACAAACAGCTATTTTCCAGTGTAATGGGAAAGTAAATGTGTGCGCTTTACTGAGCCACCAAGCAATAATGCAATAGCTGAAGTTAAATTTATGAATTCTGCAAAATTTATGGCAAAACACAGATGTTTTTTTTTCTCTACTTTGTTTCTCAAAATTGCTAAGAGTCCAGAAAAAAATCCTATCCAAGCTATTCCCAGAATATTTCCTATAATTGAATATCTCACGGTCAAACTAAATAGATCCCCTTGTATTATTACTAGTAGTACTGTCACATTCGTGCATTCAATATCCTCTGAGACACTGATGACTGCTGCAAAGCCACTTTTTTTTTTTTTTTTTGGACACTTGCTCTAAAAACAAAATGTCTGACTTTTTCAGGCTTCACAACTTGGGTTAAAGTAGACAAGATCTGCCGTAAGCAAATGTTAGATCCTATGTGGCCTGTGCCCTGTTACTGGGGTTGTTCCAAAGCCACATACACATGCATATCTTAAAAAACAAAGACTTAAAGAGCAAGTGTCAAGCAAGATTGACCCTATTCAACCAGGAATACTACCTGGTAGGGTTGGTACTGCAGATTAAAATGATACCTGTGTTATGAAAATCAGATGTTGGCGTATGGGAGAAAAAGACATTTATTCAATATCCAAATGAGGGTTTTAGTACACCAAGGGCATGGCCAGCACTAGAAAGCTGAGGAATTAGGGTGCACCGAGGGGCGAGGCTCCACCCCTGGGTGCACTGGAGCTCTCATTTGCATAAAGGCTAAGTGTTTTTTTTCTTCTTGGGAATGCTGCAACTGATTATTACAAGTTAGGATCAATCCTACAAAGCAGCAGGATTAATAAAATTGATCCTGCTAGTACCTGCTCTGCACACTTGTCCTCTTATCCTTTCAGTTATAGCACTACTATAGGAGATTTGGATGGACATTTTTGCGGGTCACAACTTATGTTTGACATTTTGTTAAACTATTAAGATTCATATCTTGTATATCTTCAAGCTAGCATTCCATGGACACCTGGGACAACAATGGTCCAAACTTAAATGGCATGATAGGTCCCTGATAGGTATTATGTAAGCTCAGGTCTACTGTATGCAATAGGACTGAATAAAACCTCAAAGACTGTATCTAGAGAGTTCAGGTCAGTGACCCATACAGTGAACTCTGACTGCCTTGACCTTATGCTTGGATTATTGTATTGAATGAATTCTGCCAGCCTTAACCTTAGTGTTTTGATTATTGTATTGCATGAATTCTGCTAGCCCTGACCTTTTGCTTGAATAACTACAAATTTGGTCTCCTGATTTTACTACTTTAAACTCACATCAGCTATTGTCTGTGGATTCCACGCCAGAGGCACTCACTCCATGTGTGGCAACCAGAGGATCCACTATCTACTTACACCTCATATCAATATGTAATGCCCATAATTAATAAATTACAAGATCACTTACAAACACACAATGAGGATGATATACAAATGTTGTCTAAGATTTAGGCCACTTTCACGCAGTCAGTTTTTGGCCAGTATTTTTCATCTCTATTTTTTTAGCCAAAACCAGGTGTGGAAGATGCGAAGAAGAAATATAATGGGAAGATCTTTTGTGTTTTGGACAAATACTAATAGAAATTACTGCTCAAATACTGACCATGTGGAAGTGGCCTTAGACAGTGTAAAGTTCAACTAAGCAGACTGTTGCAGATTTATCTGAGTGGCTGATGTTGGATGACAGATTTTCTTGAAACTTTAGACTCTTGTCTATATATAGCTGTTTTTAAAGGTTTGTCACATGAAATACAAATGTTTTATGCACCAAAATAAGCTTCAAAGTTAATAATTTGAACATGCCCTAAATACATAAAGTTATTCATCTGGGTACTAATAATCTGCACGTATCTTATGTCCTGACAGGAGTATAGCTATTTTTTCTTGTTTTATGGTATGCCTTCATGGGACTAAAATGCTGTGAAATCCACAGTGTTTTACAGCACCAGTAAAGTGGATGACATATTTAAAAATCCCATTTACACACTGCAAACATAAAAATCAGCAGCAAAATCTGTGGCGATCCACCTGTATGCTGATTTTCCGATGGTCTTTTCCACGAATTTGAAGCAAAATCCTCAGTGTAAATTATGTCACGTTTGGACATTTTGACATAGCCTTAGCGCTGAATGACTCATGCATTGTGTTTTTTTTTTTTTTTTCTAAAATGTACCCCTTTCCTTTCACTCATGTCCTCTTCCATCCCATAGTTCCACTTGATAGAGATTTGTCTTGTTGATTATATTGCATGGTCTTTCCGACACTTTGTGGTGATGTACACAGAACGTGTCCACTTCTTGCTACATTACTGTACATTTCTGTGTGATGAACTTCTCAGCCCCAGGTACACAAGCTAATAATAGGGTCAATATTCTAATTGATGGCATTATTTATTGCCTAAAGAAATATCTTGGAGAAAACATTTTCAATTCAGGACCAAACTATTAGTGCTCCATCTTATTAACCACTTTCTCCCTCCCAACCAAATACATTTTTTAGTTTTATAGTACATTCAACTTTTCTGATATTTGGTTGTTTAAATAATTTTTGGCTAAATGTTTTTTTTTTTGTTATGTCAATTTTATTTTAGCTATTTTATTTTTTATTTTTTATAAAATAGATATAAAATAGAAAGGGATAAATTGACAGTTTAGCACATTTTTTTCTTTCTTTATTGGCAAAAAGTGCAACTAAAATACTGTTAGAATTTTACATTGGGTCCCCTTTTTCGTTATTATTTTTATATAAGGGATATATTCAGGAGTTTACGGGGCTGAAATCTGTGGTGTGAGCTGGTGGAGTAGTTCTTTTTTATTTTATTTTCTAAGTTTTATTTTGTTTTGTCATTTTTTTAATTTTTTTAAAAATTTTTTAATTTATTTTATCACATTTAAAAATTTTTTTTAAACATGTGCCTTGGGTATTTTAATATGACACTATTTTTTTTATCAATGATCTCTCCTATAACTGGGGCTGACATATTAGCTCCAGTTACAAAAGTAATATAGACTCTGGAGCTTCATTCCAGAGTTGATCTGGGTGTGCTAAGACCCAGCAGCTCCTGCACTTCTTCGATACCCAGGGTGGAAACAGGAAGTGTTATGGCTGCTTCCTAATCTGTGCAAGGGTGTTCATTGACTGCAGTTTATACAGTGACAAGGAATGTAGAGACGGTAATAAGCAATCTCTGCCTTAGTTGTTACTCAGCAAAGATGTTCAGAAATGTCTTTGCTGAGTTAAATACAGACCCACTGGACATTTAAAGATGTCCTATGTCTACAAGTGGTTTGGTTATTGAACCCTCTACTACCTTTTCTTATGGAAAAAGTCGCTATTAACTGGAAACTGTTTCTGCTGAAGCTCATCATATACAGGGTGGGAGGACTGGATCAGCCAGAGATACACAAATGGGTTTAGCTGTATTTAATGCAGCTGCTGATTGGTGCTTTGGATCGTGCTGGGATTTCCTCCTGAGGGAGGGGATGAGAGATTCCTCATGCACAGTCTAAACACTATGCTGTTCACATGGTTGCTCCAGTGATCACGCAGTGAAATAAGGGTTCTAATTAAACCGAGATTAGTTCCATGAAATGCATATCTACTGTATGTTCTTTTCTATATTATTTAAAGGGAGAAACTCATCAGAAAATGACTTATTTTTTGAGAAAAAATTATTTATTTTTAACATTTGTATATACTGTATACTATACTGTATACTATATTGATGCAAAAATCCATTGCTGTATGGAGCACACTCAGTATTCTGACATTTCCTGTTCACAGCAGCGTTGACTGGGGCAGAAGCAGCAGAGTCATCTCGTCATTAGAGGGCAGGATCAGAAGAGTCATTTCATGATTACTAGAGAGTGTGGGACCTAATGACAGATAACTACTGCACCACAAGACAGGATAGCAGCACTGTAGGGACAGATAAGACTCTGTATGCTGCTCATTACGGTTCCCTGGTTCCTAGTGATGGGGGCGATTTATGTTTCTTCCTTGAGACTGCTTTATTCTATGGTCACTTTTCTGTCCAGTAGTGGATTAAGCATAGTGAAGGCCCTAGACTATTCACATAATATAGCATCCCTCCTGAATTTAGGGGCTGGGGTCTGTATTCATTTTGGGGTTTAATTCAGGGTCAGTATGAATTAAAAGGGGGTAAAGATGAGCGAATCTATTCGTCGTTTCGTTGATTCGTATCGAATCTTGGAAATTTTCAGCTGCGAAGCGAACCCGAATATTAGGTGATTCGCTTCATTAAGATTCAAAAATGTTCCTAAGGTTTTCTACGCATTCGCTACGTACTTGTCAGATAAATTGTATGCTAATGCTACATATAAGGTACTCTATACACTGTTGCATACGAATTTAATTACTTAGTGAACTTTTACTGTTAGTTTGTTATTCGTGCGCAAAAGCCCGGGAAGAAAGCGGTCACCTGACCTAGTGGGCAAGGCTTACTCTGATTGTCTCAGGCTTGGTAAGCCAGTGACGCATCACTTCTGCTGTGACTGCTGAGACGAGCAGAAGCACTGTGTGTGAAGTTCTGAGACACTGAGACCTGTGTTGTTAAAATTGGGGTGTAATTGTTCAGGGAATCCATATTAAACATCAGGGATACTGCAGGGCAAGTTCAGGGCCAGTGCAGGGGTAGTAATTAATCAGGCAGGGAGAGAGATAGGGAGAGAGACAGGGACAAAGACAAAGACCAGCTGCAGGGCCACAGAGTCAAGTGAAAAAGTCTGGAATGGATAAAAAAAGGGGTCCAGTTCCAGCCAGACCTCGAGCTCTAAAAAAAAGGAGAAGGTGGCACAGGGCAGCAGTGCCAAAGGACCTACTTGTAGTATTCGCAATACTTGGCCGGTGTTCCACTAGGCTAACCCAACAAGACGCAAAATTGTAGTGGAGGAGAAAGTAGATGAGGTAGTGGAGTGGATGGCACGCTCATCTCAGTCTCAGCCGGATGATCTGCTGTCATCTGCTGATACAGTTCCTCCTGCTCCACCCTTCCTCTCCAGGAAAGCCTGTCATTTTCGTACGCAATTTGTACGCTCATGCGAACGTGTTCAAATAAGTTTCGTACCTTTTAAAACTGAACGTTCGTTATTAGTGCGTGAATGTTCGCTAAACGCCACATAATAACGTATGTTTTGTACGCAGATTCAACTAATATATTAGTCGAATATCTGAATCTTATGAAAAGTTCGACGAATGTTCGGCGAATAAAATTTTGAATGATTCGCTTATCTCTAAAAGAGGTCAGAATGGTTGATTTCTGTTGTAATAGATGGTGGGGATGGGATACAGAAGCAATGAGTTAGAACCTCAAATTGCTGGGGCGCCAAATCCAAATCGGTAACAGGCTCCCCATCAAACATGTTCCAGTTGTGAATACTGATGTCTTCTTACAGTATGTGCTACAGGGGAACCCAAATACCTTATCCTTACCCTGCCATGTATGAAAGTATAAGACCTGACATACTCACTGAGATTACCCATAGGCACCGTTATCCCAGTGGAAGCCAAACAAGTTGTTTTTGGCTTTCTTCTGGCTGGTATCCGATGGTATACTGCAAAAACAAGTGGAGGTCCTGTACGGATACTCCTATGTATATCCCAGGTAAAAGGGACCGAATCAAGCAGTTCTTCACCTGTACATCAGACCATGTCATTTACCTGTTAGAATGCCCCTATGGATTCCTATATGTGGCAGAAACCATACAGGAATTATTGGTGCCACCACAGAAGAGAACTCCACCTAAAGACATAAGAGCTTAGGTGGATCTTCGAGCTTTGGTATTGCTTATGTTTGAAGTGTCAAGTATGTCCTGGCTGACTTCTATAATTATGATGAAAACCCTTTAAAGAGTTGGCCCATCTCATGCATTGGTGGCATATTGCACCTATGTCTAGAACGAGGGCTCTCAAAGTGAAGGAGAGCACACCGTGCATGCACGGCCACCCTCCATTCCCTTCTACAGGAGTTCCAAAAATAGCCAAGTGAGCGAACTCCGAAGTCTCAGAATGGAGTGCTCACCCCACATACATGGTCGCCTCTACATTCACCTCTATGGGAATGCTGGAAATAGCTAAACCTGCGCTTGCCTATTTTTGGAACTCCCATAGATGTTAATGGAGGGCGGCTGAGTTTGGCTGATGTGCTGTCCTTCTCTTTGGGGGCCCCATTTTAGAGATAGGTGTAGGTCCTAGAGGGGGGTCTCACACCTATCTGACATTGCTGACATTGCTCCAATTTGTGAGATGGGCCAACCCCTTTAAGGGACATCTCCTAGACCTATTATGTGAGTGTATGCGGTGTATGCATGGTTCCCATGCGTTTGTGGTGCTAGAGCGGGGCTACCCCCGAGAGGACTTATCTCTGACACTTACTGTACCTTCACTGACATCCTCGACGGGCACCTATGGCTGACCCGGTCAGAGTTACAGTGGCTGCATGTGGGGTTGCATGTTGTACTTCAGCCCTAGACACAGGTGTGGGGGTGTCCGGGATAGGATCCTCTGGACCTGTGCAGTTTGAGTGTCAATGGCTGTTTGAATATCTGGACCCTACATCCCCCAGAGGCATCTGATGATGACCGGACAGGGACAGCTATTTATGGAAAGGTTTGTGATATGGCAGCACCCTCACTCTAGGTCTTCCCCTTTCTTTGGGCTTTCATCCTCCATTTCTACAATGGATTTGTTTGATACTATTGCCCTTTTTTAGTCAGCTGACACACTAGCGGTAAACTCCTCCTACAGGCTGTTCCGGCAGAGGAACAGGCTGCTGGAAGACATCGTATCTGGCATAGCTGGATACTACCTAACCCAACCGGAAAAAAATCTCCTTTGCGTCACAGAGTACTGCGGTTTTCTTCATATTAGATGTTTATTCTGTTGTTTGGGGCTCGACGCCTCGTGCACCGCCTGTAAAATGCCACAATTAATTTGCTGCTACGACTGCTGGAAAACGGCTGAAGGGAACAAGAGAAGAAGCAGCAGTTGAAGACATCTTTACCGTATATGAGACCTTCTTTTTAACTATCTAATGTCAAATGGGTTCGGCACAGTATATTACGGTCTACTTATGTGGCCGGTAGCTCAGACAGTTTAGGGCCATTTCTTGGGGCACAATTAAAAGAGGAGAACGCCCCATGCTCTTGCTAAAAAATGTATAACTAGGACCATATGTGCTGGTGACCTCATGAAATGGAAAATGTAACACTCTAATCAGAGTCACCTTACTGGGTCAATTATCTTACAGTCAAGGATATGTGAAGTTTTGTAAGAGATGTGATGTCTGGAATCGGCTTTGTAGGCACCGGGCTGATGTTTTGTTCCTCTGCACTGATCAAAAGATCCTGGCTGATTAGCTGTGAACTCAGAGGCAGTTTTGAGTCATAGCTTGAGCGATCGGTTTCTTTTTATTTCCTAAAGGCCAGAAACAAAAAATATATATATATTGAAGTACAAGAGCGTCTGCGCCATGTCAGTCTCGGAAAAAATGAGAACAAAAGTATCTGATGGGTGCAGTCTTAAGACAACAAACTCTCTCACTTCAATGCTGAAAAACATATTTTAGGGTAGGAGTTAGAGCGGTGATAATTAGGTCGGTGTATGGACGGCAGCATGTAAGCTCTCCCCACACCAATCAATTTTAGTTACTATTCTACTTTTAGTATTAGTGTATCTAAGATGTATAGATGTAAGATATCTGGTCATTTCTGAACCTCCTTCTATGTACTATAACCGCCCCCTCTAGACACACTCTCACTTACTACACCTACCTCTACTTCTGATTGCTGGAGAACTATCTCCTAATCCTGGACCCCCTCATCTAATCCCCACTATCCTATCTACCTTCTATCGCTGAGCTCCTACCACTAACTGCTCTCACTCCTCTAACCTCATACCCATTCACTTGACCCCTGCTCCTCTAGTTTCTCTATCTGGACCATTATGGAACTCACATTTTGTTTGCAATAAACTTTCCTGTATCCACGACCCCCTTATTTCCCAAAAACGTCTCTTCCTTGATCTCACAGAAACATGGCTGACACCCACCGACGCAGCCTTCCCTGTTGCACTCTCTTACGGAAAACTCCAATTTACCCAAGCCCCCCATTCAGGCAGACATGGTGGTGGTGTTTGCTTCCTCCTCTCAGGTATCTCAACCCTATCTCAACCTACCTTCTTTCAAAGTTCACTCTATCAGCATCTTCTCTCTCTCCAGCCTCCAAATAGCCATCATGTACCTTCCACCAGGCACTGTTACTGCCTTTTTTGACCACTTAAATATCTGGCTTCTAAACTTGTTCTCACCCAACTTCCTCACCATCATCATGGGAATTCAACATCCCTATTGATGCACACAACTCATGTGCTTCCAAACTTCTATATCTTACTTTACCCTTTGGCCCAGAAAATGGTCCTCCACAACCACGCACAGAGACAGACACTCACTACACCTTGTCTTCACCTGCCTCTGCTCCCCATTTAATCTCTCAAAATCTCCTCTCCCCCTCTCTGACCACAATCTTCTTACATTCTCAACCATTCTCTCTCTCCAACTGTGTCTCCAGTCCATAAACTAACACACCCTCATAGGAACCTCAAACATCTCTTCATTCACACGCTCTCTGACTCCCTTTCACCGCTGTCCACCATATCTTCCCTTCATGACACTGACACAGAGCTGCTTTCTACAATACCACCATTACTTAGCTCTTGACTCAGTCGGCCATTTTCACACGCACTTTGCAAATCAATCGATGACCCTGGCACACTCACCAGACAAAAGAACTGAGTCAAGCTTCCAGAGCTGCAGAATGCCATTGGTGGAAAACTCACTCCAATGAGGACTTCATCTCACTCCAAGCTGTCCTCAACTTCAAGTCTGCTCTCACCTCCAGGGGCGGGCAAAGAATTTAAATTGGCCCTGAAACACACCTAGAAGTGGCCTTATGTTGTAAAAGGGTCCAAACTAAACGAAGGCGGGTCAACACAAGAAGGCAGGGACAACAAGCGTAGGTGAGGCCAGCAAAACTGTAGTACAACACAAAATACCACCCCGGCAGAAACAAATACCACAGTGTAGCATAAAATACTTCTGCCCCACTGTAGTATTCAACTGTGTCACCTTCCGGAGGATGGCGATACAGTTTAATTAAGGAGGGCCGCCAGCCAGGTGCTTAAGTACCTAATTCTCCTAGCAATAATTAATGCTAAGATGTGTCCATGACGATGGCTCAGGTGGTCCCCTGTGCATTGGCCCATCGAGAACTTTTCCTGTAGGGACTATGGCCAGTCTGCTCCTCCTCGCCTCTTCTAAACAGGAATACTTCACTACTCGCTATCGTTTCTTTCCCACAACCCTAAACAATTGCTTGATACCTTTAACTGTCTGCTCTGTCCCCAAGTGCCCCCTTCCACACCCCTGATCTCAACTGAAAACTTTGCCGCATATTTCAAAAATAAAATTGACAATATCTGACAACACTTCAGCTAAAAACCACCACTACTCCTCTGCACAACCACTCATTGCTCATTCCACTGAAACCTATCTACCACCATCACTGAGAAAAAACTTTCCACCTCAGGCTACTTTCACACCAGTGTTTTTGCTGGATCCGGCAGGGTTCAGCAAAAACACTTCCATTACTGATAATACAACTGTCTGCATCCGTTATGAACGCATCCGGTTGTATTATCTTTAATATAGCCAAGACGGATCCGTCATGAACTCCACTGAAAGTCAATGGGGGATGGATCTGGTTTCTATCGTGTCAGAGAGTGTCAGAGTTAAACAGATCCGTCCCCATTTACAATGAATAGGGACAAAATGAAAGCATTTTTTTCATGTATTGAGACCCTATGACGGATCTCAGTACCGGAAAATATTAACGCTAGTATGAAAGTAGCCTTACTCTCCAAATCACACATAACCCCCTGTGCCCTTGACCCAATCTGATCCCACCTCCTCCCTAATCTCACCACTATAGTTATCCTTGCCCTGACCCACCTTTTCAACCCATCACTAACCACTGGTGTCTTCCCATCCTCTTTTAAACATGCAGCCATCACACCGATACTCAAGAAGCCCTCCCTGGACCCATCCTCTTTATCCAGCTAACACTCCATCTCACTTCTCCCATTTTCATCAAAACTTCTAGAAAAACATGTCCATTTTGAACTGGCTTCCCACCTCTCATCCAACTCACTTTTTGATCCATTTTTTGAACTACTAACAGGCTGAAATGGATGGACGGCAGAGGCGTAACTACCATAGCGGCAGACCATGCGACTGCTATGGGGCCCAGGGTAAGAGGGGGCCCAGTCTTAGTTGGGATTATCTCCTCTTCTACTGGAGGTGAAAAATTGGTCAGGACTCTACCCTCTAAAGGAACAACTTTTAGCAAATGAGGCAGAGGAAGAATGGCCCAAGGGTCATTGAAAGGGGTTTAGGCGGAAACCCTTCTGTCCTGTGTGGGGGGCTGGTTTGATCCTTGCTATGGGGCCCTTACTTCTCTGTGTACGCCACTGATGGATGTCTTTTTTCAGCTTGTTACTATGGTACTACCGTGCTTAGACCCAGTCTCTCTACTGAAACCGCCCTAACCAAAGTCACCAATGATCTGCCAAATTCCAAAGCTAAACTTCATTACACTGTGCTCCTCCTTCTTGACCTCTCCTCTGCCTTTGACACTGTTGCAAACCCTTTCTTCTCTCGGCATCAGAGACCTGGCCCACTCCTGGATCTCCTCTTAACTCACTAGAACCTTCAGCATTTTCCTTTCAAACACTAGACTACTCCATCTAGTAACCTACCGGAACCTGATATTTGTATCTCAGTGTGTGGCACTACCATAACACCTAGGCAGCACGTCCACTGTCTCAATGTTATATTTGAAACTGATCTTTTCTTCACCCCCTCTATTCAATCGTTTGCCACAACATCTCTAGAATACAATCCACCCCTTTCTTACTGTGGAAAACACAAAACCTCTCATTGCCCTGATCCATTCCCATCCTGATTACTGTAACTCATTCTTAATTGGCCTCCCCCTCACCAGTCATTACTCCGATGACTCCTCCCTGTGCCATTCATTGCACTGGTTTCTCATACAGTACAGGATTAAATTTAATTCCTCGTTCTCACCCACAAAGTTCTCCACAGTGCTGTACCCCCTACATCTTCTCACTCGTCTCTGTCTACCACCCCACCCGTGCTCTCCTTTCAGCTAATGACCTACGACTGACATCCACCATAATCCGAACCTCTCACTCCCGACTCCAAGACTTCTCCTGAGCTGCACCAGTTCTCTGGAATGCCCTACCCCAAACAATCAGGTTAATTCACAACATATACAGTTTTAGGTGCTCCCTAAAAACACATCTTTTTAGTGTGGCCTACAGTATCTCATCCCCTGATCAAACCCTTCTCCATTCACCGCTCCCTCGTCAGAATTACTTTTCTGAACCTGATTTATCAGCATCCACCACACCCCATACACTCAGTACCACTACAGATATCGGCTCACGCAGCTTTATATCTGCTCCTCTATTGTGTTTAGATGGCCGGACCAATGTACAAAATAAGCACTTCTACCTTCTAATCCTCATAGATTGTAAGCTCTTGTGAGCAGGGCCCTCAGTCCTATTGTTTTAATTGTTGACTTTTTAGCTGTTATGTTATTTATGTCTCTGTACTTGAACCTCTGATTATAAAGCGCTGTGGAATATGTTGGCGTTACAGACATAATAATAATAATTATTATTATTTCTACATTCGGCCTCAGACAGCTCATAGAGTCCCATAGAGTCCAATCCCACATCTACGCTGATGACACTCAAATCTACCTCTCCGGCCCAGATGTCACTTCCCTGCTATCCAGAATCCCGCCGTGTCTGTCAGCTATGTCTTCATTCTTCTCCACCTTCTTAAAACTCAACATGGAGAAAACTAAATTCATCGACTTTCCCCCATGTCACTCAGCCCCCCTACCTGACCTCTCCATTACAGTTATTGGCGCTATGCTCTCTCCAGTCTCATAGGTCCGCTGCCTGAGGGTAACATTTTATTCTGCCCTGTTCTTCAAGTCACACATCTAAACTCTCACCTCCACCTGCTGCTTTCACCTCAAAAACATCTGTTTTGTTGGCTTCTTCCTCACTTGAGTCAACTAAAATGCTAGAGCATGCCCTCATCATCTCCTGTCTGGACTACTGCAACATTCTCCTCTGTGGCCTTCCATCCAGCACTCTTGTACCGCTCCAATCTATCCTCAACTCTGCTGCCTGGGTTATCCACCGCTGGTCTCATTTCTCTCTTCTCAATCCTTACACTGGCTCCCTTTTTTCCAGCAAATTCTTCTCCTTCCATCTCTGACCTGGTTTCGATATATATTCCCACACATACTCTCCAAACCTCACAGGACCTCCTGTGTTCCTCACACAATCGCCTACAAGATTTCTCACGTGCATCCCCCATACTCTGGACCCCAGACTCTCCCCCAGCATCTACACCTTCAAAAGTAACCTGAAAACCTGCATCTTGATGAAAGCCCACCGGCATAGATGGCGGTGATGAGAACATAGTCCTGCCACTTTACACATCACTAGTCAGACCACACATGGAGGACTGTGTACAGTTCTGGGCTCCTGTGAACAAGGCAGACATAGCAGAGCTGGAGATGGTTCAGAGGAGGGCAACTAAAGTAATAACTGGAATGGGTGGACTACAGTACCCAGAAATATTATCAAAATTAGGGTTATTCACTTTAGAAAAAAGACGACTGAGGGGAGATGTAATAACTATGTATAAATATATCAGGGGTCAGTACAGAGATCTCTCCCATCATCTATTTATCCCCAGGACTGTGACTGTGATCAGTGGCGTGCCTAGGGTGTTTTGCACCCAGGACGGGTCCTTTTGCTAGCACTCCCCCCAATATGTTAAAAAATTGTACCCCCTCACAGTAGTATTACCCTCATTGTGCCGTCTCGCAGTAGTTATGCCCACATTGTGCCCCCTCACACTTGCAATGCCCTCTTTGTGCCCCTTCACAGTAATAATCCCCATTGTGCCCCATTTATAGTAATAATGCCCACTGTGCCCCTTTATAGTAATAATGCCCACTGTGCCCCCTTCACAGTAATAATGCTCACTGTGCCCCCTTCACAGTAATAGTGCCGTCTGTACCCCCTTCATTGTAGTAATGCCCTCTGGCTCTGTGCCCCCTCCATAGTAAAAAATGCCCACTGTGCACCTTTCACATTAGTAATGCCCTTTGTGCCCCCCTCCATAGTAGCAATGCCCCGTCCAGAGTAGTAATGCCCCCTGTGCCCCCTCCAGAGTAGTAATGCCCCCTGTGCCCCCTCCAGAGTAGTAATGCCCCCTGTGTCCCCTCCAGAGTAGTAATGCCCCCTGTGCCCCCACCAGAGTAGGAATGTCCCCTGTGCCCCCTCCAGAGCAATAATGCCCTCTGTGCCCCCCTCCAGAGTAGTAATGCCCCTGTGCCCCCTCCACAGTAGTAATGCCCCCTGTGCCCTCTCCACAGTAGTAATGCCCTGTCTGTATTAAAAAAAAAAAAAAACAATAAAACACAGCAGCTACTCACCTTGTCCCGTTCCTGAAGTCCTCTCTTCTCTGCAGGCACAGATCGCTCTGCAGCAATGAGTGGGTGGAGCTTATGCAGATTTCTGGGCTGCAGGCTCCGCCCACACACTCCAGCAGCGCGATCCGTGCCTGCAGCCTGAATGGTGGAGCGGGGAGAAGTCTCTCTGCTTCACCGTTCAAAGCGCTGCGGGCCTGAGGGAGAGGAGGAGCTCGGGGAGGTGAGTGACAGGACCCGCTCCCTGCGCTCCAGCAATGAACGCTTCCATCTGTATTGATGGAAGCGCTCATTGCTTCTGGAACCCACTGAGAGCTGGCACCCCAGGGGCGGACCGCCCCCCCGCCCCCCTTAGTACACCACTGACTGTGACGAGGGGACATCCTCTGCGCCTGGAGGAAAGAAGGTTTGTACACAAACATAGAAGAGGATTCTTTACGGTAAGAGCAGTGAGACTATGGAACTCTCTGCCTGAGGAGGTGGTGATGGTAAGTTCACTATAAGAGATCAGGAGGGGCCTGGATGTATTTCTGGAGGGTAATAATATTACAGGTTATAGTTACTAGAGATGGGTCGTTGATCCAGGGAGTTATTCTGATGCCTGATTGGAGTCGGGAAGGATTTTTTTCCCCTAAAGTGAGGAAAATTGGCTTCTACCTCACAGGGGTTTTTTGCCTTCCTCTGGATCAACTTGAGGATAACAGGCTGAACTGGATGGACAGAGGGCTTTTTTCGGCCTTATAAACTATGTTACTATGTTACCTGCAATAAGCATGATGCCATCACACATCCAGATGGGCAGCTTTTACCTTCACCTACTGAGTCCTCCCCTTTACCTTGTAGATAGTAAGCTCTCATGGACAGCATCCTATGCCTTTTTGTACCAGTTTGTTAATGGTTTCATGTTTATCATAGTTGAGTTTTAGATTATATTAGTGTAACCCCCTTAGATGTACAGCTCCATGGAATCAATGGGACTTTCAAATAAATAATGGTAATAATGTCTTTACCCTCTTTTGGTAGAATGGTGATAGGCGCCACCAGTGATTACTTGAGAAGCCCAACTCAGAGGAAACAGCAGTAAATGTATCCAGCAGATGTGGCAGGAGGACATCTTGAAAGGTTTTGTAATAGAAGGCCGGAAGGTCATCCAGGCCAGGGATGGCCTGATGGCATTTCCATTAAAGCCTGGCTAAGGCTAGGTGTAATTAAAGACGTTTGTTGCAGAGAGGACATTAGAGGGAGGTGTAAAGTTTCGAGAAATTGTCTGCTTCTTCCTCTTTCTCCTGAACTCGTATGTTATATAGAGAATCATAAAAAACTGTTCTACAATATCTCGTGTCTCAGTAAAAACATCTCCTTCAGGCGAATTAATTGCCTTAGCATAGGTTTATTTACATCGAATTTTGGCTAAAAGATCCATAAGTTTGGAACCCTTGTCTCTATGGACACGGATCTTCTGTTGGCTATATAAGCTTGAGTTTGCCTTTCTAATGTGATTCAAAGATCTTAAAGTCTCTCTAAGAACAGTCAGGCCAGCTAGGGTGTTTGTAGCTGAAGCCTTTTTGTGTTGGCCCTCCAAAGCTATGATACCTGCTATTAGTCACTCATTTGTGCCTCTGTAAAGTGCCAATGCTTGGTGGAAAATGGTCTAAATCAGCTCTTTTAGAAATCCATCATTTCTAGAGTATGGCCACCTTAAGATGTTTTTAAAGGGGTTTTTCAGTACTTAGATATTGACGGACTATGCTCTGGATAGGTCATCGACATCATATCAGTGTGGGGCCAACACTGGGCACCTCCACCAATCAGCTGCTGGTGATGGAAACAGTTGTTGGAACGAGAAGAAGAAGGTTCCATCTACTGTGTCCTGACTGCGCCAGGTTCAGGTGAATGGAAGCTGGAAACTATACAGTGGATGGAGCCTGGTGCGTCCTATGTGAGATATTGCCTTGCAGGGGTGGACACAGACAGCAGAGGGCCCCTGTGCAAAGATTGTGCCCCCCAACCTCCATGCCAAATTCTCAACTTAACCTATTCCCTCCTAACATTCAATACAGCAATACAAAACATAGGGTGAGGCTACTTTCACACCTGAAGCACTACGATCCGGCCGGACCCAAACCACAGGATGCAGAGGTTTGTGTCCCACTGATTCTCTGCCTGAATGTGGACAGATCTCTGCTGGACCACATTGTAGTTAATGGGACCAGCAGGCATTCTGCATCCAGCAGTGCCGGAGCCGGTGAATTCCAGCAGGCTGTTCTCTGCTAGAACAGCCTGCCAGAATCACTAACGCAGATGTGAATGTAGCCCAATACAGCGTCTCATACCTCTTACATCCAGTGACGTCTTCTTAGATGTAGACATTCTCTGTCCTCATCTTCTCCTTCTCAGACTGACCGCCATGATGATTTCTTTCAGCCATCTCTTCTCTCTGCGGAGTTTCACAGACAGACATCTTAGTTTCCTACTTTTCCATCATCCTCTCACCTTCTGAACACCCCATCCTGCCACCCCCAATACTGTGCCCGCTGTGCTCCCCAAAACTATACTACAGAAACAGTCCCCCTGAAAATACTAGTACAACACAGATAGCGCCCCCTTCAATAATTATTGGCACAGAGTGCCCTAAAAATAACTGCACCCAGGAAACTGTGTCCCCGACACTATTAGTGTAAACATAATGTCCCCCAAAAATAACTGCACCCAGCAAACAGTGCCCCTGACACTAAAGCGTAACCATAATGTTCCCCAAAAATAATGATACAACAAATGCCCTGTTGTGTGGCAGTAAAAAAAATACCTCCTCTTAGTGCCCCCAGTGGAGCCAATGTCCCTATAGTGTGCCCAAAAAATCCTCTTAGTGCCTCCAATTAAGTTAAGGTCCCCATAGTGCCCCATAATTTGCATCAGTAAAGAATACTCTTCATAAAGTGCCCCCAGTAGTTGCCCCCATAGTGCTCCTCCCCGTCCCATGGTGCCTGACATAATGTGCCAGTATAAAATGCCCCTATAGAGTGCCCCAAGTAGATGCCCCGATAATGCTCCTCTCCCATAGTGCCCCCATAATGTGTGCAAGTATAAAATGCCCCTATAGTACTCATCACCACCCCCACATTGCACATATAGTTTGTGCCAGTTTAAAATGCCCCTATATAATGCCCTCCAGTAGATGCCCCCATAGTGCTCCCCCATCTGTGCCAGTATATAATGCC
Source organism: Rhinella marina (assembly GCA_900303285.1). Lineage (NCBI taxonomy): Eukaryota > Metazoa > Chordata > Amphibia > Anura > Bufonidae > Rhinella > Rhinella marina. Next base: position 363,370 of record ONZH01022265.1, read on the forward strand.
CCCTTGTAGATGCCCCCATAGTGCCAGTATATAATGCCCCCTTGTAGATGCCCCCATAGTGCCAGTATATAAATGCCACCTTGTAGATACCCCCATAGTGCCAGTATATAATGCCCCCTTGTAGATGCCCCCATAGTGCTCCCCCATCTGTGCCAGTATATAATGCCCCCTTGTAGATGCCCCCATAGTGCCAGTATATAATGCCACCTTGTAGATACCCCCATAGTGCCAGTATATAATGCCCCCTTGTAGATGCCCCCATAGTGCCAGTATATAATGCCACCTTGTAGATACCCCATAGTGCCAGTATATAATGCCCCCTTGTAGATGCCCCCATAGTGCTCCCCCATCTGTGCCAGTATATAATGCCCCCTTGTAGATGCCCCCATAGTGCCAGTATATAATGCCCCCTTGTAGATGCCCCCATAGTGCCAGTATATAATGCCACCTTGTAGATACCCCCATAGTGCCAGTATATAATGCCCCCTTGTAGATGCCCCCATAGTGCTCCCCCATCTGTGCCAGTATATAATGCCCCCTTGTAGATGCCCCCATAGTGCCAGTATATAATGCCCCCTTGTAGATGCCCCCATAGTGCCAGTATATAATGCCACCTTGTAGATACCCCCATAGTGCCAGTATATAATGCCCCCTTGTAGATGCCCCCATAGTGCCAGTATATAATGCCCCCCTTGTAGATACCCCCATAGTGCCAGTATATAATGCCACCTTGTAGATGCCCCCATAGTGCCCAGTATATAATGCCACCTTGTAGATGCCCCCATAGTGCCAGTATATAATGCCCCCTTGTAGATGCCCCCATAGTGCCAGTATATAATGCCACCTTGTAGATGCCCCCATAGTGCCAGTATATAATGCCCCCTTGTAGATACCCCCATAGTGCTCCCCCATCTGTTCCGTATATAATGCCACCTTGTAGATGCCCCCATAGTGCCAGTATATAATGCCCCCTTGTAGATGCCCCCATAGTGCCAGTATATAATGTCCCCTGTAGATGCCCTCATAGTGCCAGTATATAATGCCCCCTTGTTAGATCCTCCATAGTGCTCCCTTCCCCCATTTGTGCCAGTATATAATGCCCCCTTGTAGATGCCTCCATAGTGCTCCCTTCCCCCATTTGTGCCAGTATATAATGCCCCCTTGTAGATACCCCCATAGTGCCAGTATATAATGCCACCTTGTAGATACCCCCATAGTGCCAGTATATAATGCCCCCTTGTAGACACCCCCATAGTGCCAGTATATAATGCCACCTTGTAGATGCCCCCATAGTGCCAGTATATAATGCCACCTTGTAGATGCCCCCATAGTGCCAGTAATGCACCTTAATGCCCCATAGGCCATAATGCCACCTTGTAGATGCCCCCATAGTGCCAGTATATAATGCCACCTTGTAGATGCCCCCATAGTGCCAGTATATAATGCCACCTTGTAGATGCCCCCATAGTGCCAGTATATAATGCCACCTTGTAGATGCCCCCATAGTGCCAGTATATAATGCCCCTTGTAGATGCCCCCTAGTGCCAGTATATAATGCCACCTTGTAGATGCCCCCATAGTGCCAGTATATATGCCACCTTGTAGATGCCCCCATAGTGCCAGTATATAATGCCCCCTTGTAGATACCCCCATAGTGCCAGTATATAATGCCACCTTGTAGATGCCCCCATAGTGCCAGTATATAATGCCACCTTGTAGATGCCCCCATAGTGCCAGTATATAATGCCCCCTTGTAGATACCCCCATAGTGCCAGTATATAATGCCACCTTGTAGATGCCCCCATAGTGCCAGTATATAATGCCACCTTGTAGATGCCCCCATAGTGCCAGTATATAATGCCCCCTTGTAGATGCCCCATAGTGCCAGTATATAATGCCCCCTTGTAGATACCCCCATAGTGCCAGTATATAATGCCACCTTGTAGATGCCCCCATAGTGCCAGTATATAATGCCACCTTGTAGATGCCCCCATAGTGCCAGTATATAATGCCCCCTTGTAGATGCCCCATAGTGCTCCCCCATCTGTGCCGTATATAATGCCCCCTTGTAGATGCCCCCATAGTGCCAGTATATAATGTCCCCTGTAGATGCCCTCATAGTGCCAGTATATAATGCCCCCTTGTAGATGCCTCCATAGTGCTCCCTTCCCCCATTTGTGCCAGTATATAATGCCCCCTTGTAGATGCCCACATAGTGCTCCTTTCCCCATGTGTGCCAGTAAAATGCCCCCTAATAGATGCCCTCATAGTGTGCCTTTTCCCCCCCATGTGTGTCATTATAATGTCTCCTAGTAGATGCCTCCAGTTGCGTAGTGTTAAGAAAAAAAAAACAGTTATACTTATCTCCATGTCCCTATCAGCGATGCGATGCAGGCTTCTTCCAGCCTATGTCCCGCGCTGTTCGGCTCAGACGGCGCGATAACGTCATTGCGCCGACTGAGCCGGCCTCTGATAGGCTGTAGGCTCTAGGCCTGCAGCCTATCAAAGGAACGGGTAAGGGAAATGCCTCTCCCCTGCCCCGCCACAGCAATCATCGGTATCGGCGTCCTGAGGATGGCGATACAGATGCATATGGAGATGAGCGCTCATATCTCCCTGCCGGCGAACCACCCATGGGCCCCCCTGTCGTACTGGGGTTCGGCTGCACAGGCGTATGTCCGCCCCTCTCGCTTTTTCTCATCCAGTTGTTACTCCTTTCTCACCTGATGATGTTAAAGGACGGTCACAGCTCCCAGTCCCTAAACTGGCAGAAGTTTCTCCTATGGGTTTGACAAAACAACCTAAAAAGGATGGAAGGAACCCCAAGATCCGGCCTATAGTGGTCACAAGAAAGAAGACTCACCACAGCTTCATACCATGTGTGACTTATGTCCACACTACCTATGCCCAGATGTAAATGCTTCTGTAACTGTATGGAATTAACAGTTCAGTATAGTGAACTGTATCTACATAGCGCCACCTATTGTTTGATATTTGCCTTTGCACGCAGCGGTATTTGTCCTGCCACCCCTCGCCATATTTGCTGGGTTGAGGCCAGATCTCCGCCAGGCCCACATTTTAGTGAATGGGGCCGGACGGAACCTCGGCAGTGCATGGTAGCACCCTGGCCAGAACGTCTGCCGCATCAGTTTTAATGCCAATGTGAAACAAGCCTTATTGAGATTACTGAGGTGGTCGCACATGCTCAGTTCCATCTTTCAACTGCCATCAGCTATATCTACTGTTAGAGTCTGTGACAGTTATAGATAGAGAGTTGCCCTTGAGAAAGAACACACCCCCTGAAGGGTCATAGGGAGAAAACTGCAGTGGGAAAGACACGCCCCTGGATGTGTGATAGGGAGAGAGCAGCATCTAAAAGGACACATCCCCTGAGCTTTTATAGGGACTGAGCTGAAGCACAAAGGACATGCCCCCTGAGCTTTGATACGGAGAGAGATGCAGCAGAAAGCACATGCCCTTTGAGCTGTGATAGGGAGAGATCTGCAGCAGAAAGGACATACCCCCTGAGCTGTGATAAGTAGAGAGCTGTATCAGAAAGAACACACTCCTTGAGCTGTGACGCAGAGAGAGCTGCAGCTGCATGAAAATGTAATGTTTTCCATTTGGGAAGAGAAGAAGCAGTTCATTGCCGACCCTCCCTCCACTTCCATGCCACCTTGGTCCCCTTAGCAGTTGTAATTCTGCCTCCACTGAAGGTACACCACTGGTTGCCAATGGCCACGTTCATTAGCCTACCATTAGTGCCCGATGCCCGGGCTGTTAGCAGCCACCTTGGCCTCAGGATTCCTGCAGTCTTCTTCTGCAGTGCATCATTAGAAGTCCCCTCAGTGGCCACCGTAAAAACACAATGCAGAGGTCATTAACGGTCTATGTAACAAGTTACTGAAGGACGCCGTCATACAGAGGAGCTTCTTCATGCTACTACTTGTCTATAGCAATGATACGGCTGTGTGCTTGATTTTAAACTCTAGCTCGCAATGGTTGTCCCTAACACACCTGAAGGCCATCATTTGGAGGGGGTCTTATGTGTCCCCTATGACTGTACCTATTAGGATCAGCCCTTGCGGATGATCAGTTTAATCAGTTTTCTGTTCACATTGACTCTCTCTTCTTCTCCGTCTTCCCGGCAGACACCGGCTAATGACAGATTCCATACAAGTCACCCGTGTAAAGCGTCGGCAGCTGGTAGCAGGCGCACCGGTGGGACCCAGCGAGATGTGTTTACAAGATTAGAGGCAAGGCTGGTTGATGTGGAGAGCAGAGATTCCTGTTTCTTCCATTTAACAAGCGCATCTTTCAGAGCACTGTCGGGACGATGGTCGTGTTTTCCTGAGACAAGTTCCCCGGAGAATCAGATTGTCTTCTTCTTAGTCACTGAGCATGTACACTGAGAATTGTATGTATTATGTAATATACTATAACGGTTTATTGTGTATTCCACCGGAGATGAGGACTACGAGGCTGTCCATATTGTTATTCCGGAACAGTCTGTATCGTAGGTAAGGTTTAACCCTTTGTTGACCCATCAGGGCAAATGCCAGGGCCTACTGGAGGAGAGAGGGACCACTGCTCTGCATGTTCATGTCCTCTGTAGTTTGTCTTTCATGTGACAGTAGGAGAAGACTACACAGGACACCAAAGTGCTCTTACTACCCGTGTAGGTTCTCTGGCACAAGACGATGGTGGAAAACTCGGCACTCTGATAGTACTCACTGGATGCTATAACAGAGCTGATGATGATCTGCTAGAACACATTTGGCCTTGGCCTGCCACTAAGGGCATTATCAGATTGCTGCCCTTAGCAGCAGTGCGGGTTAGCAAGGCAACTGTTATGCCCACCAGCAGGGTAGCTAATGGGCCCAGACTTCCACCATACCAGATGCCTCTATGATTTTAATTAATTGCCAGTCTCTTATTTTATCAGGTACCTGTTGGGATTCAAACTGAGCAGAGGCTGTATGGGAGGCAGAAACACAAGCAGTGATCACACTAGTGATGAGCCACAGGCTGCACTGCTGTCTTTGAGAGGCAGAAACACTAGTGATGAGCCACAGGCTGCACTGTTGTCTATGAGAGGCAGAAACACTATCGATGAGCCACAGGCTTCACTGGCAGAAACACAAGCAGTGATTGCAGACTGTACTCTTGTCTTTCAGAGGCAGAAACGCTAGTTGTGAGCCACAGGCTGCACTGCTGTCTATTAGAGGTAGAAACACTGCTGATGAGCCATAGGCTGCACTGCTGTCTGAGAGGTAGAAACGCTACTGGTGAGCCACAGGCTGCACTGCTGTCTATGAGAGGTGGAAACACTAGTGGTGAGCCACAGGCTGCACTGTTGTCTATGAGAGGCAGAAACACTAGTGATGTGCCACAGCCTACACTGCTGTCTATGAGAGGTAGAAACGATACTGGTGAGCTAGAGGCTGCACTGCAGTCTATGAGAGGCAGAAACACTAGTGGTGAGCCACAGCCTGCACTGCTGTCTATGAGAGGTAGAAACGATACTGGTGAGCTAGAGGCTGCACTGCAGTCTATGAGAGGCAGAAACACTAGTGGTGAGCCACAGCCTGCACTGCTGTCTATGAGAGGTAGAAACGATACTGGTGAGCTAGAGGCTGCACTGCTGTCTATGAGAGGCAGAAACACTAGTGGTGAGCCACAGCCTGCACTGCTGTCTATGAGAGGTAGAAACGATACTGGTGAGTCACAGACTGCCCTGCTGTCTATGAGAGGCAGAAACACTAGTGATGAGCCACAGGTTGCACTGATGTCTATGAGAGGCAGAAACACTATCGATGAGCCACAGGCTTCACTGCTGTCTATAAGAGGCAGAAACACAAGCAGTGATTGCAGACTGTACTCTTGTCTTTGAGAGGCTGAAACACTAGTGATGAGCCACAGGCTGCACTGCTCTCTGTGAGAGGCAGAAACACTAGCCGATTGGAAAAAAAAAGGTGTGTATGGTTTTTTTTTTTTTACAACTTTTTTTTTACCATTTATTGGTGCCACAAAGGAACTTTGACACCTTTCATCGCTCACATAATACACTGTATTACTTATGTAGTACAGTGTATTATGATCTTAGTGGGATACTGACAGGCACTATCAAGATGCGCCTCTAAAACAGCCTAATAGGGAATATACAGAGGGCAGATTTAGAGTCCTTCATTAGACCATCAGCTGCCACGTACAGACATTGGCCCCCAGCATGTACCGATGCCTGACAGAGGGTGTTCCTTTCTTCTGAAACCATTAAGATGCCTTGATCACTATTGACCATGCAATCTAAGGGGTTAACCGTCCAAGATCTGCACTTCTGCCAATTCAGGGACTAGAGCAGGAGCCCGGCTGTCATATGGGTGCCGAGCTCCTGCTCTCCGTTACTTGAGAAACTCATGCAGCACTTTTATCCTGGTGGTGGCCTAAAATAAGGCTCCTTAATGAACACTCCTTAATGACTGGCAGTAAATAAAACACTTATATGCCTGGTATAGCAAAATAGAGCTTCAAAAGGCTACACCTTGTTGTGGAGAAACAGGACAACCTGAACAGGATGTGACCCAATGAAACTACCTAAACACTGGCCAGACTTTTGTCATCTTGTTAGGTGGTCTCCACCTGCTGTGACTGAGCAGGTGCCTCTTCTTCCCCTCTCACAGCATGTAAGTCTCAGACTTGTTGCTGCAGCTGCATCCCCCCTTCCTCCTCCCTTCAATCAAGCTTCAGTTCATTGAAAGTAAAGAGTCTATCCGGTGACACTGGTGGCAACACAATTAGCAAAGCGGCCTAATGAATTACCGATCCGGCAGTGAATATGAATATTCTGTGATTTTTATATCCATTTTTGCATTTCTCTTTTTCGTGAACATTGAGCAGCAGCTGCGGTGTTATCTACAACACGTGAGATATCAGTAGCATTTCTTGTAAGTCATAATTGGATCTCGTAAGTTCCCTACATCGACACATGTAACAGATGAAAGTCATTTGCAGTTGAAAATACATGGAAAGAAATAGGAATCTGTGAATAACAAGGCACCGACAACACTTCGCAAGATGAAGTATCATACAAAATGATAAATGTAACCCATTCCATATCTCGGCTGGCTTGCCTTTCAAAAGTGTGTTTTACATGCCAAGGTCACATGGACGATGGACTGCAGATATAAAACACTGCAGAGGAAACTGAATATGCAGCACCTCGTAGGTCGACATTTGGCATGCACTACCACCTCTGGGGGAAAAATGCTTTTTAGATTTTTAAAGGGGTTCAGAGCATTTCTGATATGTGATAACTTTATGTTTTGTGGCCCCTTATCATTATAAGCAGTATTTCGTATTCTACTGAAGTCATCTATGCTGAATGAAGCAGAAGGGTCACGGCTCTATGCTGAATGACCAGAACCCTTTGTGTTAGAGCTGTGTGGGTGACAGTGCACTGACCCCTATTCATACATATCTGTCACATCAGAAGTTGTTTGCTATAGTGTTTCAAAACGTGAATTCAAAAGATTTGAGAATGAATAAGTGTACACAGGCTAAGTGAATAAATATATTTACTAAGTGTGATTAAATATAAGATAACACAGACAAATCACAGAATACAGAATAATAATAAGTAAACATATCACTAGCCTAAATGGGGTGAGACTCCGTCGATCATGCTATAACACATGCCTGTCCACCACATTATAACACCCCAGGATGTACAGGAGATAGGGCAAATCAATACTTACATCCTACCTCTGTTGAAGTTCAATGTGGAGTCCCCCAAATGAATGTGTGTCATAGAGGTTAAATCTTTTAGCCCCTCCTCCAGTGTGCAGCACACATGTCCTGGAGATCACTCAGGAATATGGTCTTATCAGCACAATGGGGGATGGGTATTTCATTACAAGGCACGTCATTACACAGAATGGTAATAATAAAAGGGAACAGAATTAAAGAGACAGAACCAATCAGTACTTTTAATTAAGGGGCACCTTCAGTGGAGGGTGGAGTAGTGACAATTGTCACGTGAGCTAGCAGACTAGAAAGAGGGATCGTGGACTGTTCTGGACTGGACTGTTCTGCAGCTCTACTGTATCTGTAGGTAATGATAATTTCCTGTTTTCTAATTAGGAAGGAGAGGTCTACACTATGAATGGTCGAACGGAAGAGAAAGGCTCCTCTGAGGTCCTGTATATGACCTAAGAGCACAATTTTTTTTTTCACTGGACATATGGATGCAGAAAGCACAGGGACCATCTGTGTACTTTCTGCATCTGCATGTCCATTCCGCAAAGGGATAGACTATGTTTACAAAATGCAGACCATGGACCCATTGTGGATCGGTCATGTGTATGAGGCCTTATTTTGATCAGCAGACATCTCGATAGCATGATAAGCCATTACCAAGATAGACATCTTTGGGATTTAGCTTTCAGGGGTTGTCTTACCGGTTGTGGTTTACGATCTGGCATGTGACCACTGCAGCCAATCAGTGGCCTCAGCACTGACATGCCGTACTACTGACATCACCACTCCGCCGTTCTGCATGGCAAGTCATTGCTGGCAGCCTGTAAACAAACTGTGTTTTTTTTTGCATATTATATTTGCAGCTTTTCTTTTTCTTCAATGAATTGGATAGCCCTGCAATAAATTGCTGTTTGTTGTATCTATATTTTTTTAGTTCATAGTACAAGCATTTCTAGTTCGGTGAAACAAGCTTATTTACCGTAATTGAGGAGACTCTCGAAGAGGCGAGGTCTCCAGGAGTTTCTTCTCCCACAGTCACTTCAATCGTTGTAATTGTTTTCGACAGCGAATATAAAAGAGAAAAGAAAATGTGAATATGGCCTCATTTATAGCTCCATGACTGTAATGGGAAATGAGCTGCACAGTTCCAGATCCTCGGAGAAAGGATATTACCCCAAAAAACATAAATAGTCATTTGGATTTACATCACCTGCAGGGAGAGAAAAATGATTGAAGCCGGTATTCACGGCACTTGAAAGAAATTGGTTTTTAGCATATTCAGTGTTTTTGATAAGGCGTAATTGCATGTTTTGCAGGTATGAGATACTGGCTTGAAAAGCAAACCGTAGAATTACACGTCTCCACCATGCATTCAGTACTCTAGTGTTTCTCAAGCACCAACGTTCATCTTAAAGACACCTTAGTCTTATATTGTTCACAATGTTATAGAAATGCGGATTTTGTTTTTACAAAAAGGCGGTGGTCCGCACTGTCATTGTACTGCGCTTTGGAATATGTAGGTGCTATATGAGCAGTGGTAAATAACATACAGGAGTGTCCTTCCTTCCCTTTCCTCTTGAATTAGACACGTACTGATATATGCGTGGCGCCAGATATCCAGATTTTCAAAGCAACATGATTTTGCAATGATTTTGTCAGGAGATATCTATGCTATATGGGTCTGTGTCCTGCCACCCAGTGGCTGTGATGTGAATTGCAGCCCGTCAAAAGTTTTGCTAGCATGTCACAATATAGTATTGAATTGGTTTCATGACAAATTGGGGTCTTTAACCAAATTTATACATCTGTATAATGGATATTCTTCTTTATCACTAGTTGCTTTAGTTTTTGAAGACCCTTGAACCCTTGCACAGCAGCATGCATGGCCATACTTTGTAGACAAGGCCATCAAATCTCCTTCATCTGACTAAAAAGACTATGCTGACCTATTAGGCTCTATATTGGATGCAGAGAATGGCATCAATAGCATTGAGCTGAGTGGTGGTATAAGTGTAAGGAAACACTATGGTCACCATCCAGAACCACAACCAGAAAACTCAGAAACTGCTTGAAGTCTACCTTAACCACTCTGGTTGTTATGAAGCTAAGGCTACCCCTAGGCTCTTAACCAGAACCTGCTACTCAGGATACAGATGCAGAGAAAGGAGCAGAAAACTGGTGTGAGCCTGCTATAAGCAGACCTACCAGAATGACCAGGGACCAAAGAGTAGTAGATACGCAGGTTCAGAACCAGTAAAGACAGTTCCAAAACAGATGAAAGGTTAATCCAGAAACTAACCACATTCAGGATATTAGGACAATCAGTGGAAGCCAATTTAGCAGATGAGGGGCTAATTCAGAAAACAAGCCACAGTTAGGATACCAGGAGAATCAGTGGAAGCCAAATCAACAGACGAGGGGTTAATCTAGAAAACAAGCCAAGGTCAGTACACTGAGGCTTAATGAGCCTAGAGTTTAGGTACAAAGCACAGAGATACAAACAGAGTCAGGACACCGTTACATAATCACAGACAGCTGGCAATGACTGAGTAGCAGGCTTTTATCCCCCACCAAGATCTGGGATTAAAGGCTGAGCCGGGAACCTGAGTGGCTCTGCTTCCAGCCTCACCGATAGGTTGACTAGCTGAAGCTTGACTGGGCAGCATGGCAACCCTCTCAGCACAGCCATGCCCAGTATCTTGGCTGGGTAAACTCCTGACAATAAGCAGTTCTTTACTGAAGATTTGTAAAATGCAACAAACAGTGTGGCAAGTGCAACCAGCACAGAAATTGGAGGTCTCATTCCAAAACAGGACATGCATCCTTACTCTCTGCAGACAATCCTGCTGCTGTTTTTCTGTCCAGGTCACACGTCTCATCCTAACACTCTGCAAGGCCTTTTTCTGCCCAGGCTGAAACAGCTTCCCCAGCAGTCTCCTGGATTTTGGTTCCAGCTCCCTCTGCTGGACATTGCAGATGCATAGCACTGTGGCAGGCTCTTCATGCACAGTGAGGGTAGCCTCTCAGGGTGTTACACATGAATTTCTTCATTAAAGTTTGTGCAAGTTGCAGAAAATGCAGAGAAAGCATTGCTCGAAGCTAAAGCAGCTGGCGATGACTTTGCATCTGCAAACAGAGGCCAAGGAACCAGAGGAGGACGGCACAACTATTTATGCCATAGCCTGTGGATGTCATAAATGCCTTTGATCTGGGATGGCTAACCTCTGGCACTCCAGCTGTGGTACAACTACGACTCCCAAGTCTGTTCTCAGAACTTCATAGAATGCTGAGAGTCGTAGTTTCACCACAGCTGGAGTGCCGGAAGTTAGCCATCACTGCCTTAGATGGAAGTGTTGTTATCATTAGTGTTTTATTATTATGTTCTTATCCTTCTTGTCAGACTTCCCAGTTGTCACCAGTAATAATATTCCAAGTTTCCTCTGATTTCTTCATTCTGTTTCGAATCCTGGCATTGGTAGCATTCACACTTGGCTGCCTCTTTTGCAGGCTCGTTTCTCCTTCGTCTTAGATTTCCTAGCTGTCGATGCGCGGAGTGATGTGACTTGTACAACTCGGGATAAGAAATGGATGTGAAGATTATTAATGCACAGAGCAGCTGCCCAGAAAAGATGTAGAGAAAATTCTTATCATCAAAATGCCTTTCATAAATGGAATTATTTATGAATCATTTACTTCTCCAATTAAAACCAAACGTCCTCTGGGTGCCACAGTCGTCAGACGATTGACTAAATTAATTGTCTATTCTTTCTGAGAGCAGCAGCATCAGAGTTCCATTAAAGGGAATATGTCATATAATACAATGACATCAGGTTTTTATAAAAAGACGTATTGCTTGTGAGTTTATGTGAATTTATAGAGAAAAAATCCAAAGATATTGCACTTCTCATAATGTGCTGACATTTCTTTGGCTTTCTTTGCTGTATAGACTGGGACCGAATGAGCAGAGTCATCTCAATCTCAGTAGACGTACAGTTCAGCAGTTTATTATTAGTGGGCAGAATTATTAGATGGAGGCTTAGTGGGTTGCTCTTTTGTCTTACAGCGCTGGGGTCCCATGTTCAAAGCCAACCTGCATGGAGTTTGTATATTTTCTCCCTTTTCCATGGGTTTCCTCTCAAATCTCAAGTTTCCCCAAGACTCCAAAACATAGATTGTTTCATTAGGAATTTAGGTAGATCATTGACACTTTGAAAGCACTTTGTGGCTTCAGGTTCCCCAAAGGGCTACGTCAGCCTGAGGATCGCACCTCCATTGATCGGCAGGTTATCTCACATGTGGTAGATCTTTACATATTGAATCCCTATAAATACAAGCCATTTCTTGCACCAAAGAAAAGTGCTTTAATCTACAGTTCATGCACAAAGAAAAAAGTAATAAAAATGCTCCTCACTGGTAAGAGACTGGGGTGGTATTGACTACTGGGCACTCAGGTAATCTGCAGGAAGGTTGTTTTAGACATCTTGGAGAACCAACCACAGATATTCTGTTGATGTAGACGTGCTGAAATCCTTTGTGTCTCATCATGTGATCCCAGACAGACTGGATAATGGTGAGCTCAAGGGTCTGTGGTAGCCATATCATCACTTCCAGGACTCCTTGTTCTTCCTTATGCTTAAGATAGTTCTTAATGATGTTGGTTGTATGTTTGGGGTCATTGTCCTGCTACAGAATAAAGCCAACAGATCCCCAGATGGTATTGCATGATCAATTAGTATTTGCCTATATTTCTGGGCATTAAGGACGCCATTAATCCTGACCAAACCCCCCAACTCCATTTGCTGAAATGCAACCCCAAACTAGCAGGGACCTTGTGAACGAGTTCAAAACGAAAAAATCTCCAGCACTCTGTAAAAACTTTACTTCTTTATTGGAAAATTCTTAAAGAACGAACATAATGTGAACAGGATATTAGCTGCAGTCATGTGAGAATAACATAGGGTTAATTCTTTTGTTTTACCTTGTTGAACACTTGTGAGGTTCAGAGACATTATTAAGAAGTCTGATGTTCCTGTGTTATTGCAGGGAATGTCATGTGAGAACAATATAGGGTTAATTCTGTAGTTCCACCTTGATGAACACCTTTGAGGTTTAGAGATACTATAAAAGAGTTTGTTGGTGCATGAGACCAGTGTACCATGGTTAAGGACAAGTGTTACCAAGTCCAAAACATGTAGGTCTGGGTTTTCATTGTACAAAATGTTTTATTTTTTAATATTTTCCAGTAAAGAAGTGAAGTTTTGGAAATTTTTTGTTTCTTTTTATATTTGTGTTCTCCTTTTATATTTTTGTTCTCCTAACACATGTTATTTGGACAACCAGGGACAATGCAGAGAGCATAGTCAGTTTTCTTCTGTGTATATAACTACCTCATGTCTTTTTCCTTTGCTCAGTCTTGCCACGGTGTACGGCTTGTGACAGGAAACTGTCTTCCACAACCTCACCTTTGTAGCAGAGTTTGGGTGTTCCTCACACAGTTCCTACACATCTGTTTCCTTTTCAGTTAATGACTCACTTGATTGCTATAATTGGCTAAAACTACAAAATCCCAGATGTATTGTAAGGGTATTTTTAAGAGACTGATTGGCTCTCCCCTGTAATTCTGTTTAATACTCTATGTAATAGTTTATAAGTTCCCCTTGTAATGAAGTGAGTTAAAGATAGTACCCATTCTCCATTGTGCTGACCACAGTGATCTCAGAGACATGCGTACTACACACTAGAGGAGGGGCTAACAGGTTAAAACATTATGACACACATTGCTTTAGCGAACTCCACCAAGTTCTCCATTCTAGGTAGGATGTGAGTATGATTGCCCTAACTCTCTTGTACACTCTGTGGTGTCTGTCATGTGTGATATATCGGGTAAACAGCCATGGGTTATAGCAAGATCGACGGAGTGTCCACCCCATTTAGGCTAGTGATGTTTATTTACTTTTTATTATTCTGTGTGTGATTTCTTTGTGTTATCATATATTTAATCACTTAGTAAATATATTTATTCACTAAGCCTGCGTAAACACATTAATTCTCAAATCTTTTGAATTCACTTTAAGTTACACCAGACTTCATGCTAATTTGAAGGCAAATGGTGGTCACTAGAGATGAGCGAGCATGCTCGTCCGAGCTTGGTGCTCGTTCGAGTATTATGGTACTCGTAAGTGCTCGCTGCTCGGACGAGTATCTCGCCATGCTCGAGGAAATGGCATCTCTCGCATTTTTAATTTTTGGCGCCTATAAACTCAGCCAATCACAAGCCAGGAGACTCTGCGGTACACCCAGCATCACGTGGGGCCCTTACATGTCGATAGTAGGGGTTGGCTGGCCTGATCAGGTGACCCTGGAATATACTACTGACTGGCCGCGGTGCTCGGCTCAGATGCTGTCTGGATGTCGTTAGGGATAGAGCTGCTGCGTTTCAGGGAGAGTGTTAGGGCCTGAATTTAGTTCTCTGTTAGGCAGGAGTGATCTCAAAAGAACCCAACAGCCCTTCTAAGGGCTACAAGACATTTTTTTTGTCTCCTGGCTGGGCTGGCTGGCTGGCACTAGTAGTGCAGCTATCGCCATATATAACCCTTTTTTTTATTGTTTTATCTCAGTGATACAAATCCATTTCATACAGCAGTGTGGAACCATTCTGTGTGTCACAGTTCAGCTGTCCACTCACCACAAACCACAATCCGTATTTTCTGTCCAGGTGACCCATACTGTACGCCACGTAATCAAATACGGCCTTTTGCTTTCACTGATACAGCTACATTACAAAAATCTCTGTGCGACATTTGTCTGGGTTGCAGTCAAAATAGCCACAGTCAACAGGGGCTGAGTTTGCTCTCTGATAGTTTCTTAAAAAAAATAAAAAAAATAAAAAAATAAACAAAAGTTTTTTTTGTTGTTTTATCTCAGTGATACAAATCCATTTCATACAGCTATGTGGAACCATTCTGTGTGTCACAGTTCAGCACTGACTCACTCCAATCCATATATACTGTCCAGGTGACACTTTCTGTACATCACTTAATTGAAAAAAGGTCTTTTGCTCTCACTGATATAGCTACATTACAAAAATCTCTGTGCGACATTTTTCTGGGTTGCACTTAAGCAGACCAAGTCTGCCTAATCTAATAGTTTCAGTGTAATTGCACCATTCTGCACGGTACGTAATAACATACGTAATTTTGCTCTAACTTATCCACCTATATATTTTCTTGTTCAGATTGAACAAGTTTGTGGGTTTCAGTACAGCAGGCCCATTTATTTTATTTTTTTAATATAATACACTTATATACAGAAAATGTAGAGGACGTGGGCGTGGGCATTCAATTACTGCAGGGGGCAGAGGCCGTGGTCCTGGGCAGGGTGAGACAGTACCTCCCGTGGCGAGGCCTAGATGTTCGCAAGTCTGGAGGTTCTTTAAGGAAAGTGAGGATGACCGACGGACTGTGGTGTGCAACCTGTGCCACACCGGGATCAGCAGGGGTGCCACCACTACTAGCCTAACCACCACCAGCATGCGCAGGCATATGAGTGCTAAACACCCCACTCAATGGAACCAAGGCCGTTCACCGTCTGCGGGTCACACCACTGCTCCTTCCCCTGTGTCACTCGCTGCCTCTGCTAGTCAACCCCCTGCCCAGGACCCCGGCATGAGTGCCTCCCGCCGGAAAACCACACCTTCGCCTCCACGATCCTCCACAGCGTCCACCAATGTGTCCCAGCGCAGCGTTCAGCTGTCTTTACAGCAGACGCTGGAGCGCAAGAGGAAATACAGTTCCACCCACCCACATGCCCAAGCCCTCAACGTCCACATCTCCAAATTGCTGAGCCTGGAGATGCTGCCCTATAGGCTGGTAGAGACCGAGGCCTTTCGCAATCTCATGGCGGTGGCTGCCCCTCGATATTCGGTACCGAGCCGCCACTATTTTTCCCAATGTGCCGTCCCAGCCCTACACCAGCATGTGTCACAGAACATCATCCGTGCCCTGACCAATGCTGTTTCTGAGAAGGTCCACCTAACCACGGACATGTGGACAAGTGCTGCCGGGCAGGGACACTATATATCACTGACGGCACATTGGGTTAACTTGGTGGAGGCTGGGACCGAGTCTGAACCTGGGGCCGCTCATGTACTGACCACACCGAGGATTGCGGGGCCTACCTCGGTCACGGTCTCTCAGACGTACTATGCCTCCTCCTCCGACCCCTCCTCCTCCTCCACCTCCTCCTCTGAATTACCATCCGTGTGCACGGCGCCTTCAGTCGGTAGCTCTAGGCGCAGCAGCAGTGCCGTGGGTAAGCGCCAGCAGGCGGTGCTCAAACTGCTGAGCTTAGGTGACAAAAGGCACACCGCCCAAGAGCTGTTACAGGGCATCACTGCGCAGACCGATGTGTGGCTGGCACCGCTGAACCTCAAGCCAGGCATGGTTGTGTGTGACAATGGGCGTAACCTGGTGGCGGCTCTGCAACTCGGCAGACTGACACATGTGCCATGCCTGGCCCACGTGTTCAATCTAATAGTTCAGCGGTTCCTCAAGACATACCCCAATCTGTCTGATTTGCTCACCAAGGTGCGCCGCATCTGTGCGCATTTCCGCAAGTCGACCACAGATGCTTCCACTCTCAGGGCAGCGCAGCGCCGCCTACAACTGCCCGCTCACCGACTGTTGTGTGACGTGCCCACGAGGTGGAATTCGACATTAAACATGTTATCCAGAGTTTACCAGCAGCGCAGAGCGATTGTAGACTGCCAGATGTCAACTTCCACAAGAACTGGTAGTCAGGTCAGTCAGATTCCTCAAGTCTACAATGAGGAGTGGACGTGGATGTCTGATATCTGCCAGGTGTTGAGCAACTTTGGGGAGTCAACACAGATGGTCAGCGCCGATGCCGCCATTATCAGCCTCACCATCCCGCTGCTTTGCCTGTTGAAAAACTCATTGCTCAGCATGAAGTCGGATGCTTTGCGCTTGTCACAAGAGACGGTGGAGGAAGATACGTCGCTTGATAGCCAGAGCACCCTCCGGTCTGTTTCTCAGCGCGTATCGGAGGAGGGGAATGAGGATGAGGAGGAAGAGGAGGAGAATGTCGGCGAGACAGAAGAGGGTACCAGTGCTCAGTCCTTAACTCTTGAGCGTGTATGGGCTGAAGAGGAGGAGGAGGAGGAGGAAATTGAGAGTCAGGTCAGTGAGGAGAGGGAATTCTTGCGTGTTGGGACTCTGGCGCACATGGCAGACTTCATGTTAGGCTGCCTATCCCGTGACCCTCGTGTTAGAAGCATTTTTTCAAACACCGATTACTGGGTGTTCACTCTCCTGGACCCACGGTACAAGCAGAACCTTTCCACTCTCATCCCTGCAGAGGAAAGGAGTATGAGAGTGAATAGGTATCAACAGGCCCTGGTGCACAAGCTGAAAAATCCTTCCCATCTGACGCCGCTAGCAGCAGAGGGCGTGGTTCTGTGGGCCAAGTAGCGGGGGAGAGGAGGCGAGCAGGCAGCTTGTCCAGCACTGGCAGGGGAACGCTCTCCAAGGCCTTTGCCAGTTTTATGTCATCCCAGCAAGACACTGTCACCTGTCCCCAGTCTAGGCAGAGTAGGGGGGAGCTGTACAGAAAGATGGTGAGGGAGTACCTAGCTGACCATACCAACGTCCGTAGCGATCACTCTGCTCCATACAACTACTGGGTTTCAAAGCTGGACATGTGGCCTGAACTGGCGCTGTACGCCTTGGAGGTGCTGGCCTGCCCTGCCGCTAGCGTGTTGTCAGAGCGGGTATTCAGTGCAGCTGGTGGCATCATCACCGATAAGCGTACACGCCTGTCAACTGACAGCGCTGACAGGCTGACGCTTATTAAAATGAACAAAGCCTGGATTTCACCGGAATTCAAATCTCCTCTGGGGGAAAGCAGCTAAAGATTAACATTACTTATGTATCCGATTCCTCTTCTCTACTCCTCCTACTCCTCCTCCTCCTCCTTGTCGTCTTGCCTAACGCTGGCCCAAAAAACGCTATTTTTTGGAGGTCCAACTGGCACTCTTTTACCACAATTTTTCCAGAGATCCACCTACAGGCCCTCTCTCCAAACAATTTTTCCGGAGGTCCACCTACAGGCCCTCTCTCTAAACAATTTTTCTTTACAGCTAGTTGGGTGCTTTCCTAACATGTGATGGGTATGTGCCTCGCCTTTCTTGGTCTGGGTGAGCACAATTGCCATGAGGGTAACCACCAGGCTGTTGCCTGAGAATTTGGGGTAATGGTGCAATTAGGGAGCCTCAGAGGCATCCATGCATGCTGCCCCTGCTGTTTCCTGTCCATTTCCGTGGTGTTTCCATCATTTTCTGAGGTTTCCAGGTTCTCACCCAGCCTTCCCTAGGCAGAGCCTTGGTCCCCTGCAAAAAATGCTTGAGTCTCCCATTGACTTCAATGGGGTTCGTTACTCGAAACGAGTACCCGAGCATCGGCAAAAGTTTGTCTCGAATAACGAGCACCCGAGCATTTTAGTGCTCGCTCATCTCTAGTGGTCACACTAAATATTTATTGGAATTAGATTTCTCTCTTATTCATTTACTTTGCATTTTGTTAATTGATAAAAATAAACTATTAACACTTCTATTTTTATACCTGTTCATAGGCCCCATTCACATGACCATGAGACCACCGTGCCCTTGTTGCAGACTGCAAACTGCAGGTCCGCAAAACAAGGACACCGGCCGTGTAAACTCTGCATTGCGGTGCAGATCCATTGACTTCATGGATGTGGGGTGAAAGATAGAACACATTTTATCTTTTTTGGCACAAAGGCATGGACCTGGAGCCTGGTAGTCCCACGGTCATGTGAATGGGGCCTTACTTGGCAGCATTTTTCTACACCTGCGTAAAACCTTTGCACAGTAATAAGACTTAGGGGGCAAATGAAAGAGAGTGTGACTACAGGATCAGACTACACAGTTTTCTTTGAAGTCTGTTACTATGGAGACACACTGTCTGCAGAAAGGGCTGTAGAGGCAAAAATAAAAGTCTTGATTAAAAATGACTTTTTAGTAAGACTGCTTAATTGTTCCTTTTAGATGCATCGGAGCAATTAAAACTAGGATGATTGTAATAGTATTTCTAATATGTCTAAGGTATCTGAAGTTGCTAAGACCTCGCAAATTAATGTATATCAATACAATAATGGAGCATTATCAGAATTTCATTCTTTTTTTTTACTGTAGATATTTTACTATAGTAGGAACACAAAAAAAAATATTTTTTGTCTCTGTTGTTTTCTCATGAACTGAGTGCTCCAAATGCTCAATAATTCAGCATTTACAAGTGTAGGGCTTGTCAGCTCCAATATCTGGAATTATCCTTTACAGGGACTTAATGCACAGAGACATTTGGTTTCTAATGCATTTCATAAAACATGAGATCCCACTTCATCGAGTCACGGAGCATGAGCCCGGCCGGCACTGACCATTAGCTCCGAGACCTCAAACAAATTGGCCGCAATGGGAATGGAAAACAATGAGTTCTCTGGGTCGACAATAATAGTTTTCTTCTAAAATGTTTGTTTTCTAAAAATAAGTAAAAAATAAATATATTTAAGATATTTTCTTGGTTTTTTAAAGGATATCTGTCAGTAGCTTTGTACCTATGACACCGGCTGACCTGTTACATGTGCACTTGGCAGCTGAAGACATCTGTGTTGGTCCCATGTTCATATGTGCCCGCATTGCTGAGAAAACTGATGTTTTAAACATGCAAATGAGCCTCTAGGAGCAACGGGGGCGTTACCATTACACTTTCAGCAAGTAACAGGTCAGCCAGTGTCATAGGTACAAAACTGCTGACAGATGCCCTTTTAATATGGCACAATTGTGGAGGCCTTCTGGTCCAATCCTGATCGGTGTACATTACAAGGGGCATTATTCCCCCAACTCGACACCAGAATAGATGGTCAGCGCTGAAGACGAGTCAGACACGGTCATTTTAACCCCTTCAGCAGTACAAACAATGCTGCAAATAAAGTCGGAGTAGGGTTGTCTTTGTCACCTGCCCACCAGCCATGGCGGTGCGTTCATAGACACTGAGGATCCTTGTCAATGGAGACAAAACTGAACTGAACGAAACGGAGAGCACCAGAATGCATTCTGTTCCATTTGGTTGCGTCCCCATCGCAGACAGAATAATGCAGAATAATGATCCTGAGAACAACTGCGCATGTGCAGATGAAGTCTTCCCAGCATGACATTTTAGGGACAGCCATCTGAACAGTGAAGATGTCTGATCCTGTCAATCAGACAATGAGGGGGAGTGGCTACAGGGGAGAGGAGGAGATAAAATAGGACTCTGAGGGGTTAGGCCAGCCCCTCGGTGCTCTAATCACCTGATTTGCACAAAAATAAAAATATTATGTTGCAATGGAACATCTGTTTACAGCAATAGAGGGCTTATTTTATTTACTGTGTTATAGAATTTTGGGTTAATAACCGCTCTTTACTCTGATCAACAAGGTGGAGAGAGGTTATAAAGAGCATGTCTCCAGCCTTGTATTATACAGAGAAACCCTTGATATGAGTTGGCACTGTGTAATACTTCATTTCCCCTGTGGAGGCGCTGCAGGGAAACTTCTGCCAGGGTTCCTCACAGACCACAGCTGATCCCTGTAGGTCCCAAGCAAAAGAACACTTTCTCATGTACTCATATTTAACGGATTTCTCTTAAAAATAGGTATTCTCCAAAATGGAGCACCCAACTGCAGGAACCAGCTACCAGTAATTCATAGAGGACCCCAGTCTATAATGTCCTGCACTGGTGAGACTATGTTATGAATACAGAGATGATAAAGAAATACAGGGTCACCATCTGGAACCACTGCAAGCAATCTTCCAGTAGATCTGTCTAGCTCTAGCCTGTCACAAGGTCAGTCAGATTTTGCTACAAGGGTCTCAGGTTACATCTTCGGAGTAAGATGGCATCAAACAAGCGTGAGCTCATAGGGAGCATACCTATCAGATCCCAAGAAGTATCAATAGAGTAGAACAAGTCAGTGTGAAAGCCAGAAGACATAGTAGAAGCAGAAGACAAGGGTTTAATCCAGAAACAAGCTGAGGAGTCAAAGCCAAGAGAATCAGTCGAAGTCTAATCAGTAGACAAGGGGTTAATCCAGAAACAAGCCCAGGTCAATTTACACAGGAAGGTCTAACAGAAGTGCAGCACTGTTCTGAGTAGAAAGAACAAACTTTAGGCAGGAAAACAAAAAGAAATAGACAAGTAGAAAGTGCCTTCTAGCTCTGGAATTGGACACCAAGCCAGGACCTGAATGGCCTGGTTTCCAGACTCATTGATCGACAACCACAGCCGTGCACAGCAACGTTTTTAGGTAAGCTGCCAACAGACAATTAAGATATTATACAATTAAATCTACTCAGTGGAAATTATAGTAAGAGACATTTTCCTTATTTTGTGAAAACCATAAAGATATCTTCTCGAAACGTCTGGACTGCAGCCACCACTGAGACATGATTGCTTGTAACTTTACAGTCAAGCTATGTGGGTCTGTTCCTTGCTTTTCTCCATAGTGTGACACTGCCTGCTTCATTCTTCTCCTGTAATTTCGGATACACGGTTAGTGAAATGTGAAGTCCGGGATCTGTGATGAGCGAGTCCTCTGCTCTTTATAGTCTCTTCCTGAATTGGTTTTGCTTTGTTGAACTTTCTTATATACGTATGAGGACAGGGAACATCACATTGCTCTATTCGACGTGAAATAGAGAAGGTTTCAGTGGTTGTATGCGAAAGAAAAAAGTCTTTAACCGTGGGAGGCACTGAAACAGTAAAAATAATTTATTTCCTTAACAACATTCTATATTTGCAGATGCGACCTTCCTTAACATATCTGAGATGTGTTTGAGGACTTCACTAGTGATGATCGAGCACCCAGGTGCTCGTACGCTTGGGTGCTCTGGCCGAGCACCCGAGCATAATTAAAGTCTATGGGAGTAAACCAGGCCCCCCCCCCGCTCGGAAGAGCCTGGTTTACAAAAGTGCCCAAAATTAAAAAAACAAAAAAAAAACCAAACAGACAGACACACAGAGACACTACTTATCTTCCCTGGCAGCTCCCTCCTCCCGTCCACGCAGAGTGGTAAGTTTTACCACAGCGCCACCTGCTGGACGGGAGGAGTTACTACAAAGAAGAAGCCTGATGAGGTAAGTGGTCTGTGTTTGTTTGTTTGTTTTCTATTTTTCAGGATCGTTAGTGCAGAGGACTACGTCGGATTCGTTGGATTACGTCGGACCAGCTTTTTTATTTTTGAAATAAAATGGTCATACAGGGTTCTGGGGGAGTATTTATTTCAATAGAATATTTTATAAGTGTGTTTGTGTGGATTTTTTTACAACATTGCAGTTTTAGTAATCACGGCTATCTACAGACGGCCCTGATTACTAATACTGGGCTTAGTGTTTGCCGGTATGGCCAGCACTAACCCCAACATCTATTACCTCGGCACACACCAACACAAGGGTGTCGGGAAGAGCCAGGTACCCGCAGGACCGGACCTTGTAAATTGAGGGTGTTACTGTTAGGCTGGGAAGGGCCAATAACCGTGTTCCTTCCCACCCTGGTAGTGCCAGGCTGCCGCTGCTGGTTGTAATTTAGAAGGTCCGGTCCTGCGGGTACCCAGCTCCTACCGACACCCCTGGTGGCGGTGTGTGCCGAGGTAATAGATGTTGGGGTTAGTGCTGGCCATACCGGCAAACACTAAGCCCAGTATTAGTAATCAGGGCCATGTGTAGATAGCCGTGATTACTAAAACTGCAATGTTGTAAAAAAAACACACACACACTTATAAAATATTCTATTGAAATAAATACTCCCCCAGACCCTTGTTTGACCATTTTATTTAAAAAATAAAAAAGCTGGTCCGACGTAATCCACCGAATCCGACGCAGTCCTCTGCATTGACGATCCTGAAAAATAGAAAACAAACAAACACAAACCACTTACCTCCTCCTCCTCAGGCTTCTTCTCCTCAGCAGTGGAGCCTCTTCATTACATTGTGCCCTCTGCTGGTGAATAAAAAAAAAATTACACCTTGAATTTTTCAATGAAAAAAAAAAAACGTGATAGGTGACGGATCCGCCATGAACTCCATTGAAAGTCGATGGAGGACCGTTTACTATTGTGTCACACCAAACGGATCCGTCCCCATTGACTTGTATTGGGGTCATGACGGATCCGTTTTGGTGCGGGGAGGGGACTCGAGCATTGCACTCAAATACACTCGGTGTTCAGCCGAACACAGAGCGGACCCGAGCGTAGGCATGCTCGCTCAACACTAGAATTCACCTGTTTTTTTTTTTTTTTATAACATGATTTAGCAATATTGTGTCGCAAGATCGCCATCATATATGTGTCAGTGTGTGGCCACCTAGTGGTTGTAATGTTAACTGCAGTCAGAGCATACAGTAGACCCCTACACTGCCCCTTGTGGGGACAGGATAAATGGAGGGGTTGAGTCTGCCAGCGGAAGAACTATATTTTCACGTCAGCTATATGTTTTGCCAGAGGATGATCCCAAGGATGTCACTGCTGCCTGTGATGTCTATATGCTCTAATAATAGAGTACAGATTTGGTTGGTTGTTGTAGAGGAAATCCCTTTATTTGCATTCTTTTAACTACAGTAGGCAGGAATACACAGACAGTAAGCCCTAAGTGGAACCCCGTCCGATTTCTCTGCCTACTTGAAATGCAAGCCCTAGGCAGCAAGTCCGCAACTGGTCGACGTTCCCTACTCTGCTAAAGTGCAAGACAGACACACAAAGAGACAGAACAATGGGTCGGAAACCGAGAGGACAATACAGTACCAAATCGCAAGAGGGGGGTAGTCAAAGATAAGCCAAAGTCAGAACCAGACGGAAAAACACTGTACCAAAACATGAGACAGAGAGTCGTCAAAGGCAAGCCAAGGTCAATAATAGAAGCAATCCAAATGCACACAGAACCAGGAGCACAGCCAGGGAGTCAATGACTATCACTGGCACTGGTACATGGCCAGGAAGAGGTTTAAATAGCGCGCCGAATCCCAGGATCAGAAACTGATACGTAGTGTTAGTCAGAACACAGCACACAGGAATAGAGCAGCTGAACAATCAGCCCACTGCTAATCTTTTCCAGCACACGCCCCCTGTGGGGAGAAAGCGCATTGTATCCTGTTACTAATGACGCTGTTGTGTCACCAGGGGGCGTGGCCTTACAGTGCCTTTCCCCCTGGCTCTGTCGCACCGAATCTGGAGATCTCGTTGCTGGAGCCCATGATTGTGTGGAATTTACCCATAATATAGAGAATCCATCAGAATGATAGAAAATTAAAACATTTGAGCCATAACCAGAGTTCCTCTTTATCAGAATTGCAGCCCTACCATCAGGATCTAGAGGCTTTCCCTGGAAATCAGCTTTCATAATAGATGAATTGAATTAAGAAAAATGAATGTCTAATTAACCCTCGAGGATCTGTAGGGGGTTCATTCCACAGGGCACTCGCCAATTGTGCTTGTTTTATCGCCTAGATTAGATGACACTTGTCCTTCTGAATGCTTCGCCCTTGCTAGAATTGTCTGCCGAGCGCAGGATTGAAGCCGTGCTTCTTCCAAATTGAAATCCGCTCCTTGATTAAGTGTACTGGGCCCATGGGTCCGCTCCAGAGGAGTTTCCAGTAAAAAGGAGGCTCTACAAAAATATTCATCAAAAGTAGATCTTCAAAGTTTAATTTCCTTAATTGCTCTGGTGTAATTAATGTCCCGTGCTGCAGAGTCTGCATTCCATTGCTTGCTACTTAGTCATGCTTTTCTATGGCTGTTCAGATGGATTATTGATGGTGTGACATTATTCATCTGCAGATTTAATGACTTTCCCTTCCATAGAAAGTTTAGGATTGTCAAGTGGACATTTCTATATAAAAATAATAATTACATGAAAAGACAAGTTACTGTGTACATACATTATATTACTTATCCTACACTGATCCTGAGTTACATCCTGTATTATACTCCAGAGCTGCACTCACTATTCTGCTGGTGGAGTCACTGTGTACATACATTACTTATCCTACACTGATCCTGAGTTGCATCCTGTATTATACTCCAGAGCTGTACTCACTATTCTGCTGGTGCAGTCACTGTGTACATACATTACTTATCCTGTACTGATCCTGAGTTACATCCTGTATTATACTCCAGAGCTGCACTCACTATTCTGCTGGTGGAGTCACCGTGTACATACATTACATTACTTATCCTGTACTGATCCTGAGTTACATCCCGTATTATACTCCAGAGCTGCACTCACTATTCTGCTGGTGCAGTCACTGTGTACATACATTACTTTACTTATCCTGTACTGATCCTGAGTTACATCCTGTATTATACTCCAGAGCTGCACTCACTATTCTGCTGGTGGAGTCACTGTGTACATACATTATGTTACTTATCCTACACTGATCCTGAGTTACATCCTGTATTATACTCCAGAGCTGCACTCACTATTCTGCTGGTGCAGTCACTGTGTACATACATTACTTATCCTGTACTGATCCTGAGTTACATCCTGTATTATACTCCAGAGCTGCACTCACTATTCTGCTGGTGGAGTCACTGTGTACATACATTACTTATCCTGTACTGATCCTGAGTTGCATACTGTATTATACTCCAGAGCTGCACTCACTATTCTGCTGATGGAGTCACTGTGTACATACATTACTTATCCTGTACTGATCCTGAGTTGCATCCTGTATTATACTCCAGAGCTGCACTCACTATTCTGCTGATGGAGTCACTGTGTACATACATTACTTATCCTGTACTGATCCTGAGTTGCATTCTGTATTATACTCCAGAGCTGCACTCACTATTCTGCTGGTGGAGTCACTGTGTACATACATTACTTATCCTGTACTGATCCTGAGTTACATCCTGTATTATACTCCAGAGCTGCACTCACTATTCTGCTGGTGGAGTCACTGTGTACATACATTATGTTACTTATCCTACACTGATCCTGAGTTACATCCTGTATTATACTCCATAGCTGCACTCACTATTCTGCTGGTGCAGTCACTGTGTACATACATTACTTATCCTGTACTGATCCTGAGTTGCATACTGTATTATACTCCAGAGCTGCACTCACTATTCTGCTGATGGAGTCACTGTTTACATACATTACTTATCCTGTACTGATCCTGAGTTGCATCCTGTATTATACTCCAGAGCTGCACTCACTATTCTGCTGATGGAGTCACTGTGTACATACATTACTTATCCTGTACTGATCCTGAGTTGCATTCTGTATTATACTCCAGAGCTGCACTCACTATTCTGCTGGTGGAGTCACTGTGTACATACATTACTTATCCTGTACTGATCCTGAGTTACATCCTGTATTATACTCCAGAGCTGCACTCACTATTCTGCTGGTGGAGTCACTGTGTACATAAGTTATATTACTCACCTGTACTGTAGACACCAGCAAAACAATATAAACACCAATATAAGCAAATTCTATCTCTATCTTCTTTATGCCCCTTAATACTACTGCACTTCGCTGATCGTCAGGGGTCATTGAAGCCAGCCCATAGTGGTCAATTAATCATTAGAAGGGTTTAAAGAGCACCTCTCATCAAGATCAGGCCTATTAAAAAAGAAGTACAGCCTGGTAGAGTTGATCCTGCTGATTAAAATGATACCTGTCTTGCGAAAATCACTTGCGGCGTTCCTGACTAAAAGACTTTTATTCTGTATGGTAGTGAGGGCTATGGCGCCCTCAAGGGGTGTGGCCAGCAGTGGAAACCTGAGGTACATTGAGAGACTAGGCCCCGCCCCTCAGCGCCTTGTAGCCGTCACTCACATAAAGAATAGAAGTCTATTTTCTCGGGAACACGACCACCGATTTCCACAAGACAGGTATCATTTTAATCGGCAAGACCAACCCTACCAGGTACCATGGCTGGTTTGATGGAGTTGATCCTGCTGACCGTTGCCCTTTAATTGGAACTTAGATTTTTCTTGATGACACAGCCCCCTTATCCTCAGCACAGTTTGAATTTCTTTCATTCTGCTTTGATTTCTACTAAAATTGTTAAAAACAATCATTGATTGTTAATTATTCTACTAAGTCTAAGTCGCTGGTTTAAAGTGTCGATAATTTTATGCACGATAATACGTTCTTCTATCTGACATGAGGCACCGGGCTCAGCGGGATCCAATGTCAGTGTGTGGTCTACATGAGAGAAAGCCATTATTCACATGACAGGCATGACATATCACAGAGCTGAAAATGTATCACCCGGGGCGACTGATTCAAGTATGGCTTATCAATTATGGAAGTGCTATTCATGCAAAATACATGACTGATGACCGGGGGTTCAGACAAGGTCAATGAATGCAGAAAATGTATCTGACAATGTATCGTTTGTTTTATCCTTGTGGTCATGGGTTACTTTTTGTTACTTTTACAAATTATTGTAATGTCAATATTTACAGATGGAGGATCATTGTCAGGTTCAGTGAATCTCCGGATATTACAGGAGGGTCTCACATCGTAAAGGGGTTAAAAATGATAGCGAAAGGACTTGACATCACATTGACATCACAGATTCTACAGATGACTTTTTATTTTTGCCTTATTTTATTATCTTTTTGCATATTTAGGGGGACATTTAATAAGACCGGCGATTGATACGGCCATCCTAATCCATGTGCGCTGTCAGTGGAGGTTGCTGTGGGCCAGGTGATATGCCCCAAAAAGTGGCATATAACACATAATAAATTCTCAGTCTCGGCATTCTCAGTAAGGGAGGGTCCATTTTGACCAATTGTACCCAACAGTATCAGGGTCCACTACAGATGGCACGGAGCCTAATACACATGCCAGTGAAATACTTACTGGTACCCCACTATCTGCTGTGGGATCCCGGTGGGATGACTGGGCTGCAGTGACACTTTATCCACACTGATGTCACTTCGCTTTGCTGCATCTTCCATTGGCAATAGGATGAAATTATTGGCATATTAGAACTTCAGCCATGAGGTGGCACAAGGTAAAGTAATGTGCCCAACGTTCCTGGAGAGTTGGGTAAATATACCATATGCAAAATCTTTGAAAATGCATCCACTCACCTGTCCCAGATCCAGTGTCAATCACATTGCTCCTCTCCCCTGTTTGGTCCAGCTCCTGCGGTTCACAACCCAGTATATGCCAATGGAACCACTTTTTGGGTCACTTAAACCTTAAAGGGGTTATCCCACGAATAATATAAAAAATGAAAATCAGACATCATATAGTACATGACAATCTCTATCTAATAAAGCTAGAACCAGCCCTGTACATGGATCCAGAGATCTCCACATTCATTGCTCTCTCTATATTAAGCTGACAGCTCAAGGGGAGTGTCTTTTCTGCTGCAGCTGAGGAGGCGTGTCCATGCTCTCCCTATCACAGCTCAGGAGGCGTGTCTCAGCTCTCCCTATGACAGCTCACAGGGCGTGTCTCAGCTCTCCCTATCACAGCTCAGGAGGCTTGTCCTTGCTCTCCCTACCACAGCTCACAAGGCGTGTTTCAGCTCTCCCTATCACAGCTCAGGAGGCGTGTCTCACCTCTCCCTATCACAGCTCAGGAGGCGTTTCTCAGCTCTCCCTATCACAGCTCAGGAGGCGTGTCTCAGCTGTCCCTATCACAGCTCAGGAGGCGTGTCTCAGCTCTCCCTATGACAGCTCACGGGGCATGTCTCAGCTCTCCCTATCACAGCTCAGGGGGCGTGTCCTTGCTCTCCCTACTACAGCTCACGGGGCTTGTCTCAGCTCTCCCTATCACAGCTCAGGAAGCAGTTGAAGGATGAAACTGAGCATGTGCGGCCTTCTCAGTGAGCAGGTCAATGAAATAAGAAATTAAGTGGCACTATACAGATACATTTTATTGAATAACTCAGAAGCTATAATAAATGTTTAATTACATGCAGTTACAAAAGTATTCAGATCCATGTGCTGGTTTGAAAACTGTAGAATATTTTTCGTGGGACAACCCCTTTAAGCTAAATCCTCTGATCTGCTATATCCTCAGTTTGACTACACCATTTGCTCCGCTACATCATCAGCTCTGCTACACAACCATTTTTTTCCACTACATGATAAACTTTGTTACATCATCAGTTCTGCTACACTATTTGCTTTGCAACCTCATCAGCTCTGTTGCACCATTGACCCTGCTACATCTATAGCTTTACTATACCATCAGTACTGCAGTCTCATAATCTCTGCTACACGATCGACACTGCCGTATCTACGGTTTTGCCACACCATCAGATCTGCAAGAGCTTTAGCCCTGCTCTGCCCCGACTCGTCTACAACACTCTCCTGCATCACCTCTCCAAATCTGCTGTATCTGTTCTTCTGCTTTATCAGCGCCCCCTGTCCATTAAACCTACTCTTTCCGACTAGAGGCTTCCACCTTACCAGGACCTGAATGAGATCGGCAAATCTGCCGCAGAATCCAAGGCAGAAATCCAAGGCAGATCCCCAGATTTCAGCCATCGATTTGTGTCACAGTGTAAAAGAGCATCCAGAAAGCAAAGTTTACTGACACAGGGTATTTAAGACTTAGTTCTGAGTTGGATTTTTTTGGACTGGTAAGTAGGTTTCTTAGAGGGACCTACGGTATCAGTCCACACTCTACTGTAGAATGCCTATTCCCCGAAGCCATAAAAGATCCCCGGTGTGGTTACTGGGATTGTTGCTGGGGAACAAATAGTGGCCTCAGAGCCTCAGACAGTTTCACAGCAAGGTGGCTGTTTTACCAGATCCCACTGACATGCTGAAGTCATAGGTGAGAGAGAACTTCTCTGTATAGTTAGCGCCCAGACGGGCAGGTGTTTATATTGATGTTCTGTGTTATACCTAAAGGGGTTATCTGACCCCTATAATGTCCCCCCGAAGTCCAGACCCCTCATATAGCTTATACTTATCCCGATCCCCAGCACCCACGTTGCTTCTGATGCCCACACGACCACCTCTGCATCTCCGTGTGGATCAAAACATCTAGCCACGTGGTCAGAGGTTGGCAGCCAATAGCAGGGCGCGATGGGGATGTGCCTCCCTAGATCGCAGGTGACACTAAGGAGGCTCGTCCCCTTCGGGGCCTGGATTGGCCGCAGTCCCCCACGCCGCCGGATGTTTTGATCAGCGCGACGGGGAGATGCAGTGGTGGCTATTTGGGTATCAGGAACGATGCGGGTGTCGGGAAGGGGGGTAAGTATAACTTATATGAGGGGCCCGAGCATTAGGGGGGACATTATAGGGGTTGGATGACCCCTTTAATGTGCTATGGCTTCACCCAAGTGATGGATAACTTGGATGCCCCGTTCTGTGAGTGTAAAATAAAGCACCATTTGGACTTTTAACCCCCAAAGTTTTAGAGTCTGTCACTGCCGTCCCCGCTGCTAGCACATGCCGATAAAAGATACATTTTTCTCACTGGATGGCGAGGATCGGCCCCCATTTACACGAGCCAGATATCTGGAATGGGCCCTTCTTCTCCACAATTGTTGGCACGTGTACAAAAGCCCTTAGAGTCAAATTGAAATATTTGGAAAAGGAAAACCTTTTATGACGTAGTCATTGCTGCCTTCATGCTAAAGTCCGATCACCTATGGTCACCCGACCCTCGGAGCACGCGTTTGGAAATGTCTGTAATCATACAGACGTATAGGCAGGGACTTTATTTTTCTGCTTTGAGTATTTTCCGCTTCTGCGGCTGCACACGGACAGTATAACGCATTGCCAATAGCTCTGCATGGTTCACAGCATACCCTCCATAAAACATTGGAATCAATCCCTTCTGATGTAACGTCAATGCATCACTGGAGGACGTCCACCTAACGTGGATATAATTAAATCCCGCTCTCCATGTTCCTTTTCTGAAGAGCTCTGTCGTTCCTCCAGCCTCACAATGGAGGAAGCTCATTTGTTTCAGCAGCATGATTTGAAGCCTGTTTCTTGTCAATAATTCCCTCCGTGCTAATGAAGACCCAGGTGGAGAGATGGAAGTGTCAACGTGGGGCTGTATATGACCCGTGGCTATGGCCATGTTTTATCATAAGATTAATGACTGCTATTATCCTGCCTGCTTTCCATACTCAAATGAAATACAACTGACAAGATTGTTAACAACCGGCAATAAAACTTATCCTGAAGGCAAATTATATTTTTTGTGCATGGATAATACACATAAAATACTAGTGACTTTCTCACCTTGTGTTGTATATGCAAATGAAAATGTTATATACTGGAAATTACATAGATTGTATATCAAATATAGTTTAAATATACAATGTACATATGAAACTATACGGGCGTGAAAATATCTCATAAAACACTAATAATCTACAGGAATTAAACTATGACAAAACTGCTAATATAATATTGTCCCTTTTGTAAAAGAATATACAGTAATTATTATAATACTGCCTCCTGTGTACAAGAATATAACTACTATAATACTGCCTCCTATGTACAAGAATATAACTACTATAATACTGCCTCCTATGTACAAGAATATAACTACTATAATACTGCTCCTATGTACAAGAATATAACTACTATAATACTGCCTCCTATGTACAAGAATATAACTACTATAATACTGCTCCTATGTACAAGAATATAACTACTATAATACTGCCTCCTGTGTACAAGAATATAACTACTATAATACTGCCTCCTATGTACAAGAATATAACTACTATAATACTGCCTCCTATGTACAATAATATAACTACTATAATACTGCTCCTATGTACAAGAATATAACTACTATAATACTGCCTCCTATGTACAAGAATATAACTACTATAATACTGCTCCTATGTACAAGAATATAACTACTATAATACTGCCCCCTATGTACAAGAATATAACTACTATAATACTGCTCCTACAGTATGTACAAGAATATAACTACTATAATACTGCTCCTGTATACATAAATATAACTACTATAATACTGCCTCTTATGTACAAGAATATAACTACTATAATACTGCTCCTATGTACAAGAATATAACTACTATAATACTGCCTCTTATGTAAAAGAATATAACTACTATAATACTGCCTCTATGTACAAGAATATGGCTACTATAATACTGCCTTCTATGTACAAGAATATAACTACTATAATACTGCCTCTATGTACAAGAATATAACTACTATAATACTGCTCCTATGTACAAGAATATAACTAATGTAATACTGCTCCTATGTACAAGAATATAACTACTATAATACTGCTTCTATGTACAAGAATATAACTACTATAATACTGCCTCCTATGTACAAGAATATAACTACTATAATACTGCTCCTATGTACAAGAATATAACTACTATAATACTGCCTCCTATGTACAAGAATATAACTACTATAATACTGCTCCTATGTACAAGAATATAACTACTATAATACTGCTCCTATGTACAAGAATATAACTACTATAATACTGCTCCTATGTACAAGAATATAACTACTATAATACTGCTCCTATGTACAAGAATATAACTACTATAATACTGCTCCTACGTACAAGAATATAACTACTATATATCTATTATATTAATGCTCCCAACTGAAAATTCATATTGATATCTAAGCGTTAAATACTTTTATATCTTACTAGTTTGATCCATTTTTTGTATCTTTTTCCCTTTATGACCTTGTGCTATGAGTTATTGTCAGCTCTATCCTCTATATGACGTCTACATAATATACTATATTATTGTTTCCTCTCCTATTGGTATTTGTCAGATGATGAGAGTATAAAGGGACAGGTACCTTTCCTCGTGGTCAGAAGATCGGTATGATGGAAGGTGAAGCAGTGGAAGTGCTCGGCGGTTACTTCTGTGTTTCAGCTTTCTCTCGCTCGCTCCCACCACGCTGGATATTTTTAGCCCTATAATTAGGTAAATGCTGATTACATGCATTATTACCGCTCTTTTCTCTGCCTCTCATATGAAAATGTCAGCATCAATTAACTGAGTGGAATCAATTTTTCCACTGAATGTGTCTCTCATCTGAAGAATCCAACTTTATCTAAACTCATTCTATGACTTCTCCAGTACAGACGGTTCTTATCTTATCTAACATCTTGTTCCCTTCTGCTTCGCAACAGTTTTGTTTAAAATCCTTCCACCGTTTTGTGTATACAGCTCCAGTACTGACTTATGTGTCTCTAAGGTTACTGACCACAGACATTTTATTATATTTGTTATTCAACCTACTTAGCTTTAAATGGATGTTTCAGGAGTTAAATATTGATGACCTATCCTCAGGTTAGGTCATCAATATCTGATTGGTGAAGGTCCAACTACCAGAACCCCTGGTCCTCAGATTTTAGAAGGGATGGTGGCACTGAGATGAAAGCTGTGGCCTCTTCTTCGACTTGTGACTTCATGTCCAATGGCCACAGTCCCACTTAAGTGAATGATATTAAGCTGCAATACCAAGCATGGCCATTATACCATGTATGGCGCTGTGCTTTGTACATCATAAAGAGGCTGTGGCTCACCTCCGAGCTCTGTGTCCCCTTCAAACAGCTGAACAGAGCCTCAGGAGTCGAGCTCCCACCGATCTGACATAATTGAAGGGATCCTGAGGATATGTCATCAATATTTGACTCTCGATAAACCACTTTAACCCCTTCTACCCTGGGCCTGTTTTCACCTTCCTGCTCAGACCATTTGTTGCTAATCTGACATGTGTCACTTTATGTGGTAATAACTTTGGAACGCTTTTACTTATCCAGGCCATTCTGAGATTGTTTTCTCGTGACACATTGTACTTCATGACATTGGTAAATTTGAGGCAATATATTTTTCCTTTATTTTTTAAAAAAAATCCCAAATTTACCAAAAATTTGGAAAAATTCACAATTTTCGAAATTTGAATTTCTATACTTTTAAGACAGAAAGTAATACCTCATAAAATAATTATCAGTCATCATTCCCCATTTGTCTACTTTATGTTGCCATCATTTTATAAAGGTAATTTTACTTTTTTAGGACGTTAGAAGGCTTAGAAGTTTAGAAGCCATTTTTCAAAGTTTCAACAAAATTTCCAAAACCATTTTTTAAGCACCAATTCAGATATAAAGTGATTTTGAGGGGCTTACGTAATGGAAACCACCCATAAATGACCCCATTTTAGAAACTACACCCCTGAAATTATTCAAAACTGACAAACTTTGTTAACAAAAAAAACTGACAAACTTTGTTTGTTTACAAACTTTGTTAACCCTTGTGTTCTACAAGAATTAAAGATAAATGGAGGCGAAATTTCAAAATTCTATTTTCATGCAGATTTTTCATGTTAATCAATTTTTTCTTGCAACATAGCAAGGGTTAACAGCAAACTAAACCTCAATATACATTACTCTGATTCTGCAGTTTAGAGAAATACCCCATATGTGGCAGTAAAATGCTCTATGG
This sequence comes from Rhinella marina, assembly GCA_900303285.1. Classification (NCBI taxonomy): domain Eukaryota; kingdom Metazoa; phylum Chordata; class Amphibia; order Anura; family Bufonidae; genus Rhinella; species Rhinella marina. The sequence continues at coordinate 397,662 of ONZH01022265.1, forward strand.
GCACGTGGCAGTGGTCAGAAGGAAAGGAGCGCCATATGGATTTTGGAGGCAGATTTTGCTAGAATGATTTTTAGGCACCATTTTGTAATTGATAGACCCTGACGTACCCCTACAGTGGAAACCCTCAAAAAGTGACCCCATTTTGCAATCTACACCCTACAAAGAATTTATTAAGAGGGGTACTGACCACTTTGACCCCCTAAGCGTTTTACGGAATTTGGAAACACTTGGCTGTGAAAATGAAAATTTTATTTTCTTCCAATAAAATGTTGCTTTAGCCTCAAATTTTTCATTTTCACAAGGGCCAACAGGAGAAAAAGCACCACATAATTTGTTACCCATTTTCTCCTGAATACGGCAACACCCCATATGTGGTGGTAAACTGTTGTGGGGGCACATGGCAGGATTCAGAACGGAAGGAGCGCCATATGGATTTTGCTGCACAGATTTTGATGGATTGGTTTGTGGGTGCCATTTTATTTTTTGAGCTATTGTCTTATGTGGGGTCTTATTTTTTGCGGGATGAGAAGGGCCGCTTCTGCCATGAGGCGAGATGAGGATCTCTCCTCAGGTGGCAGTTTTATGTAATTCAGAGGGACGGCATCCACACAGCAGTTAAACACTGCTGGTGGATGCGCTGCGCTCCCCATCAGCTTCTTGTGCCCCCCTCAGACCTCAGATCAGCCCACCAAGCCACTTAAAAAAAACATACTTACCTGTCCTGCGCTGCTGCTGCGTCAGGTCATAGTGCGCGCCGGAAGGGAAGACAGTGGAGCGTGGACTTGAGGGCAGCAGCAGCGCAGGACAGGCAAGTATGTTTTTTTAAGTGGCTGGGTGGGCTGATCTGAGGTCTGAGGGGGGCACAAGGCACAAGACACTGATCTGAGGTCTGAGGGGGGCACAAGGAAGGCACAAGACGTTGATCTGAGGTCTGATGGGGCACAAGACGCTGATCTGAGGTCTGATGGGGGCACAGCACGCTGATCTGAGGTCTGATGTGGGCACAAGATGCTGATCTGAGGTCTGATGGGGGCACAAGACGCTGATCTGAGGTCTGATGGGGGCACAATGTGTTGATCTGAGGTCTGATAGGGGCACAAGACGCTGATCTGAGGTCTGATGGGGACACAATACGCTGATCTGAGGTCAGATGGGGGCACAAGACGCTGATCTGAGGTCTGATGGGGGCACAATGTGTTGAGCTGAGGTCTGATGGGGGCACAAGATGCTGATCTGAGGTCTGATGGGGGCACAAGATGCTGATCTGAGGTCTGATGGGGGCACAAGACGCTGATCTGAGGTCTGATGGGGGCACAAGACGCTGATCTGAGGTCTGATGGGGGCACAAGACGCTGATCTGAGGTCTGATGGGGCAAGGGAAGGGGGCGCCATTTCATTTTTCGCCTCAGGCAGCAGAAAAGCTAGAAGCGGCACTGGGGATGAGGTGACCATTTCATTGGTACAATTTTGGGGTACATAAGACTTTTTGATCGCTTGGTGTTACTTTTTGTGAGGCAAGGTGACAAAAAATGGTTTTGGCATAGTTTTAAAAAAAATGTTTTTACAGCATTCACCTGAAGGGGCAAATCATGTGATATTTTTATACAGCAGGTTGTTGCGATACCTAATGTCTAAAATTTTTATTTTTGTTAAGTTTTACACATTAGATGCATTTTTGAACAGAATTAAATCTTGTTTTTGTGATGCCATATTTTGAGAGCCAAACTTTTTTTTTATTTTTCAGGCGATTGTCTTAGGTGGGGGCTGATTTTTTGCAGGACGAGATGACGGTTTGATTGGTACCATTTTGAGGTACATATGCTTTTTTGATCGCATGGTATTACACTTTTTGTGAGGCAAGAGTAAATAAAATGGCTGTTTTGGCATAGTTTTTACAGCATTCACCTGGGGGCCATCTCATGTAATATTTTTATAGAGCAGATTGTTTCAGATGTGGCGATACTCAATATGTCTAACATTTTTGTTAAGTTTTACATATTAGTTGCATTTTTGAACAAAATAAAATCTCTTTTTGTGTTGCCATTTTCTGAGAGCCATATTTTTCTTTTATTTTTCAGGCGATTGTCTTAGGTATGGTATCAATTTCTGCGGTATGAGATGACGGTTTGATTGTACCATTTTGGGGTAAATACTAGTGTTGAGCAAGCACTGAGGTGCTCGTGTGCTCGGGTGCTCTGGCCGAACACTATTTTTGATCGCCTGCTATTACACTTTTTGTGAGGGTAGGTGACCAATACATTTTATTTTTTTTTTTACAGAGTTCACCTGAGGGGGAATATAATGTGATATTTTTATAGAACAAGTTGTTACGGACACGGCGATACTCAATATGTCTAACATTTTTATTTTTCTTATTTTTAATTTCTGTTACACATTAGATGCATTTTTGAACAGAATTAAATCTTGTTTTTGTGCTGCCATTTTCTGAGAGCCATGTTTTTTTATTTTTCGGGCGAAGAGGTAAGCTCTCATTTTTTGCGGGATGAGATGATGGTTTGACGCCTATTACACTTTTTGTAAGGAAAGGTGACCAAAAATGGCTGTTTTGGCACTGTTTTTTTTTTTTTTTTACTGCGTTCACCTGGCGGGGTGGATCATGTGATATTTTTATAGAGCCGGTCGATACGGATGCGGCGATACCTAATGTGTCTTTGTGTATTTTTCTTTTTTTCCGTATTTTTTGTAATTTTTTTTTACTTTATTTTGTGAAAAGGACACTTTTTTTAACTTGAAACTTTTTATGTAAAACTTTATTTTTTTAACTTTTTTTTTTTTTACACTTTATACCTTTTGGGGGTCTGGTCCCCTTTACAATGCATTACAATACTTCTGTACTGTAATGCATTGGCTGTAAGTGTATTACACACAGTAATACACTTACAGCTCCTTGCCTGTGAGATCCAGGGGGCTGGATCTCACAGGCTTCCATAGATGGCAGCCGGATGCCTAACGAAGGAATCCAAGCCAAGCCATTGGGTCCCCGTCACAGCAGCGCGGGGACCCGATGGACCCCCCTTCCTCCCACACCACAGATCGCATGTGCCACGGTCAGCGCTGACAGCGGCACATCGAGGGTTAATGCGCCGGCATTGGTGTTTTCACCGATGCAGGCGCATACAGCAGGGGTCCGGCTTCTGGGCACAGCCGGTCCCCCGCAGCTGATCGGGCGGGCGCAGCTCCTGCACCTGCCCGATCAGCGCGCTGTAGCACTATGGCACTGGGCGGGAAGTCACTTGTAGCACTATGGCACTGCTCGGGAAGGGGTTAATAGAGCATCTTCCAAATGTTTTCATCTAAAGCTAACTATATTTTTTTGTGAATTGCCTCAATTTAAATTTAGGTGAGACTTTTCTGTTGTCTACCACTCCTGATGTAGATGTTGGCAGCCTCCTCATACTTCCTGCTTGCTTGTTCCTTACATTCTGGAGTTCTGTTCTCTGTTGCCTTAGATGGTTGATGTTTTTGGAAATAATGAAGATCCTCTTCTCGTAATCATTAAGTTCTGTTCCAAACATTTGTTCATTACTTAGCTGGCTCCAACAAATACCTTACGAGAAGCTCAAACAACCAAGTCAGCAGTCATCGAAATGAAGACATCTCCTCCAGGAACATAATGGGTTCTCTTGCCTAATTCACGGTGATTTACACCATTAAAGCATACAGTACCTGAGTTTTCAAAAACGTTTACATAATGGCTGTGCTTCTTTGTACAATCATAACAATGAAGGAGGAGTTATGTTTGGGCTTCCCTAATTTTCTTTTAGCTGCACAGCTAGATGCATTTCACTCAGAGGCAGTGGGCATTTCCATTCTATGGAAGTCTGCCAGCACTGTACTGCTGTGAAGTCCTTTCCTTCACTTTCCACTAGGTTTGTTTTCAGTTCTGGAGCTCGCAAAACAGATAAGGAGGTAGACATCACACTTACAGACACTCAGGAGGCTCCTATGTATTCAGAAACAGAGTACAAACAATTTATCAGGCTCAGGATATCAGCTAGCTGACACAATTCCACTTCCTCTCAGCCATGTTCTGAGTCTCTGTTACCAGGGATGGCTCTTGTCTGACAACAGTCAGTTGACTTGAAGTGAAGTGAGACCCCTAGTGGCCATGGCTTTACAGTTTTTTTCAGGTGCATGCAGGCAGATTTTTTTTAAAGAAGCGATTTAGAAATTTACACAATTCTGTATTAAATGAAATGAAATTGTGTGAAAGTACAGGGACTCTTTAAGTCTAATATTTTTGGATGAACCACATGGGAGGTTACAAGGGTCATAGAAAAGGAACCTGGTTTCCTGTTCACAGTAGTCTCTTTAGAGGTAAAAGTCATTGTAGTTACTGGGGCTGGTCTCCTCACATGCATACACTGGTACTGTATATCCACAGGCCACAGAACCCCTCCATTAGACTTACATACGTACATGCATTGCTCACAGTCCTCAGGTGTGACTCACTATCAGCTGCAGCTATCTGCACTCACTCTCTGGGTAGCAAGTTGGCTGGTCCATTCCTCCTGTCTCGGCCTATCACAGGTCTATCCTCTGAATGCTCGTGGGTGTGATGGCCAGAAAACATTATGGTCAGCTGGCCCTGCTCAATGATCCACTCTGCTGCTGGTGTTGCTGCTTCAACCTTTATCTTGGTCATTACAGCAGTGCACTAGTTAGCGAGGGTCACTCACCTCTACTTGCTAGCTAACTACCATGTAGTGTGGCTGGTCCTCTCTATACCAGCAGCTGCAGCTTTTTCTATGTACTCCCCGAGGTCCTCCTGGGCACTTCAATTTATTAACTAACTCAGCTACACTGAGTGGGGTCCTACCAGGTGTAACCTCCTACGCGGACCTCTGACCCCTATTAACTCCTTACCTTCACGCACATGCCAGCAATTTTTAGTGCAGTTTCTCAATGTATACAGTGTTTACATCCATTATCATGCGGTTTTACCCACATGTGTTTTTAACATCCATCGACACCCTGCCCCAGGGTATTTTATATGGTTCAGACAGGGGTTCTCCCCGTTTCACAGCTTTGTCAGCAAAGTCAAATATTATCTCTAAATTAGGTCATGACCTCCCTATTATAATACTTGTCCAATTGAAATGATTATCCACCACCAGCATAGCATCTCTGCTAACTACGGTGTACTGTGGGTGAAAGGTTAAAAACTGGATATTCCACGAAGACTGCACTTTCTCGTTCTTCTTTTATCGTCCCTGGACTTTGGCATTTACATCTTGTGTAATGCTCCACTGGGCTCACAACGCAATCCGAGAAATTGGAGTAATCATTCACAGGTAGCTGAGTGCTGACCAACATGACCCATAACCTTTCCATCCTTTAAGTGATTAATACTATGTGCCTGGACAGCAAAACTGGCCTGGGGATACCTACAAATCAGCATTTATTCCTGAGCACGGATCAGCGCTCCTCGATGCCAATATACAGTGCCTTGCGAAAGTATTCGGCCCCCTGGAACTTTTCAACCTTTTGCCACATTTCAGGCTTCAAACAAAAAGATAGAACATTTTACATTTTTGGTGAAGAATCAACAACAAGTGGTCACAATTGTGAAGTGGAACGAAATTTATTGGATCATTTAAACTTTATTTGTAATAATAAAACTGAAAAGTGGGGCGTGCAAAATTATTGGTCCCCCTTGTATTAATACTTTGTTGCTCCACCTTTTGCTGCGATTACAGCTGCGGTCTCTTGGGGGATGTCTCTATCAGTTTTGCACATCTAGAGACTGAAATTCTTGCCCATTCTTCCTTGTAAAACAGCTGGAGCTCTTTGAGGTTGGATGGAGACGTTTGTGAACAGCAGTTTTCAGCTCTTTCCACATATTCTCATTGGATTCAGGTCTGGACTGTGACTTGGCCATTCTAAGACCTGGAGACCTTTATTTTTGAACCATTCCATTGTAGATTTTGCTTTATGTTTGGGATCATTGTCTTGTTGGAAGATAAATCTCCGTCCTAGTCTCAGGTCTTTTGCAGACTCCAACAGGTTTTCATCCAGAATGGTCCTGTATTTGGCTCCATCCATCTTCCCATCAATTTTAACCATTTTCCCTGTCCCTACTGACAGGGGCTGGCTGGCAAATTTTAGCCTGGGTGGCAAGCACACAGCACTGGCCCATGTGTAGCGGCCCACCCTTAACCTGTTTAACTCCGCCTACCATAAAGCCGGTATAGGTAAATGGGCTTTAAATGGTTAAAAGGCGGCAGATTTACCAACCCCTGAGCTGAAGAGACTCCATTGAGTACAATAGGGTCTGCTCAGGATGCTGCTCCTTTACCGAACAAAAAAGTCTTGCATGCAGAACTTTTCTGCCCGGTCTTTTTAACAGAATCTGTGACCCAAGCGCAAATGTGAATGGATAGTATTAGACGTATAGCATCAGATGTATGTTTAACACACAAATACAGAGCAAGATCACTACATACACACAGCACCAGAACCAAACCTAGAGGTCAAACACAGCACCAGAACCAAGTTCACTGCATGAATACAGCACCAGAACCAAACCCATAAGTCAAAAACAGCACCAGAACCAAGTTCTCTACATAAATATAGCACCAGAGCCAAGTTCTCTACATAAATACAGCACCGGAACCAGGTTCTCTACATAAATACATCACCCGAACCAAGTTCTCTACATGAATACAGCACCAGAGCCAAGTTCTCTACATAAATACAGCACCAGAACCAAACCTAGAAGTCAAACACAGCACCAGAACCAAGTTCACTGCATGAATACAACACCAGAACCAGGCCCATACGTCAAATACAGCAACAAAATCAACAAGAAATATAGCACCATAACTAAACCCATAAGTCAAATACTGCACCAGAACCAAGTTCTCTACATAAATACAGCACCAGAACCAAGTTCTCTACATAAATACAGCACCAAAACCAAGTTCTCTACACAAATACATCAGCAGAACCAAGTTCTCTACATAAATACAGCACCAGAACCAATTTCTCTACATAAATACATCACCAGAACCAAGTTCTCTACATAAATCCAGCACCAGAACCAAGTTCTCTACATAAATACATCACCGGAACCAAGTTCTCTACATACATACAGCACCAGAACCAAGTTCAATACATAAATACACCAGAACCAGGTTCTCTACATAAATACATCACCAGAACCAAGTTCTCTACATAAATACAGCACCAGAACCAAGTTCAATACATAAATACAGAACCAGAACCAAGTTCTCTACATAAATACAGCACCAGAACCAAGTTCTCTACATAAATACAGCACCAGAACCAAGTTCAATACATAAATACATCACCAGAACCAAGTTCTCTACATAAATACAGCACCAGAACCAAGTTCTCTACATAAATACAGCACCAGAACCAAGTTCAATACATAAATACATCACCAGAACCAAGTTCTCTACATAAATACAGCACCAGAACCAAGTTCTCTACATAAATACATCACCAGAACCAAGTTCTCTACATAAATACAGCATCAGAACCAAGTTCTCTACATAAATACATCACCAGAACCAAGTTCTCTACATAAATACAGCATCAGAACCAAGTTCAATACATAAATACATCACCAGAACCAAGTTCAATACATAAATACATTACCAGATTTTAAATGTTTAGTACAGATACCATCTGAGTTGTCAGGTCAGCCCTCGCCATATGAAACTACAGCTCCCAGTATGGCCTGAACAAGTGTAAAGGGATGCTGGGAGTTGTTGCGCAAAACAGCCTGCTACCACCCATCATCAGCTGTAGATCATCCAGGTGACTACAGCTCCCATCATACACAGTCAGTAGCATAATAATAATTTCCATTTAGTGACTTACAGGTGACGTCTCTTCCTGAGTTCTTCCCCATCTGGTTCAGGCCACCATGACGACTCATCCCATCCACAATGCAGCTTTGCAGATTTTGCCGAGAAGATGTCTTCAGCTTCACGCTTTACCAACACATTGGCACCCTGCATACTGACACAAACTCATCTTGGTGCCACATTCTGTGCCCTGAATATAACAGCAGCATTAGTGCCACATGCTCTGTGCCCTCTGCATATAGTGCCACACACTCTGTGCCCTCTGTATATAGTTCCACATACTCTGTGCCCTATGTATATAGTGCCACATACTCTGTGCCCTCTGTATACAGTGTCATATGCCCTGTGCCCTCTATATATAGTGCCACATACTCTGTGCCCTCTGTATACAGTGCCATATGCCCTCTGTATATAATGCCACATGCTCTGTGCCCTCTGTATATAGTGCCACACACTCTGTGCCCTCTGTATATAGTGCCACATGCTCTGTGCCCTCTGTATATAGTGCCACATACTCTGTGCCCTCTGTATATAGTGTCATATGCCCTGTGCCCTCTATATATAGTGCCACATACTCTGTGCCCTCTGTATACAGTGCCATATGCCCTTTACCCTCTGTATATAGTGCCACATGCTCTGTGTCCTCTGTTTATAGTGCCAAATGCTCTGTGCCCTCTGTATATAGTGTCATATGCCCTGTGCCCTCTGTTTATAGTGCCACACACAGTTCCCCTAATGCTAGTGCCACATGCTTGGTGCCCCTTATAAAACGTGCCTCTTATATGTGCCCCTTTGTGTATAGTGCCCCTTCAGTGTGCCCCCTTTATGTATTTTGCCTCTTGCAGTATATGTGCCCATTTGTCTATAGTGACCCTTCAGTGTGCCCTCTGAATACAGCGTACACACACTGTATTATAATACTCGGTAAAAGCTAGATTGCAGTGGGTGAGACGTCACTGGCTACAAGTTGCTAACGGTCACATGACAAGCTAGATGCAGTGGGTATATAGAGTATATACAGCAGTGCATATAATATATATCTATACACACTGCATCTATTATACCTCGTACCTCACATATCAGTATACGGCTGTATATACTATATATCTGTACACACTGTATCTATTATACCTCATATATCAGTACACTGCTGTATATACTATAAATCTGTACACACTGCATCTATTATACCTCGTACCTCACATATTAGTACATTGCTGTATATACTATATATCTGTACACACTGCATCTATTATACCTCACATATCAGTACACTGCTGTATATACTATATATCTGTACACACTACATTTATAATACCTCATACTTCACATATCAGTACACTGCTGTATATACTACATATCTGTACACACTGCATCTATTATACCTCACATATCAGTACACTGCTGTATATACTATATATCTGTACACACTACATCTATTATATCTCATACCTCACATATCAGTACACTGCTGTATATACTATAGATCTGTACACACTGTATCTATTATACCTTGTACCTCACATATTAGTACACTGCTGTATATACTATATATCTGTACACAATACATCTATTATATCTACTACCTCACATATCAGTACACTGCTGTATATACTATATATCTGTACACACTGCATCTATTATACCTCATACCTCACATATTAGTACACTGCTGTATATACTATATATCTGTACACACTGCATCTATTATACATCATACCTCACATATCAGTACACTGCTGTATATACTATATATCTGTACACACTGCATCTATTATACCTCATACCTCACATATTAGTACACTGCTGTATATACTATATATCTGTACACACTGCATCTAGTATACTTCATACCTCACATATCAGTACACTGCTGTATATTCTATATATCAGTACACACTGCATCTATTATACATCATACCTCACATATCAGTACACTGCTGTATATACTATATATCTGTACACACTGCATGTATTATACCTCATACCTCACATATCAGTACACTGCTGTATATACTATATATCTGTACACACTGCATGTATTATACTTCATACCTCACATATCAGTACCCTGCTGTATATACTATATATCAGTACACGCTGCATCTATTATACATCATACCTCACATATCAGTACACTGCTGTATATGCTATATATGTACACACTGCATGTATTATACTTCATACCTCACATATCAGTACACTGCTGTATATATATCTGTACACACTGCATCTATACTTTTATAATACATGCAGTATATACAGATATATAGCATATACAGCAGTATACTGATATGTGAACTACGACGTATATTAGATGCAGTGTGTACAGATGTATAGTATATACAGCAGTGTACTGATATGTGAGGTATAATAGATATAGTGTGTACAGATATATAGTATATACAGGAGTGTACTGATATGTGAGGTACGAGGTATAATAGATATAGTGTGTACAGATATATAGTATATACAGCAGTGTACTGATATCTGAAGTATGAGGTATAATAGATGCAGTGTGTACAGATATATAGTATATACAGCAGTGTACTGATAAGTGAGGTATGAGGTATAATAGATGCAGTGTGTACAGATATATAGTATATACAGCAGTGTACTCATATGTGAGGTATGAGGTATAATAAATGCAGTGTGTACAGATATATAGTATATACAGCAGTGTACTCATATGTGAAGTATGACGTATATTAGATGCAGTGTGTACAGATATATAATATATACAACAGTGTACTGATATGTGAGATGTGATGTATAAATTACACCTTGTATCTCACATGAGTACACTGCGTTGTATACTATATACCTGTAGAAACTGCATGTATTATACCTCGTACCTCACATATCAGTACACTGCTGTATATACTATATACGTTTACCCACTGCATCTATTATACCTTCTACCTGACATATCAGTACTCTGTGTGTATATGTCAGGTGTGAGGTATAAAAGATGCAGTGTGTACAGATATATGTGGACAGTCATATATTATGGTCACTGTGTTAGAGTTAAGGGCCAGTATTGGGGTTAGGGGTCAGTATTGGGGTTAGGGGTCAGTATTAGGGATAGGCGTAGTATTAGCATAAAGCTACATTCAGACGACCGAAAGTGTTTTGCAGTCCCCAAATTGTGGATCCGCAAAACACAAATACTGGCCTTGTGCGTTCCACATTTTGCGGAACGCACAGTGCCAGCCCTATATAGAAATGCCTATTCTTGCGGACAAGAATAGGGCATATGCACTATATTTTTTGGGGGGAACGGAACTACGTATGTGGACAGTACATGGTGTGGTGTCCGCATCTTTTGCGGCCCCATTGAAATGAATGGGTCCGCACCCGTTCGGCAAAACTGCGGAACAGATTCAGACTTAGAAATATGGTCGTCTGAATACGGTTGTCTGAATGCACCCTTAGGGCCAGTATTAGAATTAGGGTCAGTATCAGTTAGGAGCAGTACTGGGGTTAGAGGCAGCGTTAGGGTACATTCAAACAACCGTATTTCCATTCACTTAAAAGGGGCCGCAAATCCCAAGTTCCGTTCCGCAAGCCCCGCAAAAAAACATAGAGTATGTCCTATCCTTGACCGCAATCGCAAACAAGAACAGGCATTTCTATCATAGGGCTGGGCATGTGTGTTCCACAAAATGTGGAATGCACACGGCCAGTATCCGTGTTTTGTGAATCCGCAATGTGTGGACCTCAAAACACATATGGTCATGTGAATGTAGCCTCAGGGTTAGGGGTCAGTAGTAGGGTTAGGGGTCTGTATGGCGTAGTATTAGAGATAGGGAAAGTATTAGGGGTCAGTATTAGGGTTAGCAGTCAATATTAGGGTTAGGGACAGGATTAGGTGTCATTATTAGGGTTAGGGGTCCAGGGTTACAGGTCAGTACTAGGGTAGGGGTCAGGGGCCAGTATTAGAGGTCAGGGGCCAGTACTAGGGTTAGGCTACTTTCACACTTGCGTCAGCAGGATCCGTTTGTGAGATCAGTCCCAGGCTCTCACAAACGGCCCTGAACTGATCAGTTTTTCCTTAATGCAATCTGAATGGATAAGGATCCGTTCAAAATGCATCAGTTTGCCTCCGTTCCGTCTCCATTCCGCTCTGACAGCGTTTTGGTGTCCGCTTGACTGAGCAGAATGGAAACAGATCCGTCATGACTACAATGTAAGTCAATGGGAACGGATCCGTTTACTCATGCACAATAGTAAACGGATCCGTCCCCCACTGACTTTCAATGGAGTTCTGAACGGATCCGTCTCTGCTATGTAAAAGATAATACAAATGGATCCGTTCAGAACGGATGCAGACGGTTGTATTATCAGGACGGATCCGTTTATGAGAGCCTGGACGGATCTCACAAACGGATCCTGCTGACGCAAGTGTGAAAGTAGCCTTAGGGGTGCGACAGGGCCAGTATTAGGGGGTAAGGGGCTAGTATCAGGGTTAGGGGTCCAAGGTTAGAGGTCAGTACTAGGGTAGGGGTCAGGGGCCAAAATAAGTGGTCAGCGGCCAGTACTAGAGGTCTAGTGGATGCAGATACTAGTACTAGGCCAGTACTAGTACTAGTGGATGCAGATACAATTGAGTTCAGGAGCCATGGCGGCCCTGACATACACCGGCCCGGGGGGCATCTGCCCTCCTGCCCCCCGGCCCAGCCCGCCCCTGCCTACTGATGAAAAGCAGGCCCAAACCATGATGCTGCCACCACCATGTCTGACAGTGGGGATGGTGTGTTCAGGCTGATGAGCTGTGTTGCTTTTACGCCAAACATATCGTTTTGCATTGTTTCCAAAAAGTTGGATTTTGGTTTCATCTGAGCAGAGCCCCTTCTTCCACATGTTTGGTGTCTCCCAGGGGCTTGTGGCAAACTGTAGACCAGACTTTTTATGGATATCTGTGAGAAATGGCTTTCTTCTTGCCACTCTTCCATAAAGGGCAGATTTGTGAAGTGTTGGACTGATTGTTGTCCTATGGACAGACTCTCCCACCTCAGCTGTAGATCTCTGCAGTTCATCCAGAGTGATCATGGGCCTCTCTCCATCTCTGATCAGTCTTCTCCTTGTTTAGAGGGACGGCCGGGTCTTGGTAGATTTGCAGTGGTCTGATACTCCTTCCATTTCAATATGACGCTTGCACAGTGCTCCTTGGGATGTTTAAAGCTTGGGAAATCTTTTGGTCTCCAAATCCGGCTTTAAACTTCTCCACAACAGTATCAGGACCTGCCTGGTGTGTTCCTTGGTCTTCATGATGCAGAACCCTGAGACTATCACAGAGCAGGTGCATTTATACGGAGACTTGATTACACACAGGTGGATTCTATTTCTCTTCATCAGTCATTTAGGACAACATTGGATCATTCAGAGATCAGAGATCAACTTCTGAACTGAAAGTAAATGGGACGAATAATTTTGCACGCCCGACTTTTCAGTTTTATTATTACAAAAAAAGTTTAAATGATCCAATAAATTTCGTTCCACTTCACAATTGTGACCCACTTGTTGTTATTGTTATTATAGTAGTTATATTCTTGTACATAGGATACTGTATGTGCCTCAAAGTCTATTCCTGTTATAGTCATGGAGCCTAAAACTGACCATCAAAATGATGGAGATGTAGTTACTGTCATGCCTTAACAAGGGGCCCCACAGGTCACAAGCCCATAGGGATTCTTCTCAGCTGGTGGGCGGTATGTTAGGGGAACAATGGAAATTTATAAGCATCTTATTATGGGTCTGTACCACCTAGATCCTTAAAAGGAACCGTGTATGTGACCCATCATGTGATGTCTTCTACATTAAAGAGCATATAGTGCCTTATTTTTTCTTATTTATGAAAGAAAAGTTAAAAAATGACCTACTGGCTTCTATATGATAGACTTTACTGTGCAGGGAGAGGGAGGAGGGAGGAGGAACTGTATTCATCACCTATGGTTAATGGTGGATGCTGTGTTACCTACCTCCTTTGTAACAGAGATGTTGCCTTTCATTGTAACATTACCCTCTGATAATGATATGACTGATGCCATCGTACACAGCACGCACTGAAAAGTGACAGAGCTCAGTGGGAAAACTACACAATATCAGGATGTATTTAAAATGTATGGGTGATAGGTTCCCTGTAAAAGTTTGTATTACTAGATCGGGCATAAAACTGGGCCAACGCCCACCATAAAGGTCACCATTAATTAATTGATACCTATAAATTGCTTTTCGTTACCCCTCCCTCAGTCACATGTAACAGTTCTTTATGGAAATTAGGATAAGCCCATGTATGACCAGCGTAAAGTAAAATTCCAGTCATCTCCCGATGATGACTTACCTTGGAAATTATAGAACAAAATGTGAATTTGAACAAAATAATTGGAGATTTGTGCATTTTGGGTGGGGCAACATTTTAAAGGAGCGACCTTATGAAGATGATAGAGCATAGGAACATCGTCAAGAGAGTTCCCCACCCAGGAGCCACTCTACAAGTCAGAATGGAGGACCGTTCTATAAGAGCAGCTCCCAATCTGGCAGATCCCAGTCTTCCTTGTATGACATGGACAGCCATTCATCTGGCTTCTCTCCCACTGATTGCCACCATTCTCAAAGGGTTTGCCTCTCCTTGGAGGCCCAGAAATGTCCATCCATTACACTCACAGTCCATTGCATTGAACGGGCATCATGTAATGCTCCATTTCTCCTGCAGAAGTGCTGCAGTACAATGAAACACTTTCTTTCAGGTTCTCTTGCAGATTACAGATGATCACTGGGGGTCTCGGCAGCAGGACGCCCTGGAATCATCTTATTTCCAGGGCACGCTTCTAAGAAGCAGAGAGCCCCTTTAATACGGTTGTGTGTATGAAACACCTCTTACAATGCAGTTGTATTAATGGATGCATTTCCTGCTGGGAGTGTATACAGCGGCTCCCATCATCTCTACTAATGAGGCTTTCAGATACATTCTGTTTTTCTGTGAACTTTTTAATAGGAATGATCTCATCTCTGGTGGCTGCTGTATACACCTGACTGTTCCTCCCCCCTGTATAATGAGGACTCTTATTATTCCAGCACCCACATGCTTTTTTATATCTTATAGATCCGGCCTATATATCACAGCATCACCAAGGTCAAACATTTCTATTTATAATGTAATAGGCTTAAATCCTGCTGGGGGGAGGCCGATAGACTGGGAAGTCTATATTTTACCTATATTGTGGGTGACCGTAAGAGCGGCGAGGTTAATGGTGTCAGGTCACGTCAGTATATCACAAGGGCCGAGAGTTATTCCCTTGATGCAATGGTGACATGTATGCCCAATGTCATTAGAAGGAATGGATTGAACCTAGGAGCTATTGTTGTCATCGCTTCTCGGTGGCAGCCATTGATACATCTTGGGATACGGAGAACTTGTTTTTATGGTATAGCACAGGACAGGAATATAACATATAGCAAAGCTGAGGACGCTATACCATACTGTATATTATATGTTGCGCTACATGTCAATTAAAAGGGCTTTTGTGTAAACAGGTACTTTCAGACGAGGTACAAGGGCAACTTGGGTGTTGCAAAGTCTACAGGCAACCACTTGACTTTCTACGCCTGCCAGGTCTTTGTGCCTTAGGTTAACCTACTAGAAACCACAGTCTTCCAATCAGCCTCTGCAGCGGCAGCATGAAGTTGTGAAATGGACCATTAAGCCCTTTGCTTTGCTTTGTAAATGTGATGCTTGAGTCCTTCAATAGGGGTCTCATGCATCCACATGAATGGAGCGGCAGGTCAAGCATGCGTGCTGTCACTCCATTCACTCTCTATGGATCTGTCAGAGATAGCCAAGAAAACGGCTAGGGATAGCAAAGAGGAACTGTCTGAGATAGAGCCACTGCCGGATATAGCCAAGAGTAACCGTTGCAGCCAAAATAAACTGTCGGAAATAGACAAAAGGGACTTTGGGGATAGCCAAGAGGAACTGTTGGGGATAGCCAAGAGGAACTGTTGGGGATAGCCAAGAGGAACTGCTGGAGATAGCCAAGAGGAACTGCTGGAGATAGCCAAGAGGAACTGCTGGAGATAGCCAAGAGGAACTGCTGGAGATAGCCAAGAGGAACTGCTGGAGATAGCCAAGAGGAACTGCTGGAGATAGCCAATAGGAACTGTTCAGGATAGCAAAAAAAAAAACATGTTAGGAATAACAAAGAGGAACTCTCAGAGATAGACAAGAGCCATTTGGATATAGCCAAGCGGAACTGTCGCAGATAGCCAAGAGAAGCTGTCAGAAATAGACAAAAGGGACTGTCTGAGATAGCCGAGAGGAACTGTTGGTGATAGCCAAGAGGAAGTGTCAGACATAGGCAAGAGGAACTTCTGGAGATAGCCAATAAAAACAGGAATAGCGAAGAGGAACTGTGAAAGATAGACAAGAGCCACTGCCAGATATTGCTAAGAGGAACTGTTGGAGATAGCCAAGAATAAATGTTGGCGATAACCAAGAGTAAGGCCTCTTTCAGACGAGCGTGTGCAGTGCGGGAATCGCGTTCCGTGTGTAAGGGTGATCCTACTTTCTGGTCTTGCAAGAGCGCAAGGCATTATACTGATTTATAATTCTATGTGCCTCTGTTTGACCTTACTTGACCTTATAAATCTGTGTCACTATGACTCTGTAACAATAAGGTCATGCAGAGACACATAGCATTATAAATCAGTATAATGCCTTGCACTCTTGCAAGATGAGCAGTGTCCAGAACAGAGTATCCCCCTCACACATGGAGGTGATTTCCACACTGCACACGCTCGTGTGAAACACCTCTAACTGTCACAGATATCCAAGAGGAGCTGAAGAGAGCCACTTCTCCAACTTTTTTATTTCTCATAGGACACATGTATACTAAAACAGATCGGAGAGGCGATGGTTCCTCTTTAAATAAACGTAAAAACAGGACCCCACTAGATTGTAAATGCTGAATGTTCCGTTAATGAACCTTGTGTTCTGAGCTTCATCAAAGAGGAGTGCAGAGATATTTCCCCTCTGAAGATGTTCTGAAATTGATCCAATTAGCTGCCTCCTTTGTGCTCTTTCCTTTCTTTCCAAGGATTATCACGCAACTAATTTTCAATTATCAAAGAACAAGAAGCGCGGAGAAGTAGAGCTGACGGATGCAATTATCTGTTACACGGAGAGAAGAAAACGTTGTGGAGTTAGTGTCCCAGTTACAATTGTGATTAACTCCAAACAGGTGACACCTAAGGGAAGCTGTATGCAGGTGTGTAAATGAAGTCCTAGGGGCTCCAGAGCAAAATTTGGACCTGGGTTCCTCGGCTTTTTGCTTGGCTATGCAGATCCCAGTGGCATTGTACTTAAAGCTATGTACCAGCCCCCCCCCCCCACACACACAAAAGCAAAACATATACATTACATTTTATTTAAAGTACAGTTAAAACCAGTCATTTACAAATGATGCCCTCTCTGATTGTAGACAGTCTGTTTCCTTTTTTTCTCCATTTGGCCCAGACCACCATGAAGACTTCTTTCAGCTGTGACTCATCTCTGAAAACCTTGACTGTTTGAGATTTCAACACCCTCCCAACTGTTCTCCCACCTCCACAAAGAGTCACAACCCATAGTTCTCTAGATGATATTAATGCCCCTTACACAGTAATAGTGCCCACTTTTCACCCTTATGCAGTTGTAATATTTGAGCCCCCATACGGTAGTTGTTCTCTTTCGTGAAGTTCCCGTTAATAGTACCAATGAAAAAAATGTCTTGTCCATGTTGAACTTAGCCTTGCTCCCCCTAATTTATTAGGGCTTGACCAGATGTCCTTCAATCTCATTCTCTGAGCCTGGGTTATCCCTCCAAGGTAGGAGATTCAGTAGTCCTGGCATCTGAAGCCTCTTCTGTCCTCCATAGAAAAAGAGACCTTATTGAGAGTGTGGAATCAGTTGGAAAGCTCAAACAAAGGGGAACCTCTCCACCAGTCTTTAGATATCTCAGTCGGAGAAGGAGGGTGAGGGCTTCCATCCTCCTCAAAACATTCATATATGAATGAGGAAATGACCCCATTCTCTCACTCAAAACTCCTCTCCCGTTCCCCAAGTCACCATATTAAGTCTTGAATACAAGAGTACTGCAAGGCTCAAGGTCAATGGATTCTACAATAACCTGGACTTCCCCTGGACCCTACCACAAGATTCACTTAAAGGGGTAGTCTGACTTAAGCAAATTGCATTTATCATGTAGGGAAAATTAATTCAAGGCCCTTACTAATGTATTGTGACTGTCCATGTTGTCTTCTTTGCTGGCTAGGCTCATTTTTCAATCACATTATACACTTGCCATTTCCATGGTTACGACCACCCTGAAATCCATCAGCGGTGGTCGCACTTGCGCACAATAGGCAAAAGCACTGCCATCTCTGGTGGATTGGACCCGAGGGAGTGTTACTAAGGCGGTGCTTTTTCCTATAGTGCGCAAGCATGGCCACTGATGCTAGATTGCAGGTTGGTCTGTAGCCATGGAAACAACAAATGTATAATGTGATTGAAAAATGAATTCAGCCAGCAGAGGAAGCAATATGGACAATCACAATACATTAGTAAGTGGCTTGTATTAACTTTCTCTACATGATAAATGGCTTTTGCTGAAGTGAGACAACCCCTTTAAGCTAGAGGATCTCCGACTTGATCCCTAAGGACTTTCACCTCTACCAGTCCTCAGCAGGATCATCCTTATGACTCTCTTCCATGTGGTCCAAGTAAAGACCATCTTGTCAAAGGGTCGAAGACAGCTACCGAAGAGATACCAAAGTGTAAGGGGTTAAAAGTTGTCAACAGCATGGTTTTCTTTCCATTGGACATTTTATACTGTTTATAACATGTTTCTGCAATGCTATTGATATATGTTCCTTGTGATGTTTGTTGATATGTGGCATTTGATACGAGGGTGAGAAATACCAACCCGCGAATCTCATTTTTGCTATTCGTTATTAGCTGATGATAATGGCAAATATGCCATTGTGTTGGAGCAGTTGATCAAAACCATTTGTTAGAACCCCCTCTGTCTGGAGTATAGATAGTGCAAGACTGTGCAGGGACATCCACCAACTGGTAACACCCTGCTGGACTTTCATTGCAAACTGTTGACCATTCATAAACCTCCAGAAGGAATAATAAAGAAATGGCACAACATAGAGTCATAAGAATAGATGTTCCAGAATTGCTATCATATGGGGAATGAAAGCAGTTACTAAAACAGACATGTCTGGAGGTCCTTCTTATAGAATGCAGGTGTTTGCTCCATAATTTGGGAGGAGTTCAGCATTGGGACTCTGCCCTCTCTAGACTCACTTCTTCAGGTCATTCTCACGTCCAGCATGGTCCACTTTTCCCTTCCATCTGGTGACATCTTTTTCTGTTACCACCACATGGGCCTCACGACTTCACTGGGACTTGTGGTGGGCAAGAACTCCATCCTTGTGGCGTTTTTTCTTGCTACCAGACTTGATTGGAGAGTTGGGCAAGAACTCCATCCTTGTGGCGTTTTTTCTTCCTACCAGCCTAGATTGGAGAGTAGGAGACTCAGTCATGGAATTCACATTAGCCACCTCCGTCCTTCCTAGAAAGTTGGCAAGACCTCTAGGTAACTTGCTGGAGATTGAAATTGTGGAGCAACCAAAAATGGACCACATCCATTTCACTGGCCTTAAATAGGAGATAAAAGTCAACCTGGCCCAACACTTTGGCAAGTCATGTATGGAGCCTCCTTTGTAACTGTCCCAAGTTATCAGAAGGTAAAGACGAGGTTGGTATTATGGATTTTACCCATCTTATATCTCTCTCTCTATTGGTTGGTCAGTTATCCAAGTTTATGGAATCTTTGGTGGTGGACATGTGCATGGCCAGTTTATGTCTAAGTCTTAAGCCTCCACACACATAAGAGAAATGTTGGCTGAACCCTCCAATGACTTACTTTCCTCTCTGCATGGACAATACAGTCACCCTCAGCTGAGCTGAGAAGTCAGGTTGAATACTTTTCGGATGGACGATCATTTGGCCTACAACTTTTGATGATATACAGTATAGACATCAAGAGTATGTGACCTCACTGCTTGTCTCCTCATGGCATGTCCACATCTAACTCAGCCAGTGAACAGAACAGGTCACTGCCACTCTACAAAATCAAGACACTCCTGTCCTGATGCTTTGATCATTCCCAGATTCTGATTGGCTACAGGATTTATCTGTCCCCGCCCACTTAAAAATGGAGACAACCAAAGATTTCAGTTTCGGTTGCACCTAGAGTGAGTTATATGAAGGGCTGCAGTATGGCGGCTGTATACCGTTTGTTCCTCTGCAGCCACCCAATTACATTTACGGTTGTACATTCCTCAGATTTGATTCATACCTCATATTACAGAACCTTGTGTTTGTGCTGAGACGTCTTATGCTTGTACATTAAGGTAAAGTGATTGTGCGTATGAGCCAAGTTAATTACCTCTCCAGAAATACATTATTTTTATTGGTGCGCACGACCGGCGGCGTTGTAATGTATCCAAGGCTTTCCGTTTAGAAGCATTCGGAAAGCTTTTACTGACATCTCAGGTCGAGACGCGCGCTCACAGTGAGACGGAGCTCTGAGCCTGTCTGATTACCGGAAAGAGATATTTGATTAATGCAAATTACAGAGAAAAACCGTGGTCCTCGTAAGTATTAATTACAGCGGATAAAATGTCTAGGATTTCATAGGGGATGGAAATTTTCTTCCCATATGGAAAACAAGCAGAAGAGAATTAGAGGCCCTGGAGGCAAGAACATGGCACAACGGAAAAGGAGAAGGAGGACGGTAACTAAAAAGGAGGCTCGTTGCTACTATGTCGACACTGTCACTACACAGGGGTCAGAGGTGTCAACGTAGGTCTTTCTGTGGTTGCCAAAAACAGTTTATCTGTGGGGGTGCTGAGTATCGGACCCTCAACATTCTGATACTTGTAACCTATCCTGAGGATAGCTCTTCAATACCTAGAGAACGGAGAACATCTCTGAGGATCTTTACTACATCGCAACTCAAAATTCAGAATAAAGGCGGTGCAAATGTGGAAGGAGAACTGACATCTGATAAGATCATTGTTTAGACACGTAAGATAACTGCCCAATCTCAAGCAGGATCATTATAATCCCCGGGGACTAGACCGAGGAGAAATCCTGCTCAATCCAACTCTCCAGAGTAGGAGATCTTGGGTGGGACATGGATGAAAGACGCTATAAATACAAGCCCCAACATGCAGGGGTGCACCACCAATGAGGCCAGGTGAGGCGATCGCCTCTAGTAGTACCAGGTAGGGGGAAGAGAGGGGCAGCAGAAGGTCCATGGGCTGAAGGGAAGGGGTTGGGTTGAGAAATTGTCATTGGGGAGGGGTGGGGGGACGCC
Source organism: Rhinella marina (assembly GCA_900303285.1). Classification (NCBI taxonomy): domain Eukaryota; kingdom Metazoa; phylum Chordata; class Amphibia; order Anura; family Bufonidae; genus Rhinella; species Rhinella marina. The sequence goes on from ONZH01022265.1 coordinate 418,948, forward strand.
ATTTCAGTCTTCGCCTCAGGCAGCATAAAGGCTAGGTGCAACCCTGTCAACATGGAAAGTACCAGAGAGAAAAAGGAAAGAAACATGATCTCCACAGGACATGTCTCAGCAGTTATCACATTAAATGCAGGATTAATCAATCAAATAGTATACCGCTATAAGGGGGCGGTGGTAGTGTTCTTCTAAAAGCTGAACGTTTATTGAAGCATCTTAAGATGCATCAGACAAGTCATTTCTTACACGTTTCAAAGCAAGAGAAGAGTATATTTTAAAGGGTGGAAATGTGTTAGGATTGTTCTCCTCCCTCCTCTCCCCTTCCCCCCCTCTCCACAGGTCTTCATATCCTTATATCCATCAAATCTCATGTTCATTAGTAGTAATGTTTTTAGAATTAATGAACCATCACTTCAACAGGTCGTTGTCTCTTATAGAAGGAAGATCTGGATCTTCAGATCTTTATTGGTACAAGCATGTATATTTCAACAAGTTGATATTCTGCAGTCTTTAAGTATAAGCCTGCTTGATCCCATACCTTGACCTGTGTACTTTACTCTATTTGATGTTGTATTCATGACCGGAGAAGATCATTCACTGTTTGTACCTCATTTTGTGTTGAAAAATAATAAAAAGAATTATAAAAGAAAAAGGATTGCATTTTCTATGAAGTACGCTGATGGATATTAAGATGCTTCAATAAAGTTAAAACTATTAACGGAAAACTATTTTTTCCTATCTCTGCAGTATTATAGCACTTATATATTAGTATACAGAGACAGTATTATCGTAGTTATTTTCTTGTACATAGGAGCAGTATTATAGTAGTTATATTCTTGTACATAGGAGCAGTATTATAGTAGTTATATTCTCGTACATAGGAGCAGTATTATAGTAGTTATATTCTTGTACATAGGAGCAGTATTATAGTAGTTATATTCTTGTACATGGGAGCAGTATTATAGTAGTTATATTCTTGTACAGAGGAGCAGTATTATAGTAGTTATATTCTTGTACAGAGGAGCAGTATTATAGTAGTTATATTCTTGTACATAGGAGCAGTATTATAGTAGTTATATTCTTGTACAGAGGAGCAGTATTATAGTAGTTATATTCTTGTACAGAGGAGCAGTATTATAGTAGTTATATTCTTGTACATAGGAGCAGTATTATAGTAGTTATATTCTTGTACAGAGGAGCAGTATTATAGTAGTTATATTCTCGTACATGGGAGCAGTATTATAGTAGTTATATTCTTGTACATAGGAGCAGTATTATAGTAGTTATTTTCTTGTACATAGGAGCAGTATTATAGTAGTTATATTCTTGTACATAGAAGGCAGTATTATAGTAGTTATATTCTTGTACATAGGAGCAGCATTATAGCAGTTATATTCTTGTACATAAGAGCAGTATTATAGTAGTTATATTCTTGTACATAGGAGGCAGTTTTATAATAGGTATATTCTTGTACATAGGAGGCAGTATCATAGCAGTTATATTCCTGTACATAGGAGGCAGTATTATAGTAGTTATATTCTTGTACATAGAAGCAGTATTATAGTAGTTATATTCTTGTACATAGGATCAGTATTATAGTAGTTATATTCTTGTACATAGGAGGCAGTATTATAGTAGTTATATTCTTGTACATAGGATCAGTATTATAGTAGTTATATTCTTGTACATAGGAGGCAGTATTATAGTAGTTATATTCTTGTACATAGAAGCAGTATTATAGCAGTTATATTCCTGTACATTGGAGCAATATTATAGTAGTTATATTCTTGTACATAGGAGCAGTATTATAGTAGTTATATTCTTGTACATAGGAGCAGTATTATAATAGTTATTAGAGATGAGCGAGTACTAAAATGCTCGGGTGCTCGTTATTCGAGACGAATTTTTCCCGATACTCGGGTGCTCGTTTCGAGTAACGAACCCCATTGAAGTCAATGGGAGACTCGAGCATTTTTGCGGGGGACCAAAGCTCTTCACAGGGAAGTTTGCCTGAAAACCTGGAAACCTCAGAAAATGATGGAAACACCACGGAAATGGACAGGAAACAGCAGGGGCAGCATGCATGGATGCCTCTGAGGCTGCTTAATCCCACCACTACCCCAAATCCTCAGGCAATAGCCTGGTGGTGACCCTCATGGCAATTGTGCTCACCCAGACCAAGAAAGGCGAGGCAAATACCCATCACATGTTAGGGAAGCACCCAACTAGGTGCAACAAAGGTCCATCACCGCCTGCAGGTGACACCACTGCTCATGCTGGCACTGCAGCTGACATCAAGTTTAGTATCTGTTCTTATCAGTTGCTGTGCCTGCTGGTGGTATAGAGGTGAGCATAGCTACTTCCCAAGCAGTTGATCTGGGTTCCATTCCCGTCTATTGCAGGTGGCAATTCAGAATCAGTACAATATCTAATACGTCCCCCTACCCGGGAAAATTGTTTGGAGACAGGGCCTGTAGGTGGGGGGGAAGGAGGTTTCGGTGGAAGAGCCAGAGGAGTGCCCCCTGGGCTAGCGTGTGTGGTGGTGACAACAGCCGGAATGCATTTGGAAATGCTCTAGCATCAGCCGGTGCAGTATCGATTCTTCTCAGTTTAATACCGTATACGTCCCCTATCTTGGGACCCTATATTTAATGGATATTTCGAACACGGAAAAGGGAAAAAGAGCTTGCTCTGGCCAGGGGAGTGTCTTTCCCACTGCAGCTAAGGGGACGTGTCCATGCTCTGCCTATCACAGGTCAGGAGGCAGATAAAAGAAGAACAAAAACAAACATGAGTGTAACTTCGGATACGTCCCCTATCCGGCTAAATTGTTTGTAGATTGGGCCTGTAGGTGGGGGGCAGGCTGGGGCAAGGAGGTTCGGTGGAAGAGCCAGAGGAGTGCCCCCTGGGCTAGCGTGTGTGGTGGTGACAACAGCCAGAATGGATTTTTGAAAACTGTTGCATCAAGCGGTACAGTCGTAAATTATGAACTTGATCAAGTGTAGCATGTGTTCTTTGTATTCTTCTCAGTTTAATACCGTATATGGCAGCTATCCGGAAAAATAGTTTGGAGAGAGAGAAAGATAGGAAAAAGACGTCAATTGTTTGGAGAGAGGGCCTGTAGGTGGAGGGGCAGGGTGGGGCAAGGAGGTTTCGCTGGAAGAGCCAGAGGAGTGCCCCCTGGGCTAGCGTGTGTGTTGGTGACAACAGCCGGATGTATTTAGAATGACGACGCAGGACCCCAACTTAAAAATTTAGCATCAACCGGTACAGTCGTAAATTATGAGATTGATCAAGTGTGGCATGACTTTTTAGATGGAGATTGCATGTGGTCACGTACTCCCTGGAACCCCATAGTCACCCCTTCTCTGATGTGCTAGCCCAGAACATTCTCTGCCCCAATTCGCAAGACCTTTTGCTGTTTCCGTGTGCTGACAGTGTGGATTTACCAGTGTTGTCTGAGGAGGTGAGTGGACAATGGCGAGACACAGGGTGTCGGGGGGGTGAGGTAGTTGTATGGGAAGCAAGTTACAGAGGGGACTCCTTGGGGGGGACTTTCTCATGATGGGACAGATTCAACTTGGGTGGATCAGGCACAGGAACAGATGAATTTTTTGGGGGTTTATTTAACTTTTATTTAGCAAAAATAACCACAGAGATATTTATTCGTTATCTTCTCTGCGCAGTCTGGCGTTGGGGTTCCTCACTTTGATGGCGAGCTGTGCCGCTCTCTCCACAATGGTCTGTAGCTTCTTAGATAGAGACTTTGTCAGCGATTTCAGTACAGAAGGACTTGTTGCTCATCCACAGAACCTCGTCCTCCATGACATTGTGGACAAGGAATTTGCGGGTGGACCAGGAATTTGCGGAACCCTGTGAGCAGCATGTGTTTGGTCTTCTACTTGCTACCGTATCCAATGTTGGACAATATAGATTCGCAAGTAATATTATTTTTCACAACAATCCCAAAAATAAAAATGTATGCAGTATGCGCAAATAAAACTTGGAACTGGAATTGGAGAGAGGGCCTGTAGGTGGACCTCTGGAAAAATTGTTTGAATAGAGGGCCTGTAGGGGGGCCCTCCGGAAAAATTGTTTGAAGAGAGGGCCTGTAGGGGGCCCTCCTGAAAAATTGTTTGAAGAGAGGGCCTGTAGGTGGACCTCCGGAAAAATTGTTTGAGAGAGGGCCTGTAGGTGGACCTCCGGAAAAATTGTTTGAAGAGAGGGGCCTGTAGGTGGACCTCTGGAAAAATTGTTTGAATAGAGGGCCTGTAGGTGGACCTCTGGAAAAAATTGTTTGGAAGAGAGGCCTGTAGGTGGACCTCCGGAAAAATTGTTGGAGAGGGCCTGTAGGTGGACCTCTGGAAAAATTGTTTGGAATAGAGGGCCTGTAGTGGACCTCTGGAAAAATTGTTGGGAATAGAGGGCCTGTAGGTGGACCTCCGGAAAAATTGTTTGAAGAGAGGGGCCTGTAGGTGGACCTCCGGAAAAATTGTTTGGAAAGAGGGCCTGTAGGTGGACCTCTGGAAAAATTGTTTGGAATAGAGGGCCTGTAGGTGGACCTCCGGAAAAATTGTTTGAAGAGAGGGCCTGTAGGGCCTCCTGGAAAAATTGTTGAATAGAGGGCCTGTAGGTGGACCTCTGGAAAAATTGTTTGAATAGAGGGCCTGTAGGGGGCCCTCCTGAAAAATTGTTTGAGAGAGGGCCTGTAGGGGGCCCTCCTGAAAAATTGTGCTAAAAGAGTGCCAGTTGGACCTCTAAAAAATGGCGTTTTTTGGGGTCAGCGTTAGGCAAAGACGATATGGAGGAGGAGGAGGAGTAGGAGGAGGAGTAGAGAAGAGGAATCGGATACATAAGTTATTTAAATCTTTAGCTGCTTTCCCCCGGAGGAGATTTGAATTCCGGTGAAATCCAGGCTTTGTTCATTTTAATAAGCGTCAGCCTGTCAGCGCTGTCAGTTGACAGGCGTGTACGCTTATCGGTGATGACGCCACCAGCTGCACTGAATACCCGCTCTGACAGCACGCTAGCGGCAGGGCAGGCCAGCACCTCCAAGGCGTACAGCGCCAGTTCAGGCCACGTGTCCAGCTTTGAAACCCAGTAGTTGTATGGAGCAGAGTGATCGCTACGGACGTTGGTATGGTCAGCTAGGTACTCCCTCACCATCTTTCTGTACAGCTCCCCCCTACTCTGCCTAGACTGGGGACAGGTGACAGTGTCTTGCTGGGGTGACATAAAACTGGCAAAAGGCCTTGGAGAGCGTTCCCCTGCCAGTGCTGGACAAGCTGCCTGCTCGCCTCCTCTCCCCCGCTACTTGGCCCACAGAACCATGCCCTCTGCCGCTAGCGGCGTCAGATGGGAAGAATTGTTTCAGCTTGTGCACCAGGGCCTGTTGATATCTATTCACTCTCATACTCCTTTCCTCTGCAGGGATGAGAGTGGAAAGGTTCTGCTTGTACCGTGGGTCCAGGAGAGTGAACACCCAGTAATCGGTGTTTGAAAAAATTCTTCTAACGCGAGGGTCACGGGATAGGCAGCCTAACATGAAGTCTGCCATGTGCGCCAGAGTCCCAACACGCAAGAATTCCCTCTCCTCACTGACCTCCTCCTCCTCCTCCTCCTCCAAGTCCTCCTCTTCAGCCCATACACGCTCAAGAGTTAAGGACTGAGCACTGGTACCCTCTACTGTCTCGCCGACATTCTCCTCCTCTTCCTCCTCATCCTCATCCCCCTCCTCCGATACGCGCTGAGAAACAGACCGGAGGGTGCTCTGGCTATCAAGCGACGTATCTTCCTCCACCGTCTCTTGTGACAAGCGCAAAGCATCCGACTTGATGCTGAGCAGTGAGTTTTTCAACAGGCAAAGCAGCGGGATGGTGAGGCTGATAATGGCGGCATCGCCGCTGACCATCTGTGTTGACTCCTCAAAGTTGCTCAACACCTGGCAGATATCAGACATCCACGTCCACTCCTCATTGTAGACTTGAGGAATCTGACTGAGACCTGACTACCAGTTCTGGTGGAAGATTGACATCTGGCAGTCTACAATCGCTCTGCGCTGCTGGTAAACTCTGGATAACATGTTTAATGTGGAATTCCATCTCGTGGGCACGTCGCACAACAGTCGGTGAGCGGGCAGTTGTAGGCGGCGCTGCGCTGCCCTGAGAGTGGCAGCATCTGTGGTCGACTTGCGGAAATGCGCACAGATGCGGCGCACCTTGGTGAGCAAATCAGACAGATTGGGGTATGTCTTGAGGAACCGCTGAACTATTAGATTGAACACGTGGGCCAGGCATGGCACATGTGTCAGTCTGCCGAGTTGCAGAGCCGCCACCAGGTTACGCCCGTTGTCACACACAACCATGCCTGGCTTGAGGTTCAGCGGTGCCAGCCACACATCGGTCTGCGCCGTGATGCCCTGTAACAGCTCTTGGGCGGTGTGCCTTTTGTCACCTAAGCTCAGCAGTTTGAGCACCGCCTGCTGGCGCTTACCCACGGCACTGCTGCTGCGCCTAGAGCTACCGACTGAAGGCGCCGTGCCCACGGATGGTAATTCGGTGGAGGAGGAGGAGGGGTCGGAGGAGGAGGAGGCATAGTACGTCTGAGAGACCGTGACCGAGGTAGGCCCCGCAATCCTCGGTGTGGGCAGTACATGAGCGGCCCCAGGGTCATTCTCGGTCCCAGCCTCCACCAAGTTAACCCAATGTGCCGTCAGTGAGATATAGTGTCCCTGCCCGGCAGCACTTGTCCACGTGTCCGTGGTTAGGTGGACCTTCTCAGAAACAGCGTTGGTCAGGGCACGGATGATGTTCTGTGACACGTGCTGGTGTAGGGCTGGGACGGCACATCGGGAAAAATAGTGGCGGCTGGGGACGGAATACCGAGGGGCAGCCACCGCCATGAGATTGCGAAAGGCCTCGGTCTCTACCAGCCTATAGGGCAGCATCTCCAGGCTAAGCAATTTGGAGATGTGGACGTTGAGGGCTTGGGCATGTGGGTGGGTGGAACTGTATTTCCTCTTGCGCTCCAGCGTCTGCTGTAAAGACAGCTGAACGCTGCGCTGGGACACGTTGGTGGACACTGTGGAGGATCGTGGAGGCGAAGGTGTGGTTTTCCGGCGGGGAGGCGCTCGTGCCGGGGTCCTGGGCAGGGGGTTGACTAGCAGAGGCAGCGAGTGACGCGGGGGGTTGACTAGCAGAGGCAGCGAGTGACACAGGGGAAGGAGCAGTGGTGTGACCCGCAGGAGGTGGTGAACGGCCTTGGTTCCATTGAGTGGGGTGTTTAGCACTCATATGCCTGCGCATGCTGGTGGTGGTTAGGCTAGTAGTGGTGGCACCCCTGCTGATCCTGGTGTGGCACAGGTTGCACACCACAGTCCGTCGGTCATCCTCACTTTCTTTAAAGAACCTCCA